>SJYX01009937.1:0-15282 GCA_006410675.1 Oreotragus oreotragus
TCTGAGCCACCTTGCTGCAAATTCCTTGGTACAGATCTCTGTATTGGAAAACTACAAGAACAGAAACAGAGTTGACTAACTTGCATTTACAAAAATTCATTAGAAGACATTGGATAACTCAAGGTTTGGAAAATTGTTAGGAACAAAGCAAGGCTAGGTACCTGGAGAAACTGGCCAGGATGTAGCTATAACCAGTAACAAACAGAGCCTTCCTGTGGCTGGTCTCATCATCCCTTGTCTTTGCTTCATTCACTCAAGAGTCAAACTTTTGGGTAGAATCATTCAGTTAGTGACCATAGGTCTTGTGCCTTCACTCTAGTAAGGGAGGAGGTGGTGGAGAGAGGGAATGCTTCCTGTTAAGGCTTCTACTAAAATCCCAGAAAGGTGGACAGGTAGGGGGACTCTGACCTTTTGGTCATGATTCACTTCCCTTGGCTCACTGAGATGTTGCCACCTCTCTGTGATCTTATGGACTTCCCTGGTGGCTCAGCGGTAAAGAATCTGCCTACCAATGCAGAAGATGAGGGTTCCATCCCTGGGTTGGGAAGATCTCCTGGAGGAAGGCATGGCAACTCACTCCAATATTCTTACCTGGAGAATCCCTTGAGCAGAGGTGGGCCATTGTCCACGTGGGTGCAAAGAGTTGGACATGACTGAAGCTACTTAGAACTCATGTTATCTTGTGTCATGAGCCCTTGCTGGTCACCATGGAATCCACTTCCTCCCATCAGCAAGGGCCCACCCCACTACCATGCTGTGCTGTGGGAAAGTCTACAGGTCCATGGCAGAGTTGTGTCCCTAGATAATCCACAGGGTTATGTCAACTCTGGTGTGTCTCCCTCCTTCATAGATGCTCCTCACAGGAGAGAAGCCTCTTGACCTTCTGAAACCTGTCTGGAATTTGTGCTGTCTTCTCTCACTCAGAGCTTGACCTAAGGTGGGTGTGGGAAGGATGCAGGCACTCCACTATGTTTAAGCTCTCTGTGTTTCTTCTGTGACTTTCTTACCTTCTCCAGTCTGGAGAATCTTTTTGTTGTTGATGATGCTATTTGCTCTGAAAGTAGGGTAGTCTTTTTTTATATCTAAATCCCTAAATCTGTTACTTATGTCCTGATTTTCTTTTATTCTCTGCTTGGCCATTCCTCTTCCAGGGTAAAATACATAGAATATACAAGCTGTTTGCCAAATCAGAGGAAGGTTTATAAAATAACAGGAAATACTGAGAAGAAAAAAAGTTAAAATATAATAAGTCAAAAGAATACAAAATATTATCCTGTAAACTTTCTGGTTATGCTTATCTGTATTTTTAATTTTTCATTAATTAAATCAGAGTACAGTGTAATTTAAAACCAAACTGGCTACCTTATGAGATAGTGAGCTCTCCATCAGTGGAGGTATTCAAATAGAGGTAGGGTGACCACTGTTAGGGATGTGGTAAAAGGAACTTCTTCAATAGTGGGAAGTAGGATAAAATAATGTCTAAGGTCTAATCGAAATTTAATGTTTTATGCTTTATTTTTTATTACATCTCTTATTTTTGTCCCACAGATTTTGACATCTTAATGAAAATATTTTGAGGTCCCAACTAATTATTTGAAAAAATAGCCTCCTTGTTTCCTAACAAATCAATCAACATTCATTTTAGAACTTGTTCTCGACGCCCGAGATTGGCCATTCCCAATTCTGTTGGTCCTGTTGGCGTTGGTACAGCTCTTTCTGTTACAATGGCCTTATTGTTCTTTTCAATGTCTTCTGGCCTTTTCTCTATAAATCTTTTATAGAGTGGTTGTCTGCTTATTTTTCCCGGGTAAAGAGGAAAAACTATGGCTTGACCCAAGTTTGGGAAAAGCATCTTTTAAAACATTGAAGAAGTCATAGATCTGAGGTAAAGGACCATTATTTCCATCCTTTCTAACTGTGGGGACCTGATAAGTTATTCAGCCTTTCTGAGCCTCAGTTTCTCATAGGTAAAGTGAAGATGCTGCTGCTGCTGCTGCTGCTGCTGCTAAGTCGCTTCAGTCGCATCCGCCTCTGTGTGACCCCAAAGACTGCAGCCCACCAGGCTCCCCCATCCCTGGGATTCTCCAGGCAAGAACACTGGAGTGGGTTGCCATTTCCT
The DNA here is from genome assembly GCA_006410675.1 of Oreotragus oreotragus. Taxonomy (NCBI): domain Eukaryota; kingdom Metazoa; phylum Chordata; class Mammalia; order Artiodactyla; family Bovidae; genus Oreotragus; species Oreotragus oreotragus. The sequence goes on from SJYX01009937.1 coordinate 2,120, forward strand.
TCTCCAATGCATGAAAGTGAAAAGGGAAAGTGAAGTCGCTCAGTCGTGTCCAACTCTTCGCGATCCCATATAAACCCCACTATATCAACTCAATCAAAATTAAGCAAAAGTAATATGTTTAGGTGTGAAATGATCTAGAGGTGACACTCTCATGGCTTCATCTCCATTTCTCTGTGTTCCCTCTACTCTGCCCTCTTCTGTGGGTCAGCTCCCATTCTCTTCCCCTCTTTCCTGAGCTGCCTTCTCTGTGGTAGCAAGAATGACAACAGAGTTTTCAGGCCTCCCTTCATACAGTATATGCTCCAAAGGAGGAAGACTGGTCTGTTCCAGTTGTTACTGTGGATGAAAAAAGAAACTTAAATTCTTTCCTGGAAGTCCCCACAGCTATCTCCTCACATCTCACCAGGCAGACTGGGTCCCATGCCCGTCCTGAAGATCCTGGTGGATCAGAGTGAGATGAGCTGAACTACTGAAGTCTATTAGAGCCCCCTCTGGAGATGAGGAGGAAGTGACCTCCCCTCCAAGAGAGGGGGTCTCAGCCCAAGAAGGAGCTGCTCTCTGCACCAAGATCCGGGTGCTATTTCTGGGAGAAGATAGAGAAGTGAAGGGTGGGGAATCATCTGCCAAGATGGTTTCTATTCCTGTACAATTCTCTTATTGTTTAGCTGCTCAGTCATGTCCAACTCTTTGCAACCCCATGGACTGCAGCAAGCCAGGCTCCCCTGTCCTTAACCGTCTCCTGGAGTCTGCCAAAATTCATGTCCATTGAGTTGGTGATGCCATCCAACCATCTCATCCTCTGTTGCCCCCTTCTCCTCCTGCTTTCAATCTTTCCCAGCATCAGGGTCTTTTCCAATGAGTTGGCTCTTAGCGTCCGGTGACCAAAATATTAGAGCTTCAGCTTCAGTATCAGTCCTTCCAATGAATATTCAGGGTTGATTTCCTTTAGGGTTCACTGGTTTGATCTCCTTGCTGTCCAAGGGTCTCTCAAGAGTCTTCTCCAGCACCTTGACTGGAAAGCATCAATTCTTTGATGTTCAGCCTTCTTTATGGTCTAACTCTCACAACTCAATACAATTGTCTAGGTTAAGACAAAAGTCACACATTTGAGAAAATGGCAGTGCCTTATATCTGTGAAAATGCCAGGCTCCAATAAGCCAAGTGGCATCAGGGGACTGATTTGATTTTTGACCCCCACCTACCACTTTAGAAAATTTATGCCATTTCTTTGAGACTTAGTTTCCCTATCTGTAGAATGGGGGTGCCACCTAATAATGGGATATGCTCACGAATATTCATTCATTATCAGTTGTTTTTAATTGTGTCCACACAGGAATTAGGCCAGCTGTTCTAAAACCACTTTGGGCTGGTAAATGTGGAGGTCCTGTTTGCAACCTCGGGAAAACTATCCCTGAGCAGATCAATAAGTTTCAAGAAACTATGGCACTGAGATTTCAGAGGGAAGGAATGCTTTGTGAACCAAATTTTTAGTAACATATAGAAAATCATATTCATGTGTGCATAAGTCATCATGCCCTGAACTCTTAATCTCCATATCTCTGATGCAGAAAGATTAATCTTAGGAAGAATAACTGACAAGCCATTGCTTCAGGCCGCAGAGAAAAATGAAAATGTCCTCTGCCAATGTGATTCATATTACGATACTTATGCACGTCCTGCATTATCTGGTCTTGTTTGAATGAAAGAACCTTGGTCAACTATTCTGTTGGAAGATACACATGTTTTTTCCTTTTTGTATCACTCTCAGAATTTTTAGATGCTAAAAAAGAGATTGTGTGGTTTTTTGCTCACACAATCTCGTCTATGAGTTAGGCATTCCTAGGGTGGCAGTATGGCTTGGTGGGATTTCGTGAGATTGTCCTGTTACCAAATTCTGACTCAACTATTTTCTTAACCTTTGCAAGCTCTAGTGTTCTCATTAGGGAAGTTGGGGTGAAAATGACACCCACCTCATTGTAAGAAATAAATGAGAGGGACTCCCTGGAGGCCCAGTGGTTAGGAGTTCACCTTNTCTGACTCAACTATTTTCTTAACCTTTGCAAGCTCTAGTGTTCTCATTAGGGAAGTTGGGGTGAAAATGACACCCACCTCATTGTAAGAAATAAATGAGAGGGACTCCCTGGAGGCCCAGTGGTTAGGAGTTCACCTTCATCTCTGGTCGGGAAGCTGGGATCCCACATGCCTCAGGGCCAAAACATACACACAAGAAATGGCAAAACATAAATAGAAGCAGTATTGTAACAAATTCATTAAGGCTTTAAAAATGGTCCACATCAAAAAACATTTTAAAAAGAAATGAGATAATGCTGGTTAAATATATTAGAGAAAGAGCCCAACATTTAATGCACATTAGCCATCACTGGGTATTTCTGAGAAAGAAGAAGTGTACTTACATTGGGAAAAGTCTGGTAGGCTGATACTTATTCTGATTTTGGGACTGTTCCTCAGTGCTGGTATGTTCCAACATATGAGGATATGGGAATAAGAGTAGAAATAAAGGCCCTTGAATCAAGGCTAAACCCCTTCTTTTCCTATCTCTACTTTAGCCCTGCACTGTGAGGAATCTTATGCACATGCCTGGAGAGCCGAAGCTCACCGTTCAAGCTCTGTCTACATGCCCACCCCAATGCAAAGAGTCGTCCCTAGATTATACCCTCCAAATTATGAGTAGGCACACCTGTGACAAAGCCTGCTCTCATCACTGGGAGGTGGACAGGTGAAGAGACTCTACAAGTCATAAAACCAAATGGGGCCATTTGTGTAGGAATTTCAGGGTGCCACATACCAACAGAATGCCTACAAGGGGCAGTGAAGGATCTTGGTGGACTTGTTCCCTTAGCCTGATGGACATTCAATCTGTGCGGAGGGTACAGTTATAGGAGAGCCAAAGACAGGGATCTCTGAACTGCGGGGCCCAGGAGAAGAGCCTGGGGCTGGAATTGGTACTGAATTCATCTCTTGGAGGTTGTGGCAACCCATTCTAGTATTCTTCCCTGGAGAATCCCTATGGACAGAAGAGCCTGGCAGGCTATAGTCCATGGGATCACTTTATTGAGACATAATTTATATACTATGCAGTTGACTCATTTAAAGTAAACGATTGTTTTACATATAGAAGTAGAGTCAGGCAACCACCACCCACTGTTGACTTCTGCTTCAGTAGTTTGTGGAGAGGGTGCAGAATCTACTCTCGGTCCACTCAACACATCTGCCTGTGAGGAGCATGAGAAGGGGAGACTGGAACTGACTCGTTCTCAGGGGATCTCTCTTCCCCACGGTCTCTTATAAAATGTGTTGCTGCACTGAGTTTGATTCGGATATTTAAAGATGTGAATTTCTAGTACCACATGGCCTCAAAGTGCAGTCCACTATCTTTATGAGGATTCAATCAAGCAATGGTGATTTATTTTTCCCTAAACTGAAAAAGAAAAACAGACAAGCAAACATAACCTGCCCATCACGGACTTACCAAAAGATGTCTCATCCACCTCCAATGTGGTATTTTTCTCAGGGATGTTTAAGGGAAATTTTGGTGACATGAAATTCTCACTTTATACATGTATCAGAATCTAATTTTCAAGAAAGATGCAACTTCACTCTAGACAGGAACACAAAAGCAGCATTTTGCTTGGTCTGGAGCACTTAGATGACCCAGGGTCTTGCAAGTCCAGCCTGTGACTCAACATCGGACCTATCAATGTGGCCATTTCCTAAATTCCATTGACGGTGCATCTTAGTTAAAAAACAAAAACAGGGGCTTCCTTGGTTGTCCAGTGGTTAAGAATCCACACTTCCATTGCAGGGCGCATGGGTTCAATCTCTGGTCAGGGAACTAAAATCTTGGATGCTGCATGGTGCAGTTAAAAAATAAGTAAATAAAAACCTAGAGGGCAGAAACCAACATGATATTGTAAAGCAATTACTCTACAATTGGGGTGGGAGGTGGGAGGGGGGTTCATGTTTGGGAGTTCATGTAAAAAAATAAATAAATACAAAAAAAATAAAATAAAAAATAAATAAATAAAAGTAAAAAAAAAATTTAAATTAAAAAAATTCAAAAACCATTAAAACGACAATAGCAACAAACCACCTTTGGCACCTCCATGATTACACACAACTGTCGTTCGCTATCCAACTATGTTAGCTCCTGAGTTGGGATAGTATATTTGAAGAATGAGTACCAGTTTAACAAAATCATTATGGCCCCCCAAGATTCCAAGAGCAAGTAGTAAGAGTTTGGATAGCAAAAAAATTTATCCTGAAATTCATTTGAATTGATTTGGCTCCAGCATTCGGACAGCAAGTGTTGGGTAGTGGAGATGGCTATGTGCTTATTTAAGATTATATTTGTGTTGTTGGTTAGTTGCTCAGTAGTGTCTGACTCTTTTGTGACCCACGGACTGCAGCCCGCCAGGCTCGTCTATTCATGGAGTTCTCCAGGCAAGAATACTGGTATGGGTTACCATTTCCTCCTCCAGAGCATCTTCCCTACCCAGGGATCAAACCTGAGTCTCCTGAATTGGCAGAAGGGTTCTTTACCACTGAGCTACCAGGGAAGTTCTCTGTACTCAGACATGGGTAATATTAAAGAATCCCACAAATTAGTCATTTTAATAGATGAAATAAATGCAAATAGCAATTGCAATCACTGTGCTAGATCCCTGGAGTATGTGTCTTGTTTTGGAGATCATTCTAACTGGTCAAGAACCGGGAGTGTCCTTGGGTCACAATGTAGAGCGGCCATAAAACACTGTGATCTATTTCACTGGTTTTCAGAATAATTCTCTGCTCTCTTCTATATTCACAGCTATTAGCCTGCCTCATGCTTGGGGTGACTGCCTTTTCTTCATGTCACTTCATTTTATCACTTTATAAGTTTTGATGGCATTAGCAAATTTGTAATAGCTTCTCCCTCTACGGTTTCACAGTAGATCAAACATTAGCGTTAAATGGGCAGTTTCTGATTTCTCCTTAAAATAGAATCCTAATTGTGTTTAAAACTACCTTCTCCCTGGGTGGTTTCTCAGTAATAATTGCCAAAATGCTGAAAAGTTTCTGTCCTTCAAGAAGGAGCAAGTTACATCTGGCCTACTCTTGCCTCATCCTGAATTCCAGATAAGCATCTGGCTCTTGCTGACCCTAAGAGAGGCAAGCAGGGCCTTTACTCATGAGCAATGGCTGCCAGTGTATGGGAGACTTTCAATTCAGTTTAATCAATATTTCTGAAATCTTACCGTATACAAGGTTCAGTAGTCTGTTTGTTTTACCAGTTTATGTTAGCATTGGGTTAATGAAAGGGATTATTTTTGTGAAAAATAGCTATCCTATAAAAGCCATTCAGATTTTTCATTTCATCTTCATATCCAGTCATCAGTAAAAAGAAAGTTAGTCTATGATAGTAGTATTCAAAGGTATTTGAGAAGCCCAAAGTCTTTCCCTAAGATTGTACTTGGAACTGTAGTATGCAAAAGAGAGGAGAAGGTTCTAGTTAATTTAGACACAGAAGCCCCGGGTCCCCCTACATGGCCTTCTCTTGCCAGTAACTCCTAATTCTCTTCTTTGTAGAAAACAAGAAAAGAGCTGGGGTGGGGGAGAGATTGAAACATAAGGACTAGAATCTCTGCTCTGTAAGAAATGATATGAATGTGTAACTTTGAAATGGGTATACTCAACCCCTCTGTGCCTCTGTTGGCTTGTTTTAAAGAGAGAACTAATAATATTTACTTCCCGGAATGACTGTGAGCCTCCAGTGAAAAGCCTGGCTCCTTGCTCTGCTACAGTCACTCTGCTCCACGCAGGCCCAAATTTCCTGAGCAAGAAAAAGCACAGCCATTACAATTGCTCTCAACCCAAGCCAAGGTACACAGGTGAGGAGGAAATTCTGCCTGAGGCTCCATCTGGGCAGCAACACCAATGGGTAAAAAAACAGACCAAAAACTTGGATGTGTAGCCATAAGATTTATGGTCCATACGGACTGCTTCCTGTCAGGGAGAGAAACCACAGTTCTGCAGCCCTGCAGACGTTCTCCATAATGTCTTCCTGACTAGCCCACTTTCTTCTAAATGTATTTATAAGTTACATTGTTTCTAATAATTACACTTTAGGTTTTTCCCTCCTCCCATATCAGAGTCCATCTCATTCTCCTTGGGATCAGTCCTGCCCCACTCCATGAAAATGATTGTGAACGTGCTTTGTAATGATCACAAACTGTTCACATGTGAGTTACTATTACTGGCTTTTATACAAGTTTCTTCTATTCAAACATATCATGCTTTCTGATGTTTATTAATCATTGTCTTGGATCAGCTTTGCTTTTCCTTTGTCTTCTTTCAAAATAACTGACCTCTGACCTTGAAACCTGAATCTGAGGCAGACCTAGAACTGGGACCTCTTCAGGGAGAACTTGACTTTCATTGTTTTATCCTTTTGTGCCCCATAAGCTAATTTTGTTTGCCCAGAGTAGAAGAAAGATGAGGCAAGATGCCACACCAGATATGCTGCTGACGGGTTCATTTCATTACCAGGCCATTCGCCGCTTGGAATCGTCTATGGCTAGTGGCACAGAGATGCCCTTTTCAATCATGAGGGTGATGGGCGTGCCAAACCTGGATTTGATTCATTTCATGGCCCCTTTCTCCTCTCCATTCCCACTGATGTGTTTCAGTATCTGCATTGTTCTGAGAAGAGGAAAATAATGTTGCTACTGGAATTGTTTTGAGGGGCAGACACAGGGAGGTAGAAGCCGTGATCTCAGGGCGTTGGCAGCTGGTGGTCACAGTTGTGCATCTCTCTTTAACCTGGAGGGACCTTGGGCTACACAGGTGGGAGGTGTGGGCGAAAGGAGGCGAATGTGGCAGACATCTCATTGTTCAGATGTGACACTTCAACCCCTACAGCATCAGAGGTATTTGCCAAGAGCCCCACCCTTCTTTGGAAAGGATGAGTTATTGACTATGAAGAAAACACAAATAATGAGGGTTATTTCCGTGCAGAGACAACCCGAGCCAGGGTGCTCTTTTAGGTAGTAAGTCTTATCAACAGTGGCTTCCCTAAGTGCCTCCAAAGTGTCTATCCATTAGGGCCCAAGGAGGCGCTTTGATTCTCCCTCAGAGGGGAGAGCAGTTTAATAAATCACCCAGTGAATGGAGCATCTAAATTCAATAATTGTGAAGTGCAGATAAATCACAGCTGTCAATGCTGACTTAGACTTTATTCATTCAAAACAGTTAAATTCAAACAGCATCCAGCAGCCAGACATTCACGGCTCACAACCCCCGGCTACTGGGCTAGAATGTCTTCCCAGAGCTGGGCCTCCTTCCTGGTTGTCTGTTGGGAAGTGGGGAAGGAGGAAGTGGGTTGAATTACAGCCAGAGAGATGACCCATTCAAGCAACAGAGAGATCGTGGAGGCTCAAAGTTAATAATTCATTGTACTGTCGGCTGTGTGTTAGGTTTCATCCTTCGAGTTGCTGATGGAAAGGCGATCAGGCTCTGGCATCTTACTCCAGCTGCACAGCTGGGCCTTCTAACACATTATCTGTGGTTAATTTGCTTACCAGCGAGGTGAGGGCGTGACACAAGGGTACATGATAGTAGCTGGGAGTTTCGTAAATTCAAGTTGAACAAAGCCTGGGAGGCTAATTCCATCTCCTCCCCCGGATTCTTCCCCATAAAATATGGGGCATTTCTAGCCCCTCCATTCAACCCTAAGTACATTTCATGTAAAATGCAAGAAAGTGTAACTCTTATATTTATAAACATGCCAACTTGTAAATGGTTGGATAGGTATTTGAATTATTGTTTGTTAAATATTTAAGCTGAATCCTTCATCCATCAGTTCTCATGAGAAGGCAGGGGACAGATTTATGAAGCTGGAGGTTTTCTGGTTAGTTGGCAGTTGGCATCTCCATTAATTATGGCTCACACAGTAGGGTCTGTAGTGATAATCGTAGCACTGAAAATCCGGGTCTCTATTATTCCCTTTAAAGGGAGCTAATGCAACAAGAGCTGCTGACACAAAAAGGAAAAGGAAGATGCCATCTCTGAATGGTCGCTGCCGCTTTCTGAGGCTTTGGTGGGTCTGATTGTTTCTCTGACTACAGCATAGTTTAAAGAGCAACTTTTAAGAGACAGACAGACCTAGATTTCAGCTCTAGGTCCCTTGCTTTCTGATTCTGTGAACCTGAACAACTTACTTTATTCCTCTGAAACTCAGCTTTTATCTAAATAAAAGGGAATGGGGGAGAGATAAATTAGGAGTTTAGGATGAGCATATGCACACAACTAGACTTAAAATAGATAACCAACAAGGACCTACTGTGTAGCACAGTGAACTGTACTCAATATTTAGTAATAATCTATAAGGGAAAAGAATCTGAAAGAGAAATACATATATAACTGTATCACTTTGCTATACACCTGAAGTGGATACAACATTGTAAACCAATTATACTCCAATTAAAAATTTTAATTAAACAAAAGGAAATGATCATAACTAACTTGATATAAATAAATTCACGTATATACACCCATGTGTGGAAAGATAAGTGGTTAAAGTGTAGCATAATACCTAACAAATAATAATAAATAGCCATAATTCTTAAGCAATAAAACAAACTTCACAAGGGGAAAGGTTTTAGTCCTGTATATTCACTGTTAATCCCCAGTGCCTAGAACAGTGCCTGATACAGAGAATAAATTCAGTAAACATTTGAAGTTATTTCAAATGTTTATTGAATTAATCAGTGAGCACATACCAAGTTCCAGACGCTGGCACAGGTGCCATTTAATATTATGAGAACCCTGGAATTTGGGGGATAAAGTCTCTGAGACTCAGAGGTTAAGTAATTTTCCTGATGTCACCAAGCTAGTATATGCTGGATGAATGTCAGTTTCTAGCCCCTCTCCTCCTGCTCTCACTAAGAGTTGCAGTGGGTCCTGAGATCTGGCTCTTTTATGGTTTATAGGCCCTGTGACCATGGGGTCATATGTGGAAAGACAAGCACCCTCTTCCCACAGCAGGGAAAAGTCAGAGGTCTCTTTCCCCTTTGAATTTCACAGATGAAGGCTGTAAACTGATAAAGTGCATCCAAACCAGAAGAGGTTGAAGGAGAGAAGATGGGTGCCTTTGTGATGCTCATGAGAGCTCTGAGGATGGGGCACAGGAAGGAAGGTTCACTGAGGTGCCCAGGGAAGGAAAGCCTTTCTTCCTTCTTCCTTCTCTAGGCCAAGTCTGTGGCCCAGACACCAGCATTGTCCTCTCTTTCCTGAAGACAAACTGTTGGCTGGCAGCGAGAGATGAGGGGCTGATTTTGGATAATCCTGTTTGCCGATTGGATCCATGAGAAGGGTTTGGGGAGGGGCTACTGTTTTTTCTGATAGATGTTAGGATGGGTATGTATGTGTTTGTGTGGTCCCTGCAGCAGAGAGTGTGGTGAGAGACAGATTGTGACCTGCTCCCAAGGCCCTCCAGGCCCTCTGGCCTCAGGCTGGCAGGTGAGCTGGGGGGTGGGGAGGGGGTAGCCCAGAAGAGATTGAAGGCTGTGTCTGTAGAGCTCCAGGGCCCTCCCTATGGCTGCCCCTGGCCGGGCCCAGGCCTTGAAGCAGCAGGAACCTCTCCCCATGCCCGCCTGCATGACCCATGGAGGCCTCAGCAACTGGGGTATATGGATGCTGCCATTAAGGAGAATCTTGGATCTCACCAAAAAAAAGATACCCCATGTATAAGGGCAAAGGAGAAACCCCAACAGGATGGTAGGCGGGCAAAATCACGTTTAGAATCAAACCCCATACCCACCAGAGATGCTCAGAGGACTCAGACAAAACCTTGTGTGCACCAGCAGGACCCAGGGACCCCACAATAGACTGAACCAGACCTGCCTCTGAGTGTTTGAGTGTCTCCTGGGGAGGTATGGGTTAGCAGTGGCCTGCCACGGGGACGGGGGCTCTGGCCACAGCAGACCTGGGAGGCACAGCTTGTGAGACCCACCATAAAGCCACAGACCAGACAACCCACAAACTGGAGCACAATTATACCAAAGAAGTGCTCACACTTTTGCAAAAGTTCTAGGGCTCACAACAGATTTCCCAACCTGAGGATCTGGCAAAGAGAGTGAGAAGCCCCAGTCTTTGAAGGCCTTGACTTTGAAGCCCAGTGGGATTTGATTACAGGTCACAGGCCTGGGGAAAGACTCTTGGAGAGCACAAACAAAACCTTGTGCGCACCAGGACCCAGGAGAATGGAGCAGTGACCCCATAGGAGACTGAGTCAGACACACCTGTGAGTGTCCAGGAGTCTCCCATGGAGACCTGGGTCGACAGCGGCCTGCCGTGGGATCAGGGGCGCTGAATACAACACTCCTTTCGAAGGAAGTCATTATTCCTCCTGTGGGAGGAAACACAGCCCCACCCACCAACAGAAAATTGGATTAAAGATTTACTGAGCATGGCCATGGCCATCAGAGCAAGACCCAGATTTCCCCCAAAGCCAGTCCCTCCCATCAGGAAGCTTCCACAAGCCTCTGGCCTCCATCAGAGGGCAGGCAGAATGGAAACCACAATTATAGAAAACTAACAAAACTGATCACTTGGAACCTGGAAACTAGTCAGAAGAGTGAACTCATCAGCTCCCTCCAGACCTACTGAGTCAAACCCTGGGGGTAGGAGCCAGCACTCTACTTTAACAGGCCCTCCAAGTGACGCTTAGGCAACTGTTGGAAATCGTTTCCATGTATTTGTCTAATTCATCCTTAGAACTGAGAAAGAGAGGCCCAGGGAACTTAAATAACATGCTCAAAGTTACACAGCTGGAAAATTACCAAGCTGGAACAAGAACCCAGCTCTTGACTGGCAGATTGGAATCTGCCTTGGGGCCTTCCAGACATCCCAGGGGGAGTCCCAGTTGCTGACTGGCTCTCCTCTCTGCACTTGCCCAGAAGTCAGAGGGCATGGTGGCCACAGGGTAGCAGGGCCAGCGCTGTGCCACCCTACACCCTTTTCTCTCCACCTCCACCTCCTGCCTCACTCCTGACCTGATCTGGTTCACAAGTGCAGAGTCAGCAGCAGTTCCATCTTCCTTTTCCTCCTCTGGCTCCTCATTCTCACTCACTGAGGCTTTTATACATCCCTAGTCTCTCATGAGAGGTAAATGAAATTTCATGGTTAGGAAATGTTGGATTAAACGAAGTAGATTTCTTTACCACAGGTCTTCTCAGGGACTTTACTATGTAATATGTAAAGCTCCAAAAACAGGATATAGCAGGCAGCATTCATCAACTTGAGTTCACTTCAGTTCAGTCACTCAGTCATGTCTGACTCTTTGTGACCCTATGAATTGCAGCACGCCAGGCCTCCCTGTCCATCACCAATTCCTGGAGTTCACTCAAATTCGTGCCCATCGAGTCAGTGATGGCATCCAACCATATCATCCTCTGTCGTCCCCTTCTCCTCCTGCCCCTAATCCCTCCCAGCATCAGAGTCTTTTCCAATGAATCAGTTCTTCGCATGAGGTGGCCAAAGTACTGGAGTTTCAGCTCTAGCATCATTCCTTCCAAAGAACGCCCAGGACCAATCTCCTTTAGAATGGACTGTTTCATCAACTTAGATGATCACAAAACCTTTTTTGTTTTTTAAAACTTGTGTTTAGTTATTTATTTGACTGTGCTAGGTCTTAGTTATAGACCTAGGATATGTGGGATCTTCAGTCGCTGCATGCAAACTCTTAGCTGTGGCATGAGATCGCTAATTCCCTGACTAGCGGTCAAACCCAGGGCCCCTGCATCGGGAGCATAAAGTCTTAGCTACTGAACCACCAGGGAAGATCCCCAAACCTTTTTTATTCAGAAGACATTTCAGAAGACTAACGTTCTGCAGGTCCTTTTGCTATGGTGAGCAGAGCATGAGCCCTAAGTGGATAGGATATGATATAGTTAGATTTTGAGGGATGTGGTAAAGGATGGAGAAAGTTCCAGAATACAGAATTTTCATTCTACCAGTCTTTGCCATCTTAGCACATCCTCAAGAGTAGCCCTATCAGAGGTCTTTTTAAGGTACCAAGTTTATTGAGTTGAAATGAGTAATGGTAGGGAAGTATCAATTCCCCACAGCATTGTTGGGGTTGGGTACTGGACACCCATTGGGCCAGTTGTTTACCCTTCAATTTCTGGATCTTCAGAAGGTGGGGTACTGGGTCTCAGATGATGGTACAGGAGGAGTTGAGTCGGGGAGGTGTATGTGGGTACTCTGAAGGCTCAAGATAAGTGTTCTGTCAACTATGGAATTATTTCAGTGTTTGACAATCAATATGGCTATTCTGGTTCATGCCAGCTAAATAGTAGCCCTGAATTCAGGAGCAGGCTTCAGATAATCAGTATCCCTTCAAGGCTATGTATCCAAGACTTCCCTGGTGGCCCACTGCCTTGGACTCCATGTTCCCAATGAAGGGGTCTGGGTTTGAGCTCTGATCAGGGGACTGGATCCCACATGCCACAACTTGCAAGAGTTTGTATGTCAAAACTGGAGAATCCCACATGCCTCAACTAAGACTTGGCATGGCCAAAAATACACATACCTAAATAAATTTTTTAAAGTTTGTATTTACTTTATTGTTTTGGGTTCGGGTTTATACACCCTTTTGGAAAAGAAGAAGTAAAACTCTCACTCTTTGCAGATGACATGATCCTCTACATAGAAAACCCTAAAGACTCCACCAGAAAATTACTAGAGCTAATCAATGAGTATAGTAAAGTTGCAGGATATAAAATCAACACACAGAAATCCCTTGCATTCCTATACACTAATAATGAGAAAGTAGAAAACGAAATTAAGGAAACAATTCCATTCACCATTGCAACGAAAAGAATAAAATACTTAGGAATATATCTACCTAAAGAAACTAAAGACTTATATATAGAAAACTATAAAACACTGATGAAAGAAATCAAAGAGGACACTAATAGATGGAGAAATATACCATGTTCATGGATTGGAAGAATCAATATAGTGAAAATGAATATATTACCCAAAGCAATCTACAGATTCAATGCAATCCCTATCAAGCTACCAGCGGTATTTTTCACAGAACTAGAACAAATAATTTCAAGATTTGTATGGAAATACAAAAAACCTCGAATAGCCAAAGCAAT
>SJYX01009937.1:16292-94564 GCA_006410675.1 Oreotragus oreotragus
TTTTTTTTTTTTCGGGCATGTGGGATCTTATTTCCCCAACCAGGGATCGAACCTGTGCCCTCTGCACTGGAAGCTCGGAGTCTTAATCACCGGACCACCAGTGAAGTCCCTCAAAGGGTATTAATAGCCCTCTCACTTCACACCAAGGAGGCCTTTCTCAGTTCCAGACCCAGAAGGAGACATTTAAGCCCATACATGCTCCAAAGAGAGACAAGGACATGTTAATTGGTCTCTTCTGGAACCCAGAATTCCAAATTACCTGGATCTTTGCTACCATTCTCATCAATTCTCCATGTTTCACTCAGCCTCCAGGGCAAGCTTTTAATTTTGGGGAAATGGCAAGCACGAGCTCTCAGTAATCTCTTGATTAGTAATTCAGAGCAAGCATAACTTCAAATAAACAGCAGGCTGAGAAAAACATCTCAGCTCCAAATAATTCAGGACAGAGCGCCCGGGGGACAGGGCATGGTGTGGCCTCCTCAACAACAAAAATCAGGGAGGAGGTGGCGTGTCGTTCGTGGGATCTGAGAGAACACCTTTAGTTCTGTTCATTTGCACAGAAGCAGGCAAACACACTTGTAAATTAGTTTGTGAGGCGCAGAGAGTAGATGAAAAGGAGTCTTCTAAAACCAGCCCATTACAGAGAGGAAGAAAGAATTAATCTATGAAAGAGAATGAGGAAACACGGGGAGAAAGACAAAACAAAACAACTCCAAGGGTTCTGAGGGGATGGTGTTTATCCTATGCAGAGTCCATGTCCCTGTGGGAGGTTTAAAGCGATTCTTGAGTCTGACTTAATTTGGCTGGTATTGACTTTTCTTGGCAACATCCGTATAATTTCCTTTTGGCTTCTGGATCTGGGAACACGAGACCCCTTGGTCAGATTTAAACTTCTAATTGCACTTTTCATTTTAAATCAATTCAAAAATAAGCCAGGCCGGAGAGTAAGCTCCCAAACAAACAAGTAAAAATTGATCATCCATTTCAAAGATTGAATGAGTGGAGGAGGAGGAGGCAGGCAAACTTACAACAGGTTTATTTCCTTCTTTAATGGTGATCCAGTCTTCCCCGTTGGAGCTAATGTCTATTCTGTAAGTTTTGACGTAGTATTTCCTCCTGGTTTCCTTTGAAATGGCTCCCTGTGTCCCGACAGCAGTGACAAAGCGCAGAAGGCCCAGGTCTACCTGCAAGACAATACAAGCCTGATCAGTTGCCCATCCTGATACCTCTGTAACGTGGAGCATCTTTTCCTGCAGGGACCGTAATGTAGTCTTCCTCCACCTGGGGTCAATAGACTCTAATTCAGTATCAACAGCCCCAAGAAAGCCTCGGATATGGTAAGACAGCCACTGCCCTAGCTGGCAACCGCCAGGAAGAGAGCTTTCTCATCCTTGCAACCGGCAACCAAGACTGCTTGATCCTTGGAACAAAAGAGAAAACCAGGTCCAGTATCATATGACTGTATTTTCTAAGAGATTAATGATACTTTCTAAACAGCACATTAATAAATGTCATTTTATAAACAGAAAACCAAGACAAACAAGATAAGCTTCCCCTCCTGGTTCCCTGGTGGCTCAGAGGTTAAAGCATCTGCTAGAACTGAACTGGTGGTCTAGTGGCTAAGACTCTGAGTTCCCAATGCAGGGGTTCCCTGGTCAGGGAACTAGATCCCATGTGCCCCAACTAAGACTTGGTGCAGCCAAATAAATAAATGAATATGAAAAAATTAATAAGATGATGAAATTAAGAGAGACCCTCAGTGGTCTTCCAGTTTAAGCCTCACTGTGCAGATGGCAGCATATCCTGGTACAGCTGGGCCTTCATCATCAAGGACGATTTGACACTGACTTGTATAATATTAGACAGCTACCAGAGGATGCAGGATGCTTGGGGCTGGTGTATGGGGATGATCTGGAGGGAAGATGTTGGGGGGGAGGTGGGAGGGGGGTTCATGTTTGGGAGTTCGTGTAAAAAAATAAATAAATACAAAAAAAAAAAAAACATTCAGAAAACTAAGATCATAGCATCCAGCCCCATCATTTCATGGCAAATAGATGGGGAAACAATGGAAACAATATGAGACCTTATTTGGGGGGGGGTGCTCCAAAAAAAAAAAATAAAATAAAGTTTGTATTATCCAAATAAAACAATATGTATAACACTTAGGAACATGATAAAATACAAAGCATAATTCTCCACAAAGGCAATGAAACTAATCAACTACCTTCATTATTAAGCACCAGTTATGGGCTTCCCTGGTGGCTCAGCGGTTAAAGCATCTGCCTCCAATGCGGGAGACCCGGGTTCGATCCCTGGGTCGGGAAGATCCCCTGGAGAAGGAAATGGCAATCCACTCCAGTATTCTTGCCTGGAGAATCCCATGGACGGAGAAGCCTAGTAGGTTACAGTCCACGGGGTCGCAAAGAGTCGGACACGACTGAGTGACTTTACCTTACCTTACCTATGGTTTTATTCTATAACACTGTTATCTCTCAAATTTTTGATGATCAGTTTTGCTTCATTTGGGGTATGGGTTGCTTCGGCTGATATTTAGTGAACTCAGTAACCACATCTTTCTATAGGAGGGGTCACAGCCCAGCCAGAGGCCCCTGGCTTGGTTGGTTGCCCATGATAGGACAAAGAATATAAATATTAAACTTTGAAAACCTTATGGCTGGTTCTGGCTCTGCTACTAGCTGTATGGCCTTGGGAAAGTTATATACCATCTCTCTGCCTTTGGAACATGGAGATATGTAATCATAAGATAATATGCATGAAGCAGCTGATTAATGAATGCATGGCACATAGTATGCTTTCAATAAAAGTTGTAAGACCAAAAAATTGTTAGCAAACCTGGAAAACTAAAAGAGTTGACTAATTAGTTAACTAATTAAGGAACCACATGCACACACACATACCAACTCCTTCTGGGTCACAGGCCTCATCTGAAGAGTAAACTGCTGGTTTGAGTTTGAATATGGCAAGGGATCTGAGACCTACTGCCTCTCCAACTCTGCACCCTCACCTTCAGTTGAGGAAAAGCAGATGTACAGAAAAGGAGGTACCAGATCAAGTGACCAAAATCTGAGCTGGAGGAAAGCACTCCTAATCCCCATGGGCAAGGGCTTATGATCTGGCAATTGAGTGATGTGCACATAGTATATTAGAAGCATGCATCAGTTAGCATTCCCCAAAACTTAGTAGCAGTGGCCACGTATTTAGCTCATTGTTCTGTGGATCAGAATTTGGGGTTGGGGCTCCTCTGGTCTTGACTGGGCTCATTCATGAATGCACATTAGATGCAGAGTCAGCCAGGAACTAGCGGGCCTATATTGGCTTTAAATTTGCGATGGCTCATCCTTGTTCCACATGAAGTGTCAGCTTTTGGCAGGTTAGTCCAAGCCTATTCACAGGGCAGCTGAGCAGAATTCTATGAGAAAGTGAAAGTCCTCAAGACCTGTGAGCACAGATCCAAGGCGTAGAGATGGGAGGAACTTGACAGAACTTTTGATCAGAGTCTCCACCCAGCCTGGCCAACAGATGTTATGCAACCCAGTAGACCCACCACGTGCTCTTTGCCCAGAAACTGAACATTCAGTGAAATGAACCACTTAGGAGCTTAGATGCAAACTATACACACACACACACACATATATATATATGTTAGATGAACAACAAGGTCTTATAGTATAGCACAGGGAATTATATTCAATATCCTCAGATAAACCATAATATAAAAGAAGATAAAAATAGAATATATACATATAACTGAATCACTTTGTTGTACAGCAAAAATTAACAAAACATTGTAAATCAACTATACCTCAATAAAATAAAACAAAAGGAGATCTAGTAAAATTATTCCAGAAAGAAAGGAACAAGGGTACAGATACCAAGGGGGAAAGGGAGGGTGAGATGAATTGGGAGGTTGGGAGTGACATATATACCCTCTTGATACTATGTGTAAAATAGATAACTAATGAGAACATACTGCATAGCACAAGGAACTCTACTCAGTGCTCTGTGGTGACCTAAATGGGAAGGAAATCCAAAACAGAGGGGATAGAGACCGGTGTTAGATACCTGGGTTGGGAAGATCCCCTGGAGAAGGGAACTCTACCCACTCCAGTATTCTGGCCTAGGAAATTCCATAGACAGAGAAGCCTGGCAGGATATAGTCCATGGGGTCGAAAAGAGTTGGACACAATAGAACAACTTTCGTAGGATGTGTACGTACGGCTGATTCATATAGCTGTACAGTAGAAACTAATACCTTGTAAAGCAACTATACTCCAATACAAACTAGTTTTAAATAATGAAGGAAAGGAACCAGGAAAGTGACACTGTGACTTCCAAAAGGCTCTCCATTTGCTCTTGCCACCTTGCTTGCCCAGTGCAGCTGAGCCACTTCCTTGCCACTTCAATTTTGTATGTTACCTCCTATAGTGGATGTGTTGGTGCACTGTCCTGATTGCCTCCCAGGACTGGAGGGTGTTGCATGCTGATGGCCACAGGTAAGCCTCATCTCAAGAACTGCCCTCTGCTCATGAGTGCCACCTCACAAAGGTTATGCTCTCTCCTTGGAGTGGCCTCCCTTGGACTGATTCTGAAAGGCCATTCCTGTGGGATCACAGCTGGCTTTTCCCTCTGCCCAAGCCTTCCTGCCTCCTGCCTTCCTCCCTCCCTCATGGGTTTTGCTATCAAGAACACTGTAGAAAAATCTCTAAGACACTATCCTGCAAGCTCAAGATCAGATATCCTATATCCCCCTGACACTATCACAACATTGTTAATTGGCTATACTCCAATACAAAGTAAAAAGTAAAAAAAAAAAAAAAGAAAGAAAGATATTCTGTACCCCTTCAATAAATTTCATGTTTGCCTAGGTGAGGCAGTCGGATTCTTGTTACTTACAATCTAAAACTGTTACAAGATATTTCACTCCCAGATTCTTATCACTATATTGCTTTTTAAAATATTTATTTATTTCTATTTATTTATTCATTTGGCTGTGCTGGGTCTTAGTTGTGGCACACAGGATCTTCCAGTTCCCTGTGGCATGCAGGATCTTTAGTTGAGGCATGCAAATTCTTAGGTGCAGTATGTGGGATCTAGTTCCCTGATCAGGGATTAAACCCTGGTCCCCTGCATAGAGAGCACAGAGTCTTAGCCACTAGACCACCAGGGAATTGTCTCACTACACTATTTCTAATTCTTATTTACTACTAATCAAGTCCCTACTATTCAACCTCTCAAAATCAGTATCCCTGTTCAACTGTGAAGATAAAATAAAGCAGAAAGAAAGGGAAAATGTTAGTTGCTCAGTCACGTCCAACTCTTTTGACCCCATGGACTGTAGCCCGCCAGTCTCCTTTGTCCATGGGATTCTCCAGGCAAGAATACTGGAGTGGGTAAGCCATTCCCTTCTCCAGGGGATCTTCCTGACCCAGGGATTGAGCCTGGGTCTGAGCCATCAGGGAAGCTAGAGTAGTCAAGAAACTTTACCTTGGAACCAGGCTGCCTAGGTGCCGGGGTCCAGCCCTGGTGGATCCAGGGTAATTCGAAGGGGAGATGGAATCAGCATCCTAGGAAAAAACTTATTTAATTACAGATATATAGAGAGATTAGAAACGGATAGTGTAGTAGGAAAATTAGTGGAGAAAAAGAGGCTGAATAACTTGGTTTACGTGGAATACCAATCACCACCTACATAGGCCACAGGTGTCTTTCCGTTCTCCCGAAGGAGAGGAGGCACTGAGGCCTCCCCGGTCCGATCTTAGAAGCCCAGGCAAAATTAGCAGGCTTGGTGAGTACCCACGTTCCAGATGGGAATTCAGCCAGAAAGGGAAAGAATGACACAGGGGAATCAGTCTTTCCAGAAACTGATCC
Organism: Oreotragus oreotragus; assembly: GCA_006410675.1. Taxonomy (NCBI): domain Eukaryota; kingdom Metazoa; phylum Chordata; class Mammalia; order Artiodactyla; family Bovidae; genus Oreotragus; species Oreotragus oreotragus. Next base: position 22,182 of record SJYX01009937.1, read on the forward strand.
GATTTCTTTATTTTTCAGGTTTGCTTATATACTTTTTGTTATACATAGGGATGAATACAGAGTCATGTGGGGGTCAGCAGACCTGACCCTTGTCAAAATCAGGTGCTTCATATAAAATTATACAAAGGTCTTATCGGTTTTACATCATCTTCTGGCCATGAGGCCTGCTGACATTTTATGGCCCTTTCTGATAACGGTCAGTCAACCAGAAAACTTATTTTTTCCAGGGGTGATTTTTTCTTAAACCAAGTGCCACCCTCCAAATAAAGTTGCATTCTTATAGGGTGAGGGTGTAGTAGGTTACAATCAAAAAAGGAATTTATTTAGCCTAAGGTTTAACATGATTAATTTTAAAGGTTAATACTTATTTCTCCTATATGCTAGTTATATTCATTATAAGGGCAGGGAATATGGAGATTTAGCAGCAAATATTGGTTCAACAAATGAAAAACCCTTCACCAATATAATTTCTAATCAACCCACTAATACTATACTAATAATTTTGTAACTTCTCAAAAGAACCTGTATATAGAAAGTTTAAAGCATCTCGTGCCTCTCACTGTTGGGAGGCTGTAAACAAAGGGTCAGCAGACCTGACCCTTGTCAAAATCAGGTGCTTCATATAAAATTATACAAAGGTCTTATGGGTTTTACATCATCTTCTGGCCATGAGGCCTGCTGACATTTTATGGCCCTTTCTGATAACGGTCAGTCAACCAGAAAACTTATTTTTTCCAGGGGTGATTTTTTCTTAAACCAAGTGCCACCCTCCAAATAAAGTTGCATTCTTATAGGGTGAGGGTGTAGTAGGTTACAATCAAAAAAGGAATTTATTTAGCCTAAGGTTTAACATGATTAATTTTAAAGGTTAATACTTATTTCTCCTATATGCTAGTTATATTCATTATAAGGGCAGGGAATATGGAGATTTAGCAGCAAATATTGGTTCAACAAATGAAAAACCCTTCACCAATATAATTTCTAATCAACCCACTATTCTATACTAATAATTTTCTAACTTCTCAAAAGAGTCTGTATTTAGAAAGTTTTAAAGCATCTCATGCCTCTCATGGTTGGGAGGCTGTAAACAATCACATGTGGCCAGACGAACCCGCTCAGGCAGGCTAGAGAACCTACAGAGGAGTTTGTAGGTTGAAACACTCTTGTCACGCCCAGGAATTTTTATTAACTGGAGCTGCAAGTTAACTCCTTCTCCGAGAGAAATGGTGATGGGGGAGAGCCCCCCATAAAGTCAGAGGTGTAGGTGAGAGCATAAAAGAGACTCTGGTTTTGGGGGTAGATGCTTGGGAACGGGGGGTTTCCTGAGGCTCGATCTCGCCTTTGCGTATGCCGAAGCCTCCTTCCTCATGGCCTTTGCCATGGGTGGAGTTCCTCGTGCTGGCTCCGGGCACCTAGGTGTGATTCCCACTTCTGTCACTTACTACCTATGTTGCCTTGGGTAAGTTTCTTGTCTGTCTATGCCTCAGTTTCCCCCCTCTGTAAAATAAGGGCAATAAGCCATCTCATTGGGTTTCTGTGAGGATTAAATGAGCTAACATAGATAAAATGTTTAGAACAGTTCCTGACAAACAAGAAGCTTTGCATAAGTGTTTGCTATTATTATGGTTGATGTTAGCATTATCAGTAGTAATGGTATTAATGTTGATCTTTCTGATTCCGAAGGCTGCGGATATTGGGCCTACTATCTTCCCCACTTGAGAACCCTCTTTTTTCCACTCCACCCCAGTCCATCTTGCTGCCAGAACGCCAGAACTCAGCAGAGAGTCATGCATCTCTGATGAAAGGGAAGAGCCGTGGCAGCTCTGCTGACAGGGCTCCTCTTTGCTGGCCTTCACATTTTTCTTTCTTGCAGGTTTGAAATACTGTCTCCTCCCCACTCACTGCCTTTGCCATAAGTAACTGTCTTCCAGGAGCCACCTGAGAGACGCTCCTGTCTGGGGAGTCCTGGCCTGACTGGGATGTAATTTGTTAAGGAGTATTTAAACACAACAGACTCCCAGAGTAAATGGGCACTGTGCTGCCCAAGGAGGTGATTTAATTATTAGGATCATTCTTCAGGATCATTGGGATAGGATTCATTAGGATCATTGTTAATCTCAGGCCTGCCTCTCTTATCTGCACATCTTGTGATGGGACACAACGTAAATATCAGAATCAATAAATTACAAGTTTGCAAGGATGCAGGCCAAACAACAGTAACCTGGTTACTGGGCACCAAAGCCAGTTTCTCCTTAGAAACCTCAACCCTGGAGTAAGAAGTCAGAGCAGTGGGATGTATTCTTGTTATAGGGCACAAGTTGTTCTGAAATTAAAAGAATGGAGGTTGGTCTTAAAATCCGGGATCCAGTTATGGGGACAGCCCCCCATCCAAGAGGGGGGTTCCAAGGCTCAGAGCACATGTAGCTCCCATGGAAGGCTGGGGGCCTCCATCTAGCATCAGACCAACAAGGAAGCAGTTTGAACCGATGGAGATGTTCCCAGTACAGAACCAAGCAGAGCAGGTGTGTCGAGGAGGCTCCACCCGGGGCCTCTCTGAGCAGCCTGTCCTCACTGTTTCTCATCAGATGCTGGGTAAGTGGCACCCAGCCTGGTGGCCTCTTCTGGTGCCATTCTCACCAGGGCTACCAGGCCCTACCTCCAAGTTCCTGGCAACCTTGGATCTCCTTGAAGTTTACACTAGCCACTGCCAGGAGCTCCCTGGGTCCTCTGCATGATTTTGCAGTCAACCTCCTCCCCAGACACTGCTGTGAACACTGTGTTCTGGGGACACACGGGCCAGCATCTCCTGTTCTCCCTTCACTTGGCTCTGATCTTTCCCTGTCCTCAGGGCTCCAGACTTCCTCTGCTGTATCTGGCCTGGTGACTCTCAGGGTCCCTTTTACTTCAACCATTTTACCTCATTCCTCCCAGTTTCTCTTGCACGTTAACCTGTCCCTGAGCCCAAAGGGGGCTCAGGGCCTGCCCAGGGCCTGTCCCCTCCTCGTGCAGTGGTCTTGGCGATGCGTGTGCCTGCTCAGCCTACCCCTGTCACTCAGGCAGTCGCTCACTTGCCTCTCCTGCTCCCTTGCTCCCTGTTCCCCATCCCTGGCTTTGAGACCAACCGCAGCCTATTGCCTGCCTTTCACTGACTTCTGTTTGTCCCCCAGGCCAAGGGCTCCCCCAGTCTGACCCCCACCCTACCTACCACTCCCTGGGGAGGAGCAGACCCTCTGGCCTCTCTGCCACACCGCCTCACCCAGTACACCCCTCCCCTCCTTCTCCCAGGCCCTCTGCTGTGAGGTGAGAGCTGCATGAGCTTGCATCAGCAGCTGTGGCCAGAGGGAAGGTTTTGACCTTGTGGGACCTCATGCTCTGGACTGAAGGGAGAGGGAGTCATGGTGAATTCCACATCCTCTCTTGACCAGAGACACAGGGCTGGGCTTCTTCTCCCGAGGGAGTACATGCGGGAGTTCTAGGAATCCAGCCCTTCCACGCGTGGGTTGGAGGAGTGTCTTTGTGCCTGGGAATTAGGACCCCTGCTCCCAACCATTAGCTCTCCATCCTGGGCCTGCAGCTCTGGGCCTCAGTATAGGCTCCAGAGGAATTGCTGTTCTCCGTCAGCACTTTGGGTCCTTCCTGACAGCCCCTCCTTGAGGCCTGGGATGGGGGCCATCTGGAGCTAGCCTCCTCTTCTTGGAATGCAATAAAGGCAGATACTGTGCACTGAGGGGGAAAAAAAAAAAATCCAGGACTTTGTAATTATAAGGGGCAACTTGATTCTTAACGATAACAGGAGTATTTCCAGGCTGAACCAACGTATGTTTGGAAATCCCAAGGCCAGAGTGAATGTGAAAATCGAAGATTGACTGAACATCCCTAAGGCCGCTGGGGACACAGAGGAAAGGAGGTCAGAGTCCCTGCTGTCTTCCCAGGCAAGGAGGTGGGGAGCGACACAGGAAAACCGTCTGTGCAGGAGGATCAGAGAAGAACTAAGGCGAAGCATAAGAAAGGGTGTTTGAAGCTAGCCTGGGGGCGAGGGGGTGGGGGTGGGGCTTTCCTGAACTGAAGAGTCTCAAGTTGAAGGTTCCGCTAGGATAGCAGGTGCAGAAGCAGCAGAGCAATCTAGATGGAGGAGGAAGCGCTCTGAATGGCAAATGTGTGTAAACAACTTTGGGAGCTGCGGGGAGCTCCTGACTTCATTCCCCTCCCCGCCTCAACTTACACTCTCCCACCTGGGTTGCTAGAGCCGCCTTCTTCCTGGTGCTGCCGGCTCCTGCCCTCTGATCATAGCCTTCTCCTCTGCCTCCTCCCTCCCAAGTCCGTCCTCTACTGAGTAATCTCATTCTCACTCCTTTTCCCAAAACCCTGTTAAGGGGCCTCCCCAGCAGGATGAAATCCACTCTCTTTAGCGTGGTAGCTAGTGTCTGTGTGAGGGATCCTGCTTCCCGCAAGGCTATGTCTCTCCCACCCAACCCCCCTGCCTTGTGTTCGAAGGACACGAAACAAAAATCTGAGTGTCATCTGAGTGGGAGGCCGTGTTGAATGCTTTTGCTTTGGATAGTATGTCATTTATTCTCTTTCTACAGATAGGTTGAAAAGCGGAGCCAACGAAGGGACTTCCCTGGTGGTTCAGTGGTTAAGGATTCACCTTGCAAAGCAGGTGATGTGGATTTGATCCCTGGTTGAGGAACTAAGACTCCACCTGCCTCTGGGCAACTAGAGAAAGCCCCCATGACACAACAAAGAAAGGAAGGAATTTTAGAGAATAATAAAAACAAAATAAAAGTGTAACCAGTTTGGCCCCACACCCATGCTCTTTCTAGGGCTGTAGTTTGAATTAAATTTGTGTTCAGACTTTTAAACTAATGATTTAAAAACTGTAGAAACAAACCTATATGTTAATTGTATAAAAAGAAAAAATTGTTTACAATTATTGAATTTTATTACAATTAAATCTCCTTAAAACCCTGGAATTGACACCTGACACTGTGTTTGGCTCCAGCTCCCCCATCTGACCTCACCTCCTATCAGCCCTCCTCCTGCTCATTCAGCTGGTCCTCTGTCAGGAAGCAACTGTCCATCAAGTTCTTTCTTGTCTCTTTCTTTTTTTTTTTTACTTCACTGACAGCTTTGTCAGAATCTCACCTCTTCAGAGAGGACTCCCCTGACCAGACTCTAAGATAGCCCCGTCATATTTGTTTTCCTGTTGCCCTTACCACTACCTGACATAGCTGCTTATTTATTTGTTATTTGTCATCCTTATTCCACAGAGTTCTATAACTATAGAACCTTTATTTCCAGATCTTAGAACAGTACCTGACATGTAATAGACACACAGTTTTGAAGAATGACTCCCAATACTCCAAGGCTTGATTATGACCTGACTGAGAGCACTATAGTAACTAAAGCACGTGGGGGCATGCAGAAGGCAGACTTTGCAAGGACAGGAGAGGCATGGAGACCAAGTGAATGGCTTTCACCTAATGCACTTAGGGAACAGGCCCAGTGAGGTCACCTCAGATGCTTTGATGGGAGTCTTATCAGTTATGGAGACGAATACCTTATTTTTTAATCCTGAGTGCCTGGTACAGAGCAGACACTCAACAAATGCTTCAAGTGTAAGTGAATTCTAGAATTTTATGGTTGCCTCAGTCTGCCTCCAGCTAGCTCAACTCACATTCTGAGTGCAAAGGCTGGTCAATGATTTTACAAGTTGTTATGGCCTAAGTATGCATCTTTTCAATTCTGTGCTTAAAGTGGCAGCATGAGCAATCTGATTTCTGGTTCCTTTATTGGGTAGAAACTTTCTTGTAACTCTCAGGGTTGGCTCAGATCCAGCCAAAGAGTCTGGGAAGCTGAACACTGAATGACTGTTCCAAAGGCCTTCTCTATAAAAGTGGTTAGTGTTTTGGCAAGCTTGTTGGAGATTCTTCACTATGGGAACCACTTTACTTCTCAAGATGGCTTGAAATAGCTGGATGGTCAGGGGGCACATTCTGCAGCAGAGTTTTTGCATTTACAGGTTAGCAATGGTTTGTGGTGGCCTTCAAACCTCTTCAGTGCAGTGGTTTCTTAAAGGAATGTAATAAGTTACACCAGCTTTTTAAAATAAAATATATTAGAATAGAAACTATAATTGGCAATCTAGAATCAAAAATGTATTTCAAAAATGAAGGCAAAATAAAGACATTTTTAGACAGCAGATGCACACTAAAGAAAATGCTAAAGATGTTCTTAGCAGAAGGCAAATGAGCCCTCACAGAAGCACAGAGATACAGGAAGGAAAGAAAAGGAATAGAAAAGATGAATTTTAGAGAAACTAGTGTATAAAACACACAGACAGTTAAAATACATGACAACAAATTTGGGAGGATGTTAAATGCAGTAAAGATGTTCTAAGTTCCTTGCATTTCTCATCTTACATATAATGTTAAATATTATATAGTAATGATATGTAATATATAATTTTTTATCACAATATCACAGTTATGGTGTTAGATTTTGAAAGTCAAGGGTGCATGTTGTGAGCTTCCCAGGGGGCACTAGTAGTAAAGAATCTGCCTGCCAATGCAGGAGACATAAGAGGGATGGGTTTGATCCCTTGGTTCAGAAAGATCCCCTGGAGGAGAGCATGATAGCCCACTCCAGTAACCTTGCCTGGAGAATCCCCATGAACAGAGGAGCTTGGTGGGCACCAGTCCACAGGGCCACAAAGAGTCAGACGTGACTGAAGCGACTTAGCAGGCACTTATATCCTAGGGATACTCAACCTAGCATCTGAGAGTCAGAGAAGGCTTCACATCAGACAAGAGCTCTAAGTTAACGGGTGAGCTGGAGTGATCCAGTTGATGGTGAGATGTACAGGGGATAAGATATGGTGTATTCCAATCAGGGCAAAGAATGTATTCAAAGGCTTAAAGGTAAGAGAAATTTATCTGTGCTCCAGGAGTTGAAAAACCTTCAGTGCATCAGATAGAAGGGGCAGAGTCCCAGAGAGAAGAGAAGTGCTATGAAGGAAGGAGGCCATATGTAGATTTGTTTGGTTGACTTTCCATTTCTTGCTCACTTTCACTAATAGATGTTGATACTGTGAGTGATGCTGAGGTAATGTTAGTATATGGCTGATTTCCCTCCTCTGCTCTAAGTAGACCCTGGAGTCCTGTAGAGATGCCCCTGGACCATGTCAGGAGGTAAGGTGGGTGGCAGAAGCAGCTCCTCTCTCTCATTATCTATTTTTAAACCACCATTGCTGCCAGAGCAGCCTTTTCACACTTAACCTGATTTACAAAATTAATTTCTGTGTAACATTTCATCCAAAGACAGTTCTACTGCTTAAAATGATATCTGTGTATATTTGTGTAAGAGAGTGTCCAAGAAATGAACTATTATTTTCATGAATTAAGAAATTTGCCTCTGGCAAAGGACACCAACTCTGTCCTCCAAAAGGTGAGCAGGAGTGGGGAGTCACATTGATAGCAAGGCCAGATGTTTCCAGCGGGCTACAAATGAAATGTGACTGCAATGTTCCTGGAGCTGAACTGCAAAAACTAAGAGAAGGGGGAGGAATAAGAGAAAAGGGAGAAGTCAAACACGTGAGTGTGAGTGTTTGCAGGGAGCTTGGAAAATGCTTATTCTGAAAGAAGAGGGGCTGCAGAAACTCAAATGGAATCCTTCTGAGAGGACTTTCTGAGCAAAAACAAGCTTCTCTCTTTTCCTTCTGCCTTTATCTCAGGGTCCAAAATGGTGAGCAAAACCCAGTATCTCTCTTCCCACCCAGCTTGTCATCACTTTCCCCACACCCCCAACCCTGACTGCGGGGGTGAGGATAATTTGAGTTTGGCAGAAAATGCAAAAGCAGTTCATTTTCCCAGACTTTTTGAAAAACAGCAATTAAAACCATCCCAAACACCTTTAAAATTAATGAACTGTTTTCCAGTTAGGCTGATCGCCTTGTGAAGACAATGAACTCACCTTGTTAATATACATTGGAACATTTACTCATTATTTGCCCATATCTACCTGTCTTATCTATCTTTATTTAAACTTTTACAAAGCAGTTGTTAAATTGTATGCCCCAGTAAATATGTTAACTTGGTACAATTTCATGGAGATTTATGCACCTGCAAAGTCGGATATATTAAGTTCCCGCAAAAGCTTGGCTTTTGGGGTATGTTCTTTCCAAAGACTCTGTCGGGGTACATTTTCGATGTGGAGAGCAATACACAGGGACCAAAATCAATGGACTTAAATTATTAAAATTCTAAGGACTCGCTACAGATCGGGTCAGGTATTATAAAACTTACAGTCCATCAATTTACTTTCAATATTAATTTTAGCCCTGGGCCTGGCCATGAACACCACGAGAATGCAAAGCATGTGACATCTCACTTAGAGCTGATGCAGAAGGGAAGTGACTCTGAAATATAGACCCTCTTGGCCTCTGGGGGAGATTTATGTGGCGAGGATCACGCTCCTCAGAGAAAGACTGCAGGTGAGTGGCAAGTCTGCATTATAAATGCCTGGGGTAACTATAAAAACATAAATGGTATCAGGTTATTGATTTTTTTTCTTTCTGGAACCCACAAATTAGAAAAGTCACTGCTAAAAATCACCGGTCTCTCCACCAAATTTTAATTAAAGCATAAATAAATCATTTTGGCTGCTGCACTTGCATATAAACAAAGGGGGAGATGGCATCCTTACAAATGCTTGTCAACATTTGGTGACTAATGACTCACAGTGAAAATACAATCTGAAGCAACTGAATTGAAAGCAGATTCTGGAGCTAACTAATATCACATGCAAACCATCTAAAGCTATTATGTCTAGAGGCATTGAAACCACAGATCAGGTTTTTGGGGGTGGGTGGGGGGATGAGGATAATTTTGTTAAGTAGAGTAATACTATTTTTTGTTATTAAATAAAGTGAAGCCCTGTAATGAGATAGTACAGCTGCTGCACTTTCGCCACGTGATGAAGAAATGGATACCTCATCCCTCACAGCAAACACTAACCATATGCTGCAATGATTTCAAATGTTGATTTTATTCCTAAATAAATACATAGCAAAATAGATATTTAGAAAATAAGGGTGAAAGAGGATGTTCTGGGCATTCCTAGATCTCATTACATCAGAGAAAGAAAGAAAGAAACCCCGAGATATTGAATACTAAAGGAATCCCCAGGGGATTTCCAACATTGGCATGGGTGCAGGAAGCTCGAACCTGAAATCTGTGCTGTGCTCTGGCTTTTGGAGAACAGCACGGAACGGTCCTCTATGGGCATCACTGGAGAGCACCTCTGGATTTCCCTCCAGAATCTGCTCTGAAGAGGAGGCAGTATAGGTGATCTTCCCAAAGCAGGAATCGAACCTGGGTCTCCTGCCTTGCAGGCAGACTCTTTACCATCTGAGCCATCATGTTCCCCCTCAAATCTAGTCTCCCAGTTTTGCTCTATTTTCCATCTCTTCTCACCCTTTCACAGGGTATCCTCCAGGAATCTGCTGCTTCCTTTCTTGCATCATTCAATATTACCTCCCACCAAATGGTTCCATCAACATACACATGCTATTCTTTCTTGCAATTTTAATTTTAAACTTTCTCTTTACCTACTCTTCCTTCCGACTGGGCTCATTTCTCTCTCCCTTTGCATCAGAACTCTTTGGAAAAGTTAAAAGTTATACATTCCCTCCTCCCCCATGGTTTTAACAGCTTTTGAAATCAGAGCACCCATAAAATGAATACTTGCAATCATTTATGTGAGTCTAGCAATGATTAATAAGGGCAGGGCAAACTTGTAGCTGCTTCTGCTGGCCTTGTGAGATTGGGAGGCTCTAGTTGAACCATATGGCTCACATAATGGGCTTTAGAGTCTGAGTGGATTCAGATCCTGGTTCCCCTAATTATTAGCTGTGTGATCATGGGCAAATTATTTTATATCTCTTAAGTCTTACTTTACTCAGCTGTATAATAGGAAAATAATAAAATTAAATGAGGATTAAAAAAAAAAGAAGAAGAGGAGGCAGTGTGACCCTGGGCTCTGCTGTGCTAGAGAAGGGTGATTGACAGAATGACCCGTGGCCAACACATCTTAAAGCAAGGTTCTTCCTGGTAGGAAGGTGTAACTTATGCCTGCAGTCCCCACCTTTTTGACACCAGGTACCGGTTTTGTGGAAAACAACTTTTCCATAGACTGGGGTAGAAGAGGATAGTTTGGGGATGATTCAAGTGCATGACATTTATTGTGAACTTTATTTCTATTATTATTGCTTCACCTCTACATCAGGTCATCAAGCGTTAGATTCCGGAGGTTGGGGGACCCCTGCCTTATGCAATTGTTCTTGCAGCTGCACTGGAAGAAGCTCAGAGAGAACAGGAAGTGAGTTGTCTTAAGTAACACCTTGTTTGTCAAATAATAGTAAAGGAAGGACAATTTTTCTTCATTCATTCATTTATTCCTCCAGTCAGGCAACATCCATTGTGTACTTAACCTTGTGCCGTGCATGATATTAGCCGTTTGATAATATAGAAAAGCATAATGTGAAGTCTCCATCCTCAGGAAGGGTTCAACTTGAAAATAAAAATAGGTTCAGCACAATGTGGTAAATAATAGCAGCATCTTGAGGATAACAGGGGTCCAGAGGAAGACAAACTTAACTTTGGAGGAAAACTCATGGGGCCCAAGGAAAGTTTTAAACAGTGATGTCTAGGCTGAATTTTATCATGTGCACGTACACTTGCCAAGGAGAAAGATAAAAATTTCAAACAATTGGAACTTCACCTTGTGTGTGCAGAAACTTTTCCCTTTACCAATTGTGAAAAGAAGGGAAAACTTATTTAAAAACACAAACACTGTATTAAAGGCATAGAGAAGTCAGACTATCTAAATTTAAATTCCAGTTCTGCCACTTACCAGCACTGGAAACTTGGACTGATGGATTAGCCTTTCTGTGAGTCAATTTCCTAATCTTTAAAGCAGAGGTAACAATAGTACATACTTCATGTAGTATTTTGGCTGCCCATGTGGCTCAGGGGTAAAGAATCTGCCTGCCAATGAAGGACCCGCGGGTTAGATTCCTGGATCAGGAAGATCCCCTGAGGGAAGAAATGGCAACCTACTCCGGTATTCTCACCAGGATAATCCTATGGACCAAGAAGCCTAGTGGGCTACAGTCCATGGGGTCGCAAAGGGTCAGATGCGACTGAGCAGGCAGGCATGTACTATGTTAAGAAGTAAATGAGAGTTAATGCCTGTAAAGATCTTATAATAGTGCCTAACACATAACCATTGTAACCACATACACACACATTAATAGACAGACCCACATTCACACACAGTCTCATAGACACACATAGATTGTCATAATTATACTTAATAGCAAATGTTTATTGAACATTGTTTATGTGCCAGGTATCATGCTAAGCACTAAACATAGAAAACAGGAAAACAGAGTCCCTGCCCCTAAGCAGCTCACCATTTTTGCTTTCGTTTTTTAAGTATAGTTGATTTATGATGTGTTAGCTTCAGGTATACAGCAAAGTGATTCAGTTATACACACACACACACACTCTCTTTTCAGATTCTTTTCCCTTATAGTTTATTACAAAGTCCTGAGTAGAGTTCCTTGTGCTTTGCTGGTTATCTATTTTATATATGGGAGATGGTGATGGACAGGGAGGCCTGGCGTGCTGCGATTCATGGGGTCACAAAGAGTCGGACACGACTGAGCGACTGAACTGACTGACTGAACTGAGTATGTGTGTGTATTTGTGTTTTAGTTGCTCAGTTGTGTCTGACTCTTTGTGACCCATGGGCTGTAGCCCGCTAGGCCCCTCNCGTGCTGCGATTCATGGGGTCACAAAGAGTCGGACACGACTGAGCGACTGAACTGACTGACTGAACTGAGTATGTGTGTGTATTTGTGTTTTAGTTGCTCAGTTGTGTCTGACTCTTTGTGACCCATGGGCTGTAGCCCGCTAGGCCCCTCCATCCATGGAATTCTCCAGGCAAGACTACTGGAGTGGGTTGCCATTCTCTTCTCCAGGGGACCTTCCAGTATGTATGTATTAAATTCAAACTCCTAACTTATCCTCTCTTCCCCTTTGGTAACCGTGTTTGTTTTCTATCTTCACGGGTCTATTTCTGCTTTGTGGGCTTCATTGGAGCCCACAGTTTTAATTAACAATTTTATTAACTGCTAACTCTATCTTTAGACCTGAACATTTCACCTGATCACAAACGTCACCTCTTACAGAATCCTCACGCTCACCATGTATGTGATCACACACTTCATCCTTTCTCCCTACACCTGTTCTTGTTCCCCAGTTCCCTGCTGTAATCTGCTGCATCACCACCCAGTCAGCTGTCCAGGCCCAGAACCCAGAACTTATTCCTGACTCTGCTCTCTCCCTCACCTGCAAGTCCGATCACCAAGCCTTTCCAACTGTGTCTCTAAAAGTTCTTTCCACCCTGTCTCCTCTTCTGCATCCCGACATTAACTCCTGGAATTCAAGCCTTTGACAGCGCCCTTCTGTATGACCACCAGAGCCCCTGAATCAGCCTCCAGGTTAAGCCATCAGGCTTAACCCAACTCCCAGCGGAAATTTCCAAAACGGCATCTGGTGGTGACCTGCTCACAGTCCCTCAAGTGATCCTCATTGCTTACAGTGTATACAGCAAGACTCTCAGGGACAGTCATGGTCCAGCTGAGTCATGCGTCATTACGCCAAATGGTGCTGAACACATCACACCTCATCTTAAACTACTCTCTGTCTTGTATTTTATCCTCCATCCAATGCAGCCACATTTGTCCCCACCACACTCACCTCTTTCCCCAGCCACCTGTACTGTACCCTCTGGGAAGGCTTCCCTGACTCCTCCTCCTGGAGAGTGCCGCTTTTGTATTCTCTCCCTGCACACTTCACATTGCACCGTGAGTAATCACTAAGTCTCTGAATCATTCTCTCTTGCCACACTGAGTCTAGTACAGCTAGAGAGGGAGCAGTAGCAATATTTATTGAAAGAATACGGTGCTTGATCAACTCTAACATGACATTTTGTGAGATGCAGTTTTATTTTGTGTTCCACTAAGGAGGAAAGAAAGGCTGCCAATTAAACTGATGCTACGTGTTATCACGTCCCAGTTGCAGAGATGTTAAAATGGGAAAGAGAGGCTTCTTAGAATCCATGAACTATGATAACTAAAATTGTCTTTGTGGGTTTACCAGAGGCTTGTAGAGATTAAGGCCTGGGCTCTGGAGTCAGACCATTTACTGGATGTGTCAATCTGAGCAAGTTACATCCTTTCTCCATGCCTGGTATTTTTCGTTTATAAGATAGAGTTGACAATAATACTATTTTGATTTTGTCTGCTCACATCACTCCTGCATTTTGAACTTTGAATCCTAAAGCCTTTGCCTTTCTTGAGTAGCTGTTATGTAGCTTGGTAGGTAGATGTTTGTTTGTCTAGCGCCGCTTCCTTTGGTGAACCAACCCTCAGCCCATTCTTTGTTCTGCCCAATCCAGGTGACTCTGAGGGGACCAGCGACATCTGTCGCAGCCTGAAGGACGCGGGGAGGCTGAGGTGAAGGCAGGGGGAGGGTCGCACAGAGGCAGCAGGCCTAACCAGTCAGAGCACACCATGCTACTTGACTGCAGTGACAGTCTCAAGGCAAAAAAAGATACGACTAGGGTTTCAGTGACGGTTGAAGAGGTTAAAGTACAGAAAGTATTCTAAAGGCACCCGTGGATTTTATGCAGGAACTAGAAACTTACTGAATGTAAGCCTTTTGAGAACAGAGATCTTGAACTGATTTGTTCACTGATATTTCCAAGAGAAGGTCTTCCCTAGTGGTTCCATGGTAAAGAATCTGCCTACTACGCAGAAGCCACGGGACACGCAGGTTTGATCCCTGGGTCTAGAAAATCCCCTGGAGGAGGAAATGGCACCCCACTCCAGTATTTTTGCCTGGAAAATCCCACAGACAGAGGAGCCTGACAGGCTAAGTTCTCGGGGTCACAAAAGAGCTGGACACGAGTTAGTGACTAAATAACAACGACGACATTTTCTAGAGACCCGGGCAGAGGCTGGCACACAATAGGGGCTCGAAAGCACTTGCTGGATTAATGGACTCCGATGTTGCTAAGCTCTCTGTCTCGATGTAAGATGCCATTCGCGCTACTGTCAGTGTGGTCACCGCTGTCTCCCACTCCCCGCTTCCGCCTTTCCTTTCTCCCTCTTGTCCTTCTGTCTTCCCTCCCTCCTTCCGTCTTCTCTCTTCATTTTCTTTATTTTGTTTTTCACTTCTAGTCTGCTATTACCTGAAAAGCAAAAACAGCTATCGCATTAGGATTGTTTTCTCAGCCTAAATAATGCCCCCCATCCCTGCCCATTTGCACTTGTCAACCCCTGTCCTTCTTCATCCCCTCCGGAGGCGCGACCTCTGCCCACAGGGAACCCAGTGTTTCTCCCTGAGCTCATCACGACACTGCAATTGACACAGTCTCACCAGTTTCCTCTATGGTTTGCTCCTGGTGGTCTGGCGCTGACAACTCACTGCAATCAATTCCCAAGAAGGGCTAGGCATCCTGTTGGTCCTATTTTGCTGCGGACTCTCTCCTGACTTGCTTCCATTCCCACTCCCCGTTCTTGGTTGATGCCACCACAGCCCCTGGCACCCTTTCTGTTGTCGCATGGAAGCACATCTTGGCGAGGAGGAGGGGTTTCCCCCTTGCAGCTCTCATTGGAGACCTACCACCAGTAGGGGGTCACTCCTGGGCTCACCCTCACTGTCTGAGACCTCGAGGAGATTGGGACTGGACCATCGCTTACTGAGTATGAAGCCTAGGGGAGACCCCAAGGACAGTGTTCAAGGAAAAAAATCCCTGTAAAACCTCAGTCTACAGGAGTTGATCAGACAGGTGACAACAGGGAGCAAAGCACTGGTCTTATTATTGGGGAGGGGGCATAAATTCACTGAAGAGGGTGTGCCAGGCAGTCTGGGGAAGGAGGGAATAGACTTGGAAGGTGAGGGGGGAGGGTGTGCTGAGGTGGAAAAAGACCAGCAAGTCCCTGTCTGTCTGACCATGGCCAGAGAGGGGATGAGGGCTGCTGTGTGGAGTTTCTCAGGAACCTGGATATGGCAGCAGTGACCCCATCTCACCTGGATGTCCTCTGTCCCAAGCAGAGCTCTTGGGCCTGGGCCCCCTGAAGGGGCCAGTGGTCATCTCAGCAGTGACCAGAGGGGATCTCTGGCCCCACAGAAAGACCTCCAGGAACTTTTCCTGGAAGGTCCATGACTGAGGCTGAATTTCCTTCCAACTTAAAAGTGATGGGAATTCAGAGCTGTATTTAAGTTGACTGAACAAAAGAAAGATTTTGCCTTGTGTGTGATGTGCCTATACACATGAGTGTCTACTATGTGCTAGAAAATATAGTAACATTATCAAACATATTTTATCATTTAAACTTCAAAACAGCGATTCTGTGGCAGTCAGGAATCAAACCAAATTTGTCTAACTGCAAAGTCTATGGGTGTCTTAGTAAATAAAATCAAGATAAAGAAATAAGTTGTTGTAAGAGTGTTCCAGCATTTATGTTATATATGTGACTTTTAATCCTCACAATAAACATCATGCTTTTTAAGTAGAAGAACACTTTCTGGGGTATTTTCTCTGACTAGGACATCAATTCCTTGTCTGTTATGAAAAGCCCTGTTTCTACAGCAGGACCTCAGTTTCTCACAGCCCTGAGTTGTTCGTCTTGTTCGAAGTGAACAGCAGAGAGCGCAGAAACTGAAGTCTGAGTTCTAGATTTCCAGAAAAGAGACTCTCCCTGGTCCAGTACGAGCTAGTTGTTAATTCCTGTTCCAATCAGCTATGGGAGCAGCTGCCTTCCAGCCGCTTAGACAATCTAGTTCTCTCTTCCAGGGATTTGCACCTGGGCCTTAGAGATTCTAATCAGTCTGTACTGGCCATCCAAACTGAGGGCATGTAGCTGTAATACTGGAATAAGCTGTAGTTGGCTGTATGTGCCCTCGGAAGTGCTGGTGGTGGTTAGTCGCTAAACCGAGTCCAACTCTTGTGACCCCATGGACTGTAGCCCGCCAGGCTCCTCTGTCATGGGATTTTCCCAGAAGAGAATACTGCAATGGGTTGCCATATCCTCCTCTAAGAGATCTTCCCGACCCAGGCATCAGACCTGCATCTGTTAAGTCTCCTGCACTGGCAGGCAGATTCTTTACCACTGAGCCACCTGGGGAGCACGTATTTATTTATTTACTTGGCTGTACCGGGCCTTAGTTGTGGCAGGTGGGTTCTTCGATTTTCACTGTGGCATGTGGGATCTTTAATTATGGCATGTAAATTCTCAGTTGCAGCCTGTGGGATCTAGTTCCTTGACCTGGGATCGAACCCCAGGCCCCCTGCATTGGGAGCGGAGATTCTTAACCACTGAACCACCAGTGAAGTCCACTGTTACAGTAACTTAACTACACTTTTCTTCTGATCACTAAGTGCTGGCTTTGGCCATGTTCATTTTTGAATTCTGTCATCTCTGCTGAGACTCAGCAGCCCAGTTCTATGGTAAAATTTCCCCACCCACCTGTGTCAACCCTGAACTGCAAATTCTCAAGAACGCCAGAACCCCCTTCTCCAGTGCATGTCTTATAAACTTATGGGAGGGAATGCCCTCCAGGCCTCTTGAGAATCATGAAGAGGTTCTCAACTCTTATGGAGTATATCCAGTCTAACATTCCTTCTCTCTGACTCTCTAGATTTTATTTTGGAAAAATTCTATCTTCTGCCTTACTAACTTTCTCTTCAGTTACCTCAAATCTGTTTAATCCATGATCTCTTAATTTTAATTATATTTTTCATTCCAGAAGTTCTGTTTCATTGTTTTCAAAGTATAATAAGTCATTTTTACAGTTGCCTCTTATAGACATTTGAAAATTTATCTTTTATTCTTTCAAACAGAAGAATACTTCTTCCACATCTGAGAGTGTGACAATTTAAAGGGTCCAGTGTTGTGGGGAAGTATGTCTTTCTATGATCCTCACCTAGGGAAACCCATGAACTTTGTCTTTTTTTCTCTGTACTCTGCAGGCAGGGAAATATCAGAGCTCAAGGGCAAAAAACAGCAAACGCTCCCAGGACAAAAGCTTTCTCTGAGCCTTGCTTTCATTTCTGGGATCCTTTCAAAACCTGACTGGATAATTTCTTCCTACTCTATCAGCTCTTAGATGTCATCCAGCAATCTTAAAAGATTTTGTAAAACCTAGCATTTTTAGTTGTTTTCATCAAGAAAACAAATCTAGATATCTAGCCTGTAAATATGACTGAAAATGGAAATCTCATGATTTTTTTTTTTTTTTGAGGTCAGGGAATTTAAAACTACAAAGGCCATGACAGTCTATGACAACGAAGAAATCCAACATAATTTTTAAAAAATACTATGTTTTTTGTGTGGCTCATTTTATGTTTCACAAAGTATGAGTCCTTTACCTCTTGTCCTTTTTTTTCTCTCCATTCCAACATCAACCAGCCTAGTTCAGACTTCACTACCTTTAGCAGCCTCCTATCTGATTTGTGACTCTCAGCTTCTCTAATTCATCTTGCCGGCATAACATTCCTAAAAACAATTCCACTACCTCATTTCTTTCTTTACAAATATCCTATAGCTGCCCATTGCTTATTAGATAAAAATCACTTTTCATCCTAAGAGGTAACATGGTACTACATGAAGATTGATATTCATCTAACTTGAATCCTCAATGCAAAAAGCATATGCATCTGAAAGACCTAACTCAACACTGATTTCTTCCCTGAATTATTCCCTACTAACCTTGGTCTCCGGAGAAGGCAATGGCACCCCAGTCCAGTACTCTTGCCTGGAAAATCCCATGGACAGAGGAGCCTGGTAGGCTGCAGTCCATGGGGTCGCTGAGGGTCAGACACAACTGAGCAACCTCACTTTGACTTTTCACTTTCATGCATTGGAGAAGGAAATGGCAACCCACTCCAGTGTTCTTGCCTGGAGAATCCCAGGGACGGGGGAGCCTGGTGGGCTGCCGTCTCTGGGGTCGCACAGAGTCGGACACGACGGAAGCGACTCAGCAGCAGCAGCCACCTTGGTCTCTATTACTGCTCTTCCCTGAGCCATGAAGAAATTTATGTAGTAACGCAAGGTCTATTATTCTTTAATAGCTTTATTGAGATACAATTAACATATGACGATTCACCTATTAAAAGTGTACAATTCAATGGTTTTAGTATGTTCACAAGATTGTGTAACTATCACCACAATCAATTTTCATCAATCCGAAAGAAAACACCCACACATTGGCAGTCACTCCCATTTTCCCGTCAGTCCTCCAGTCCCTGGGAAACTACCAATCTACTTTTACCTCTATGGATTTGCCTATTCTGAACATTTTGTATAAATGGAATCACATGTGGTCTTTTGGGAGTGGATTCTTTTGGTTAGTATAGTATTTTCCAAGTTTGTCCGTGTTGTAGTATATATCAGTTCTTCATTCCTTGTTGTAATTAAGCAACATTCTGTTGTATGAATATACAACATTTTATTTATTCATTCATCAATTGATGGATATTTAGTTTTTTTCCATTTTCTATTATGGATAATGCTGCTATGAACATTCGTTATTATGGATAATGCTGTTATGAACATTATTACAGACATCTAAGCTGGTGTGATGTGATATATCACTGTGATTTTCGTTTGCGGTTCTCTAATGACTAATGATGCAAAGCACATTCGCATCTACTTGGTGGCCACTTATATATCTTCTTTGAATAAATGTCCATTCAAATTCCTTGTCCATTTGAAAATGGGTTGTCTTTTTATTACTGTGTTGAAAGAGTTCTTTGTTCTTTCTGGTTATAGGTTCCCTGTAGATCTGATAATTTACAAATATTTTCTCCCATTTTGAGCACTGTATTTTCACTTTTGTGATAGTGTTGTTTGTAACAAAAAGTTTTAAAGGTTTATATAATCCAACTTATCTATCTATGCTTTTGCTGCTTTGATTTTAAGAAACTAATACCTAATCGAAAGCCATAAAGATTTGTAATAACTGCTTTGAAGGCACGTGCTAGGTGGGTCTGCTAGGCTTATCATGGGAATTCCTAGAAAGGCAGCTTCTATTGACTGGTTTTGCCCTCTGTTACTTTGCATGTTATATAGTTTGTATTGAAGACTAGACATTTTAAATATTAGATGGTAACAACTCTGAATATTAATCTCCCCCACCCAGTTGTTGCTGTTTGCTAGTTTGGTTTGTAACTTGGCTGAACAAACTTGACAGAATCTAATTCTAGTGCAATCTGCAGCCTCTGACACCCCTGGTCAGACCTTTCTCCATTTGTTTTTATCTTTCATCCTGGCTTCCTCGGGGTCACCCTTGAGTTGGCATCAACCACGCGTCAGTGAAAAGTTGCGCTTAACCCCTATAGGTAGCTCAGGGTTTACCCTTTAACAGTGTGTGTGAGATTTGGAGATATCTATTACAATCAGAGGAGGAAATGGCAAACCACACCAGTATTCTTGCCTGGAGAATCCCATGGACAGGGGAGCCTGGCAGGCTACAGTCCATGGGGTCACAAAGAGTCAGACATGACTTAGCAACTACACAGATTATAATCCAGGGAGGTCTCTTTTCTTTTTTCTTGTCGCATGTCCTGTGAGGCACTGTAGTGTGGAGGCTCCCACTCCAACCCCTTCCTATAGTTGCAGCCTTGGGCATTCACACAGGCTTCCAGACGGCCAAGGGCATGTGTGATTTTTGTTTTTAAACCTGGCTTTCTAGGAGTCACTGCTTGGTAGCTTATTGCTCAGTCAGTGCTGAGTCGGAGGCTGTGTTTAAGCCCTTTGTGCTGGTGTGGCTTCTGCCTGAGGTTAATAGCTCTGCGTACAGCTTGGGAGGCACTTTCAAGTCCAGCCCACATCCCGCTGTGATTGTTCCTGGCCGGCGCAGCCTAGCACATACATGCGTCCTTTCTCACTCTTTTCTTGACCGTGTTCCCAGGAGCTCTCCGGGTAGCTGTCTTTCTTCGCTTGCTCTCTATGACACTCCCGCTCTGCCACTGTTCCTGTACACTGGAGCTACTAGCTTTTTAATCACTCTCCATCAAGACCCCGGGCTTCCCAGGAGGCTCAGACAGTAAAGAATCCACCCTCCAGTGCAAGAGACCTGGGTTCGATCCCTAGGTTGGGAAGATCCTCTGGACAAGGGAATGGCATCCCACCCCAGTATTCTTACCTGGATAATCCCATGGGCAGAGGAGCCAGGTGGGCCACATTCCATAGGGTCACAAAAGAGTCCGATATGACTGAGCGACTAATACACACACACATAGACAAACACACACTCCCCATTGTTTTGAGCACGCCACAGTATGGAGTTCCCCACACTGTTCCAAACGAAATCAATCCCTCAGGCAGAGCTATGGGATTCTTCAGTCCTCCTGACCCGGCTTTGTCTGGGCGGAAACCCTGTGTCCCTGCAGCAGAACTAGGGACAGAGACTTGTTTTTACCAGAGTGACACCCTTGCTCTGTGAGTGGGCACTGGATGAGGTGGTGGCCCCTGATCTCCTTGGCTTTCCCCTCCTGACACAGAACCTCCACCCTTCAAGCAAGTTGGAATGGGGGTGATAGGCCTCCAGTGTTCTCAGCCTCTGCACCTGGAGGGAAGCAGCCATCTCATGAGCCTGAACCGGGTGAGGAAGAGAAACTCCATCCTTTTAGCCATGCTTGCCCAGAATAGAGCTTCTGGAACGTGGGGCTGGGGAGGATACGAAATGGCAGCCTGCCCCTCCCTGGGTGTAATTTCACTGTAAACTGGAGGCCAGAGGGACAGGGGACCCCTGTCTTCTTGACTACATGTGGTTGGAGCAGAGCTTCTATAACATGAAACTGGAGAGAGGGGTGAAAGAGTGGGTTCTGGCTCAGATGTCAAGGACTTTCACTGATCTTACCAAGATTTAGTAGATTTTCTTGAATGAATCTTTCTCCCTTTGCTGTATGCCCTCAGGAAAATTTTCAGAGACTTTAAGTGATTGTCTTTCTAAATTTTCACCAATGATTTGTTTTCCTTATTCCTCTTTCTGAAAGTTTTGAAGCCACACAATCTATTACTTGGTTAGAGAGATAGACTCTATACATTCACTTGACAGATATTTATGGAGTTTCAACTATGTGTCAGGCAATGATTCTGGTACTGGTTGACCTCTATTAACTTACTGTTTCAGAGGTTTACATGTATCTAACACTCATATCTCTAACGGGAGAGAGTGAGCCTCAAGGAAAGGGCCATGTCTCTTTGGTCTTTGTAAATCACTATGGGCACACAGCACAAAGTGAAATGTATACGCTTGTGTTCAACTCATTCCTTCCTGATGTCCCTGCTTGATTAACAGTGCGTTTTCAAAGCTATGCATTTTTTCCTGAAATGCTCATTTCCTCTTGTCTTTATTTAGCAAATCATTCTAGATTTTTCTATTATTTGTCTCTGATTCCAAAGTCATTGGGTCATCAGGTTTGATTGTCTAACGTGAATTTGTTGATGTAGTTTAGTTGCAAAGTTGTGTCCCACTCTTTTGCGACACCATGGACTGTAGCCCACCAAGCTCCTCTGTCTATGGGATTTCCTAGGGAAGAATACTGGAGTGAGTTGCTAATTTCCTTCTCCAGGGGATCTTCCTGACCCAGGGATCGAACTCTGCTTTGATTTCCTGCATTGGAAGCTGGATTCTTTACCCTTGAGCCACGAGAGAAGCCTCTAATGTAGATCAGGACTTTATATACGCAGGGTCACTAAGACTAGAATTTATCTCATGGTCAAAGTATTCCTATCCCATTTTGCAGATGGAAAAGCTGAGACTCAGAAAGCTTAAGGAGGGACTTCCCTGGTCCAGTGGCTAAGACTGTCTGTTCCCAATCAGAGGGCCCAGGTTCGAGCCCTGATCAGGGAACTAGACGCATGCCACAACAAATAGGGAAGATCCTGTGAATGCACCTGAGACAAAGGTCAGCCAAATAAAGAAATACTGAAAACAAAAAAAAAAGTCTTAAGGAACTCACCTAATGTTATAGGAAGTATGTGCAGAACATAGAGCTGCCTGCCTCCAAAGGCTGCTGTCTTTAC
The DNA here is from genome assembly GCA_006410675.1 of Oreotragus oreotragus. Lineage (NCBI taxonomy): Eukaryota > Metazoa > Chordata > Mammalia > Artiodactyla > Bovidae > Oreotragus > Oreotragus oreotragus. Next base: position 44,347 of record SJYX01009937.1, read on the forward strand.
TCTACGCCAGCCTACTCTGCCCCTCGACTTCTGAGAGAAGAGAACTACAACAAGTTTAAAAAAAATGAATTTCAACACCTTGAGTCATCTACAACAGCACATGCTTTGGAAGTTTGCTGATTTTCCCAAAGCAAATACACGATCTGGCCTCTTCATGCTTGTTGCACACAAAATGACTAATGAAGAACCACAGGAGTGAAAAGGAGTGACCTCGTTACGCCACCCCAAAACCCCCAAATGACCCCAATTAAGGCAATGATCTGGCTGATTTACAAACATGCGGCCCACAAAATGGTAAATGTAACTCAACCACAACCAATCTGGCCCTTGTTAGCTGTGTTATAACAAGAACTTGTATGAATATCATTATGAAACACTAATTTAGGACAAGAATTTTGCTGAATTCAGAACTTCCTCCCACAACAACAAAAATAAAAATCAGGAATGGTGATTGATGTGTATGTTTTTTTTTAAATTGATTTGATCCAAACATCTTCAAAACCCTACATTCTAAAGATCTTAGTCCTTGAACAATATTTGAGAGGTTTAGTTGGATCTTATTGTTTGGTTCCTTCAAACTAAGCTAACCTCACACCCTCTACACCAAGCTGCAGAATCAATAAAACAAGGAAGGGTAAAACTGGAAAGAACTTGAGTGGAAGCCTCTGAGGAAAATGTGGGTTTGTTTCCTTCCGTGGCAGGAAGAAAAGTTGACATTTGAGTAAATCGTATTAGACCATAAACTTATTACGTGTTAGACTGCTTCTCCCCTAAGTCCTACAAAACACCTGGAATAGTATTATTTACCTATCGGGAGGTCATCAAGTATTAGTTGATTATTGCAGCCCAAATCTCCCTTTCATTGCCATAGCTGTTGGAACCAGGGTTAAGTCACTCTAAGGGTTTTTCCCTAAATCTGCTCTATTATCAGTCTTCACCTACCATATGGCTTATTCATACCTTTTTTTTCTTTTGCATCTCTCTGGGAGTTCCAACATGGGACTGGAATGTCTCACATATAACTTGAGCTGCTTTCTGATTGTCTCTCCCTTCCTCTGGCTGATGTTTCTGTTGCCTAGACTGTGCCTTTTTTCTGCTTAACCATATTGATGTCCTCTGGGTTGGACTGAGAGGGCCCCAAGTGTTGATGCTTTCCCCTCAGGGGCTAAGTTTCCTATGCTATTCATCGCATGGAGAGGTAGAATAGAATTATGACCCTTGGGGCAGCTTACTCTTAGAAGGCGTAAAGGAAAAGTCCATCTGACTAGGCCAGTTTTTACGTACCAATCAATTAAGCTTTTCCAACTGTCCTGGGGGATAGTGAATAAAGTGTAGTGAGAGGCTGAGAGTGTGACTTTCACTGAGTTCATTTCACAAAGAAGGAAACTTCAGGTGTGATGGAGAAGCACTCTAAGGCCTTCAACATGCTAATCCTGATCTGCCCTTGGCCTCTAATGCCACTGGAGCTCCTAGGTCTAGATCCAGGCTTTGATCTTTCCTTCTGACACTTCATTCCTCTCTCCTTCCCCCTTTTATATACTATTCTTTTCATAAGGAGGAGGGCCACAGCCAAATCAGGGCTAGATAGCCATGTGACCACCTGAAATTCTGGAGGGTTTTTTTTTTAACTACAAAAAGAGAAAACAAGGAGAATGGATGTCAGAGCAGAGTTCAGCTGTCTTTGCCTCAGGCAATATGAGTAGATCTTCACCCTGTGCTCCAAACCACTCTGTGTTCAGATTCTGTTGCCAAGTGTGGATCACAGCCCAGACTTCTCCCTCATTTCCTCTAGATTCCCAGCGCCCCTCTCTGCAGTGTCTTCCTGCTCCCATTTTACCAAGCATCAAAGATATCTGTCGATAACAGGATCCCAATGGTAGACAAATTTCCATGTTCTTTCTTACTGTGACACATGAGGTTCAAAAAGACTGTGATGAGTGCCCGAGGTGTAACCTTAGAATGCTCTGGGAACACACGGCAGGGACCCTACATCAGACCCCCACAGAGAGGCCAGAGACTGGAGAAGGCTGACGGCGATGTCTGGAAAGAGTTCTTTTCTCAATAGTTATATTTATTTATTTGACTGGGTCAGATCTTATGACACAGGGCATATGGGATCTTTGATCTTTGTTGAGGCATGTAGGCTCTAGTTCCCTGATCAGGGATCAAACTCCGCATCGAGAGTGTGGAGTCTTAGCCACTGGACTGCCAGGGAAGTCCTGGGGAAGAGTTCATAAAGAGCAAGAGTTTGTCAATGAACAGGCATTATGAACAACAAGAAGAGTATGTGCAAGAACCAGAGAGATGAGGGAGATAGGGCATTTGCAGAATAGCAAGTAGGATCTACTGCATGAGCCAAGTTTGGGTTGGAATGGGGATGTTTATAGAAGATGAGGCTATGGAGGTAGATAAGAAGCAAACGATGAAGGACCTTGTAGACTTTACCCTGGGGATAAATGAAATCTACTGGTGAGCTTTAAGGGGTGACCCAAATGGATCAGCATCTGCAAACGACAGCTGTGACGGTTAGGTGAAGGCCATATTGGAGAAGCAAGACTGGGCGCTGCTACAAGAGTTGGGAGGTGACTAGAGAAAACCAAGGGAAACAAATTAACAGCCTGAAGTAAAATGATGACATCTGTCTCCAAAGCTCACAGTTTTTCCACAATAAGGATGGTTTTCTTCTCTATTTGTTTGTTTGTGCATGCGAGCATGCTCAGTCACTTCAGTCATGTCCAACTCTTCGTGACCCTTTGGACCGTGGCTGCCAGGCTCCTCTGTCCATGGGATTCTCCAGTCAAGAATGCTGGAGTGGGTTGCCATGCCCTCCTCCAGGGCATCTTCCTGACCAAGGATTTGAACCGGCATCTCCTGTGTCTCCTGAATTGCAGGAGGATTCTTTACCCACTGAGCCGCCTGGAAGTCTCATTCCATAATGGATTTGAGATGACTTTCACAAATTCACTAAGGCCAGTTAGCAAATGTGAATCCAAGTCTGCAAAGTCAGGTACATAAAAAGCATATCTTTGTTTTTCAGATGTCAAGCTTAAACTCTAATCCAAGCCTGCTCTTACCGGGTAAGTGGACCTGCCACCCTTCCCACCTGGCGTTGTGCCACTTTTGTGAGCCTCTGCTCTCTCTAAGGCCACAGATTCAAAAACTCTGGCAATCTCTTTATCATTCTTGGGAAAATGCTCCTCTTTCCAAGTTCCCCCCAGAAGCCATTTCTCTCCATACAGGACACTTAACTCATCCTCCTTTAAGACTTTAGACTTCTAAACAAATCCAGAAAGGCAAGTCAGCCATAATTTTACTGCCTGTAAAGCACGAAGGCACAGAACTTGCATGATATTTTCATCAGAGAAGAAGGAAGTCATGAATTCACATGTCAGAAATGGTCCTGTTGTGATACCATGTGATGATTTCACAAATAAATAACTCGTAGCAAAGGGAAGATAAAATAAATTAAAACTAGTGAGAGAGTTCATGCCTTGAAAACTGTAAACACGTTTCAAAGTAAGAGCCAGGTTTCAGCTCTGAGCTATTTAGTCATCAAAGCACAAATGAACACAGATTAATATTGCAACTGTTCATGGCATCCACTAAAGAAAGCACATCTGTTTTTCAGGAGCAACCTGGTTTTTACTTGCCCCTGGGAGGAGAGGAAAGTTCCTTCACTGCATCCATGTAGAGTGCACACTGCATGATACAGACAACCCCGTGTTCCACATCATCTTTCCAATAATTACTTCTATCAGATCATTTCTTGTAACGATATAGGCACCAGACACGTGCTCCAGTCAGGAACACAGGTAAATAGAAAATTGCTGCATGTGATTAAAGTAGTGGAAGTGCTGCACAAAGAGCAAAGGGAGTGTTTTTTCAAGTTCCCAGAAGAAGGAAGGATAGAGGGAGCCCCGCATCCAAAGACCCTGGGGCTGGAATGAGGATGGAAAATGCTTAGGTCGTAATAATGGGACAAAACACAGTCTCAGACTCAAACTTATACAAAGTATTGACAGGAAGTACATTAATCATTATTCGTTGTTTTTAGGTGATCATATTGTGGATGATTTTCTGTTTTGTTTTCAGCTTATCTACATTTTCAAATTTTTATGATGAGAAAGTTATTAATATTTAGAGGCTAGTTTTAGTTGTAACAGAAGACCCCATAAAAGTAGCACTTAGTTTTTGTCATGCATGATGTAACCCAGAATGAAATGACATGAGATCTGGGATTTGCTTCAGAATAATGTGGGGCAGAGGAAAAGTGGACAAGGCCACAGATGAGTCAAGACTGGTCATGAGTTGCTAATTGTTTAAACTAGATGATGGATGGGTACCTGGGGATTCATTACATTGTTCTCTCCTTTAGTATATTCTTTAAATTTTCTATAACAAAAAGCTGAAAAAGCAAACAAATAGATAAGGAAAATGACCTTGGCACATTAACCCTTCCATGGTTCTGTTTCCTCAATTGTAAAATGGAAGTAATAAAAACACCCACTGCATAAGGCAGAGGATTAACAGTGAATGTGTGTAAACTGCTCATAACAGTGCCTGAGACTTAAGTGATAATTGTGATTGCATTATGATTATGGTTATATTATGATTGCTTAACTGGAGGCACAGTGACCTCTTAAGAGTCCAGGTTCCTTCTACCTTCCTACTTTGCCATCTCATGTGGGTTACTCACGCTCATGGTTATATGACGCTGAAGCTGTTCTAAGCCTTACCTCCTCTGTTGCCCTGTCTAGAAGCAGAAGAGGTGAGGCTCTGTCCTTTTGGTGTCCTTTTTTTAAGACTCAGGAAACTTTCCAAGAAATCCCCTAGCAGGCTTCCCTGTCCTTCTCATTTGCCAGGACTGCATCACATTACCATGCATAAACGAGTCACTGACTAAGGGGATAGATCTACCAGTTGACGGTAAGCTAATCAAAACTTACACCCTGGAGCTTTTTGAGGGCCCCTGCAGTGGATGGCACACAAATGCCAGAAGGAAGAAAATCATGGTTTTTGTTCAGAAGGAAGGTAGTAAAAAGTGGCTAACAGTCAACAGATAGTAATTTCCTGTGGTGTGTTAGAAAATCATGAGTAGTTCTGTGGGCCTGGAGTCTACGGTAATGCAGGAAACAAGAAAAGAGACGGGAGACGATGGCAGGTGAAGGAGAGGGTGCCATTCAGGAAACACTGCATTTTTTTTCCTGGGGAGCCAGGAAGACTGAGGCACAGCAACTAAGGAAAGCACAATAAGGAAAAATAGTACTAATTTTATTTTAACTTGGAGTTTTTCTGAAGATCTGTATAATTCTATGCAAATTCTATGTATATCATATGCAAATATACTTATTACTACCTCAAATTTTTTACACAACTGGATGTGGTCTTTGGAAAAAAAAAAAAAAAAACTTGGTGGAAATAATAGACTCAGCAGTAATATCCCTAAGTGGGGAAGCAAGCTAGCCTTGGATTTGATATTTACATCTTAACTTCGTTTTCTACTAAGACTTTTTTTAGATTCTCTGCTAAGGTCCTCTGTGATTTGCTTTCAAGGACCTGGTGAACGCCCTCACCACAGTATCTACCCTCAGTGCTGAGTGTAATTAACCCTATGTGAAAATGAATTCCGCATGGGTCATTTGAGGAAGGCAGAGCCTTTTAAGGTATTATTTAACTGCAAATGAGAAATGCATTATTTGATTCATTAAAGTATACTGTGATGCACAGAGGCTAACCTCAAGCTGATGAGCACTTTTCAAATTAAGATGCTGGGCGCTTCATTATTGGCATAAGGGTTGCTTACCAGAGGGCCTGCACATGTGATGAAATGCAAATGGGTCAGGAAGGAGAAATTAGGAAGTGTGCTTGTCACTTAGGAGACTTCCTTGTATTTCTGAACAGGAAACCTTAACATCAGCCAGATCTTCAGTGAAAAAAGGAAGTTTACGACTTTGTTAGCAAGAAAGTCAAGCTGCTCCTTCTCCTCCATCGGCAGAAATAGAGCACAATAAGAAGCTCCCTTTGTGGATCCAGTATGCATGAGGGTGTTCTCCTTGATGCAGAGTCTGGCATAAGTTAAGTGTATATGCAAATCTGTTGAATAAATAAACAATACCAACCCTGCTTTCAGTCAAATTCCAAACCTGAGCAACTGAAAAATCAACGTCTATTTTACATGGATCACTAATTGTATACTTCTTGTCATGTATAGCAGCTTTTAATCTATATATGCAGTTTCTATTCTCGACACTGGGAACACATAGAATAAAACAAGACTCTCTTTTTCCTTGGAGCTTACATGTTGATGGAGGATGATATAAAACAAACAAGATAAACACGTAATATACATCATATACAAAGGTAGTGATGGGTGCTGAAGACATTAAGTAATTAAGGGGGCTGGGGAAATTGGAAAGTGGTTGGGATGACTTGTAACTTTTCATATGTGGCCAGGGAAGGTCTCAGTTAAATGATGACTGATAATCATTGATATTACAGTACTGTTCAGATTTCCCTGATGGTACAGAAGATGGGAATCCCCCTACCAGTGCAGAGGTCACAGGCTCAGTCCCTGGCCTGGGAAGATCCCACATGCCATGGAGCCACAAAGACCATGTGCCACAAATTACTGAAGCCATAAGTAAATGGAGAGCTACAGCTTCTATTTCCTGAAATGAAGAAGACAAGTTTGTTGGGAAAAGCACAGGACCTCAATTTTGGACAAAAATAAGTTTGGGATGCTCATTAGACTCCCAAGTGGAGATGCTAAGTAGATGGGTCAGTGATAGAAACATAAATTTGGCCTCTACTGGTATATAGATAGCATTTAAATTCAATGATAGCACCAAAGGGCAAAGAGTGGAGAGAAAGGCATAGAGGTCTAGAGGACTGAGAAGCTCAATGAGGATTGAGCTTCTTTATGCTAAAAGATCAGAGGAAAAACAGCAAAGTAGGCTGAGAAGGAGCTGCTAACAGATAAGACAAACAACAAGGAAGGTTGTTGAAGAAAGATTTTCAGAGTTTTAAATTATGCAGATAAATCAAATGAGATGAAGTCTGAGAACTGAGCACTGGGTTTAGAAAACGGAGGTCATTTGTAATCTTGATAAAAACTATTTCCCTGGAGTGATGTGGCAACAAGCTGATTGGACTATGCTCAAGAGATAATGGGAGAAAAGAAATGGAGACAACTCATTGAAGGAATTTTGAAAAGGACATTTTTGAAAATGGAGCTTCACTGGGCAAGAAAAGGAGTCAAGAGAAGACTGGAAAAGAGATGGGAGGACTAATAGCAATTGTGTAAGCAAATGGATGAGATCTATTAGAGAGGAAAAGATTGGTAATGCTCGAGAGAGGGAGGAGATTGCAAAAGCAGTGTTCTCATACAGACAGGAGATGAGATCTAGTACACAAAGAGAGGGGTTGGTTTTGCTAGGAGTTCATCTGAGAGAAATATGCATAGATGCAGGGAGGTGGTTGGATATGGGGATGGGAGTATGTGGATGTTACCTTTTGAGTGCCTGCGTTTCCTTAGTGACACTGGAAGCAAGTTCACAGACTCAGAGTAAGTGTGGCACTTTAAGAAGAAAAGTTGGTGGTTTGCCATAGAATTCTGATGAGGAAAGAAAGGGGCAAGACAACTGAGAATTTTTTTTTAATCTTTTTTTTCTTATTCATTTTTTGAAATTTATTTTTGGTTGCATTGGGTCTTAGCTGCAGCATGTGGCGTGCAGAGCCCATGGGATCAGTAGGTGCAGCATGAAGGCTTAGCTGTGTCATGGCTTGTGGGATCTTAGCTTTCTGACCAGGGATTGAACCCATGTCTCCTGTATTGGAAGGCAGATTCTTAACCTGCCTTCATCAAGGAAGGTTCATCAAGGAAGTCCCGACAACTGAGGATTTATGTAGGGCTGCAATGATGTCATAATTAATGATAAGACTTAAGCTGGCCAATGAGGAAATGAACAGTGTTAGTAACTAGAAAATGCATTAGGGTCAATGAGTTGTAAAAACAGTAGCAGTGGCCAAGGCTGACTGAGTGCCTACAATGTACCGTCACCAGGGCAGGTGCTTAACAGTCATTAATGCTAATTTACAACAACCCTGCAAGGTGGGTAGTATAATTCCCAAAGCATGGATTGTTAATAAACTGATCTCACATATTGTGACCATAAGCAAAGTCACAGAGATATTTGAAACTCAATCAGTTGTCATTTCAGTATCCAATACACAATGCATATATGCAGTATCAATAACCAAGGATATGTAACTAGAATCCTGGAAGAAGTAGAGAGGCATTTACAGATTTAAGGCTTTGTGGAGGAAATGCAAAACCCAACCGAGACACTGACTCAGGCTTCCTAGTTACAGGCTTCTTAGAGCACACACACAGAAATAGGTATAAATTAACTCTCAGGGCAAGAGCAACATAAATAGCCTCGTTTTGAAACTGATCTGCAACTACAAATAAACTTCGCCACATCCAAGCAGAATCAACAGGAGTCCAGTCAGCATCCTCGCTAAGTCTGGAATCTTCAGTGACAGACAAACTCAGAAGGGCACCCATATAGTACAGGGGGAGATACACTGGTTTTCCAAGTGAGATGTGACGGGAGTCAGTGCAGGTAGCTGAGGACAGCTCTCTTGGTTGAAAGTAACCTCAATGACTTTCAGCGATATTTGTCTGAACAGATAAAGACTTGTTAAATATTAATCTTTCAGGCTGAGGGAATCTATGCAAGTGTTACACATTTCTAATGTTTACAATGAATTTGGCCAAACAGAGTGACAGTCTTGTAACTCCAACTTAAATTATGTAATCAAATACCTGATTAAACTTGTGATTTTCATTTGAAGTCTCACTAAGTTTATGTACTATATTAGAATATCTAAGGGAGCTACAGTTTCCCATATTTCTAAGTTTAATTTATTAGACTTAGGTTTTTTTTAATTAAGGAAACTCTGTTGTCAGACCATTGAAATCATTAAGAAAGGAATCAAATACATTAAATACACTTTGAAATATGTAAAGGTGTTTAATTAACCAGGTGTGTAAATGAAAGCAAACGTTAGTCATAGACTTTCTTAAAAGTAATTGTTACAATTCACTAGCCTTATAAATGAATTAATAAGATTTGAAGCCAAACTTAAAATGTTAAGGAAGAGCTCATTTCAATTTGTAACTTTAATTTAAAAATTAGTTAAAAGAAACAAAAAAGCCTATGATTGATCTTTAGTTAATCTCTGATTAATCTAAAGCTGACCTTTAACGATACAAAAAAACCCCACAAACCCACCTGCAGAGATGGGGAAACTGAGGCAGGCAGTTAGTAAGTGATAGTGCTGGGATCCAAAGCCTGGAGCTTCAAAAACCCATGTTTTTCTCATCACTCTTCATTGCCTTCCCCTGACAAATAATTAGACAACAGTAACATACAATTAACATAAAAACTTGAAGAGTTCATTCTTTCTCTCATGTCCTGCAATGCCTCAGGGTTATAATTATATCATTATCTCACGGTGCAGAGTGAGGCAGAGTAGGTTTTTAAGGAGTGGGCTGAATTAGTGTGACTTTAATTATAACGTACCCTGGAAATGACTTTTCTTACTAAATCCCTAACATTGGCGTGTGTATATATACTTTGCCAGTTTTTCATAAAAGTAGAGTATAAATAGAACAAGTCCAATAACCTATGGCTGATTATTTAAATTATAAGTATGTTTGCTTTATAGATAAACTGGAGTTTCCTATCCTTGAGGTTTTTCCTGAGATTGGTTCTGTGCGGCCCTGGGAAGAGGAATTAGATGGAGGGATGTTCCCTTTAAGTATTCTAATGAAAGACAAAATCCAAACCTCCAAATAGATAAGATACAATAATTCTCATTAGCAGCCAACACTATTGACGCTCATTCAGCGCACTCAGACTATGATCAGGGACTGCACTCTAAAGAGCCTCCTGATTTCTTGCAGAACTGTGTGAGATTCTCTATCACATAGCTTCTTCAGGACCAACAGTCTCCCACTGTCTCTGCATTTTCTGTTAACAAGGAGGAAGGTCGGTCGTGGTTGTCCAGAGACACGGTTGGTGGCTTTCCTAATAACCATCAAAGCCCTCCCTCCCTGCTAACAGATGCCCAGCCAGATACCTGGTTCAGGTATAAGACAGGCAGCCCAGGAAGGGTTGTGGTGACCTGTCCTCTCTGCCAGTGACAGGTCTAGAGGTGCATGTGGGACCTAGTTTTAACCAAGGAGACACAAGGGTAAGAGGGCAGGAGTGGATAGGAGGCTTCTGGGAATGATTTCTTCCCTGATATGAGAGGCAGTGCTGTGAGCAAGAGCTTCTCTGACCGTGCCCCTCCTCTTGAAGAGATGCTGACCTTTAAACAAGTGATGCTTAGAATTTTAGCAGCTATCTGGGAACTGACTGTAAAAGGGAAAACTTATACTAGAAGCAACATTTGCTAGGAGGAATCAAAACTGGCCTGTATTTTTATCACAGCTGGTTCTAAACAGTAAAATCTGATGAAACCTGATAAAGGATAGTGAACTTTGAAGGACTCCAGAAATCAGGTACCCACAGGGCTGAAATGAAGACCCTTTGCTAACCAAAGAACATTTACACTGACAAATCCTGGATAGACTAGCCAATTTACTCTACTCTCTCCAGAGTACTAGTTTCTATCCTTGGTTAGCCTAACCACTATGAACCACTTTTTCTCATTTAGCTCTTAAAACCCCTGACGGGAGAGAATGGGATGAATTGAGAGCGTAGTATTGAAACATATAATTATCACGTGTAAACCAGATAGCTAGTAGGAAATTGGTGTTTAACACAGGGAGCTCCGCTAGGTGACGTGATGACCTAGAGGGGTGGGGAGGGGCAGGGGAGAGATGCTCGAGAGGGAGGAGATATATGTATACTTGTGACTGATTCATGTTGTTGTACAACAGAAACCAACACAGTATTGTAAAGCAAGTATGTTGTTGTTCAGTTGCTAAGTCATGTCCTACTCTTCGCAACCCCATTGACTGAAGTACCCAGGCTTCCCTGTCCCTCATTATCTCTCAGAGTTGGCCCGAGTTGATGTCCATTGAGCTGGTGATGCTATCCAACCATCTCATCCTCCTCATCTCCTTTTACCTTCAATCTTTTCCAGCATCAGGATCTTTTCCAATGAGTCGGCTGTTAATATCAGGTGGCCAAAGTATTAGAGCTTCAGCTTCAGCATCAGTCCTTTCGATGAGTATTCAGGGTTGATTTCCTTTGGGATTGACTTGTTGGATCTCCTATACTCCAATTAAAAATAAACTTAAAAAAAAAAACACACACAAAACCTGAGTTGTCCCCCTTAAGAAACTTTTCAGTGAATTTCTTCAAGGATCTATGTCCCTTCAACTATTAATTTAATGAACTCGCCTGTAAAAGTAAAGACAAAAACTCTGGGAGGATCTGGTTTTATATGCTCACAAGACCATAGAGAAGCACATGATTCTCCAATTGGTCGCCTTGTACTGTTGCTGTGAAGTGAAAGTCGCTCAGTTGTGTCCGACTCTTTGTGATCCCATGGACTATACAGTCCATGGAATTCTCCAAGCCAGAATACTGGAGTGGGTAGCTTTGCCTTCTCCAAACTGTTGCTGAACTAACCCTAAAACCACTCACCGCTATATGTCTCTTGCTAAGTGAACCTTAAATATGTTATTTTATGCTGAGAATCAACAAACTGCAGCCCATGGGCAATAAATAAAGCTTTATTGGAACACAGCTGTGCTCCTGTGTTCACATTTGTCTTTGACTATTTTTGTGCTATACCTGCAGAGCTGAAAGATTGCCACAGAGACAACGGGGCCTCTACGCCTATTTACTAGCTGGCCCTTAACAGAAAAAGTTTGCTCACCTCAGTTTTAAGTACTGTTAGGTGAATTGTCTGTCACATCATATTGAAATGTGGAAATGATACAGTTCTATTTTGGCTAGTTTTTCCTTTTCCTGTATCTTCCCAGGAAATGCCCAGTCTGATTCTTCCTGCACGCACTGCCTGGTGGACCATGGACAGAATCCAATATCTACTCAATCTATAATCTCATACAACTGACCTTACCACTGTGCAGTCACCCCAGCTCTTTTTTTTTAAGTCTGTGCTCGACTAGCTCAGGTAATCTGGAGCATTCTTATAGCACTACCCTTCCCCCTGGCTAGCTTCCATTAATCTTTTCTAGCTTAGCTCAAAGCCCATTCCCTCAAGAAAAGAAAAGATTATCTGACTCACCAAATAGACCTGTCCTATTTTATGGTCTCATAGGGTGCTAAATTTCTCTATCAGAGCACTTATTAAAAAATGCAATGGGACATTCATTGTGCAATTAGTTTTCATTCTCTCCCCCCCTCCTCCCCCTTTTTTTTACATGAAAAAGGGTTTTATTTGAAGGGGAGCAGGACTCTAGTTGGTGGCTCAGAGGTTAAAGCATCTGCCTGCAATACGGGAGACCTGGGTTCGATCCCTGGGTTGGGAAGATTCCCTGGAGAAGGAAATGGCAACCCACTCCAGTACTCTTGACTGGAAAGTTTCATGGACAGAGAAGCCTTGTAGGCTACAGTCCATGAGATTGCAAAGTGTCAGACATGACTGAGCGACTTCACTAACTCACTTCACTCACTCAGGACTCTATTTGGCTTCCCAGGTGGCACTAGTGATAAAGAATCTGCCTGCCAATGCAGGAGGTGTAAGACACTTGGGTTCCATCCCTGGGTTGGGAAGATCCCCCGGAGGAGGGCATGGCAACCCACTCCAGTATTCTTGCCTAGAGAATCCCCATGGACAGAGGAGCCTGGCGGGCTACAGTCCATAAGGTCACAGAGTTGGACACGACTGAAGCAACTGAGCACACACACAGGACTCTAGTCAAATAAGTCGTCCACTGACTGCTCTGACTCTGCCTTCTTCTCTGCTCTGCCCTGGGGCCGAACCTGCAGCAGGAGCTGCAGATCCTGGGCAGTGAAGACAGCCACAGCCCTGCCAGTGGGCACGTTGGCCAGCTTGCTGACGCCCTGGGAAATGATGTCCTCAATGTCTTTTTTCCGTTCAGCTCACTGATGATCTCGCTGAGCCATCAATGCCCATGCTATCAAGGATCTTCTTGATGTCCTTCCTTAGTGGTAGGAGAGGAATTGCCGGCGAGGACAGCCAGCAGGTAGGAGGTGACGTGGCGCATCGTGGCGGCAGCAGAGAAGCCCCTCGTATGTGACCTCTCCCTTCCTTTTTAGAATAAAACCTCAGTAAGAACAGGGACCATCTGCGTTGTTTTTCTTTTTCCTTAGTACCTAGAATTTTACCTTATATGCAAAACACATGAAATAGATGCTAATAGTTGAATGAGGAACACGCTAACAGAACAAATAGTACCAATTTTATATCGAAGTATGTGAAGTCCTATGTCCTTTACTGGACCATGTCTAGTTTCCAGAAAGATAGAAATGCCCCCAGTGTGTTAGGCTGGTGTGTGTTATGTGAATCTGAGAGAATCCTGATAAGTGTGCCAAGATCTGGCACCATGCCATCCACATCCGGCCGGCGTGCTCTTCATTTTTCTGCTGTGACACGTCAATTGCCCGATCCATCCACCCAGGTTCTCTTACACTTGTATATGTCAACCTCTGCTCACCACAGAGGCAGCTGTTCACCCCACCAGCTAGGTGCTCTCAACAGGCTACTCCACCTTCCCTTTCTTACCTGTAAAATGAGGACGCAGTGCGTAGATTAGAGACGTCTCTTACCATTGTGAAGAGGATGTGTAAACTGCTGCCTAAACCCAGGCGTCACCGCAGAAATGGGGAGGAAAAGGGGAAATACCTTGAGAAGGAAAAAGTGGTCCCGAAAGTTCGACTAGCAGAATCCACAGAATATTTACCTGGAAGAGTTTCAGACCTAGAGACTGTATGACATTCCTTTGATCTTTTTTTTTTAAAGAAACTGCTTCCTGCTCATCTTATCTCTGGTTTCTGTGTGAGAGCCAGGGAAGGGCAGCTTAGGACCACTAAGTGGCTGTTCCTACCTGTTCAGCCACCTGAGCACTGGGGCCTGCAGACCAGTAGACCAGCCCACAGTGGTGGCCAAGGACTCCCGTCTTCCACAGGACGCGCAGGGCAGGCACAGAGGTGCCTGTGCCTTCAGACCCGTCCGTGGCCTCGGGTGGAGCGATCGCGGACTCGGGAGCCGGGGTGGTCCGTGCGCCCTGATGTTCCTCCTTGCGGCCTTCTCAGCAGGTACTGCTCATTCTTTTCTGCCTCTCCAGCCCCACCTGTGGAAGCAGAGATGAGGTGTGTGCACCCAGGATGGTGGTGCCACGTGCATGCAGAACTCTCTGGGCCAGCACCAACCTCCTCAGACACACTGAGTAAGCTTCCTTCCTGCTGCAAGGATGTCAGTGACCACAGGGCACAGACGAGAGTCTGTATACAGGGCGCAGTGGTCCGTGGATTAACGCACAACACCTTCATGGGAGGCTGGTTGTCAGCTCTGGGATCAGTGACCGCCAGAAGACATGGCCCCAGAAGGCTGCCTGGGTCTGATTAGGGAAGGCTTTGGAGGTGAAGCGGACAGCAGGAGGAGCGGCTGCAGTGGTTGCAGCAAACTTCAGCACAGCCCCCTGGCCTGTGTTCCTGAAGGAGTGACACTGATCAGCTGGTTTTTAAATGGTAACAATGGCACAAGCCATCTGCAGAAGCTTCTCCCAGGCCCCCTTCAGATCTAGAATAGATGTCATCCCTTTTCCTTTAGTCATCCCTTTTCCTTTAGTAGATGCACTGTTCCATTTGGAAGTCACAGTTGGTGCCACCTGAGTGGGTTCCTGCTGCTTGGAATTTGAGGACATCCTCCCGCTTCATCTGTAGGACATCAAGAGCTCTAGACATTGTGAACATTTCCCTTTAAGTTATACCAAGAACCCAGGGCAATTCTGTATGGACTGCTCTCTGGATACGTGAGCAAAGACTGCATTAGCTTTCATTGCTTGTGTGCTAAGTTGCTTCAGTCTTGTCCAACTCTTTGTGACCCCATGGACAGTAGCCTGCCAGGCTCCTCTGTCCATGAGATTCTCCAGGCAAGAAAACTGGAATGGGTTGCCATGCCCTCCTTCAGGGAATCTTCCCGACCTAGAACCTGTGTCTCTTACGTCTCCTGCATTGGCAGACAGGTTCTTTACCACTAGGGTCACCTGGGAAGCCCTAACTTTCATTAGCAAGTCTGAAGTTTTTTTCATCCATCAACAGGAATGGGCTTTTGAGAGCAACATGGATCTAGGGGGAAAAAAAAGTCACTTTCAGTTATAACATCGTTCCCTTTAGCCTAAGGCAAAGTTTCCATCTCACTCCCAATTTAAAATTTCTGCTCTTCCAACATCCCTGGATTTGCAAACCTCGATACAGTTCTGAGTCACTGGCAGGAATCTTCAGTGGGGAGTGAGAAGTGTAATGTCTGGGTGTGTTCTCCTTGCTTCTACTGGATCTCCAGATTTGGGGTAAAGAGAAGGGAAGGGGAAGAGAGAAACGTTCTTCCTTGGTGCTGCGGCTGCTGCTTCACGTCTCTCAGGCTCCTCCCGCTTGCCTCTGGAGGCTTCCACGCCCTGGCCTTTGACTGGCTGTGTGGATGACTAGGGGCACCCAGACCGCTACATACTCTGCAGCCCCTGGTATTTGTGTGACACACAACACAGCCGATGCGCTGCCTTCCTTCACTCGCAGCTTTTGCAGTCACTCAACCGCCATTTTCTGCCGGGGTGACCTTCAAGGATCTTTAGGTCCAGTGACCTTCAAAATGTCTTTTTGACCTGTGGAAAACTGAGGTCTCCCTTCCATCTAAATAGCATCATTGGTCATTGGCATCATTGGCATCATTGGTCATTGGCATCATTGGCATCATTGGTCATTGGCATCATTGGCATCATTGGTCCTCTGCTGCTTTTTCTCCTTGACCTGCTGTTGGCCTGCTGCTCCTCTGACGCCCCCCCTCAGGGTGCCCAGACAGGGCTTGCTGGGTTCACACGTGCCCCCCACCACCTCTAGGGAAGGGATCATGTGTCAACCTCCTAAGAGTTTTCTTACTCTTTTCTGCTTGGGAGGCAGCACGTTGGTGGGCCTGAGAGTGTCTGTAACTCAGTCAGCATCCTGAGAAAGGGAGAAGCCAGGCTCCCCTTCTTGCAGGCAGCATCAGTTTCCTGGAGGGATTCTCGAGGAACCACTTGACCTGAGAAGTAAGCAACTCATGGGGAATGGAAGAGATGACACAACAGTTTCTATTCAGCCAACAACTCATTAGTAACAAATTCATACTTAAGCAAATTGAATTTGAGTTTCTTATCGTTTCTTATGTAGGTAGTGGAGGGCTTCTCTTGTAGTTCAGACGGTAAAGAAATCTGCCTGAAATGTAGGAAACCCAGGTTTGATCTCTGGGTCGGGAAGAACCCCTGGAGAAGGAAATGGCAACCCACTCTAATATTCTTGCCTGGAAAATTCCATGGACAGAGGAGCCTGGCAGGCTATGATCCATGGGGTTGCAAAGAGCTAGACACAACTAAGCACCTAACACTTTCAAGTGTGTATGTGTGAGTGTCTGTGTGTGTGTGTGTGTGTGTGGGGGGGTGTTGCGAGGCTATCTGGTCAATTTTTTAATAACATCTGCGTATGTCCCTAGTATCTCCTCTTTACAATATGAACGTTCTTTCAGTTTTGTAGCTGTAGCCCAAAGTCCACAATGACAGAAGCCCCATTTACCATCTTGTTAAATAAATTTAAATATATATATATAATATTGGGATGACCAAAAAGAATGTTCTAGTTTTTCTGTAAGATGTTATGGAAAAAACACAAATGACTTTTTTAGCTAACTCAATACAGTACGTAATTTGGATCATATATTTTATAACTTGCTTTTTCTTACTTAAAGATGTATTTCAAAATTTTCCCTGTTACTAAACGTCCCCTGAAGTATTATTTTTAATACCTGTGAGAGAGAGACAAAGAATCTCTCACTGCATCAGTAATATTCGGCTAGGTCTGAAAGAGTGAGTCATAGTTTTCTAGGGAGGGAAAAAGAGAAACCTCATATTAAAAGATATAGAAGCAAGAAAGAACATCAAGTATTCTGGGAACTGGGAGGAGGAGGAAAAGACTTGATTGACACAATCTTATGAAATTGGAGGGTTAGTACTTATTATTGCTATGATTGCTATTGCTATTACTACTGTGAGTAATTTTATTTTCAAAAGAGGAAACTGAGGCTTAGAGTAAGAGATCCGTCAGTGGTAAAGCCAGAATCAAGTCAGGACTTCCAGAACCTTGGAAGAAACTGAATGTAAGAAAGAAAGTTAGAAAGCAAGGAACCCAGAGTCATGCAAGGAGAAGGTGTGCCCTGGGAGTGAGAGGATGAAAAGGGAAGAGAAAACCTCTCTGGGTTTCCAATTCAATCCCTTTTGTTCTCAGAGAGGCCTGGGAAGATGACCACCAACTTCCCTCACTGGATGAGTGAAGTGTAATAAATATGTGCTTTTCCTTTTTGTACAAATGTGAAATTGTTTCCAAAATTAGCTCTGTCCAACTGTTAAAATCCTCAAGTTCCCAAACTCTCTCAACAGGAAGCAAGCAGTGGACATCCAGATGTTTCTCCTCCCAGTGTTTGTCTGTGTAATGTTTACATTTATCTTTTTCTTGTCAAATCATGACTTCATGAAAGGGGTTATTGTGGGGCTTGGTCATATGCACAAAAGTCCTAGCAAGGGGAAGTAAGGGCAGCATGGTTACAGGGTGACACGTAGCTGATTAGCCAAGGACCCAGCTCAGAAAGCCATTTCAGAATGCTCGGACGAAGGAATTCACCAAGTATGGGACCCAGCTGAGACTGTTCTTCTTCTTAATGAAGAAAATTAGCACAGGGAACAATCCTGATGAACTGCCCTTTGTGTGAAAGAAGGAGAAGAATCTGCTTGCCAATAATGCAATCTACTGAAGGCTGTGAATACCAAAAAGACATCTTTCTACAGGAGAAGCGGTGAATGGAAGATGGGATGGTGAATAGTCAGTAGCTGTCACCTTGGGTTTCATTAGTTACCTCTTACCCTTTGCTAGGACTGGGCTATGAAAGGTCAATGCTTTGCATTCACTGCCTTTGCTAATCCTCAGAATAATCCTAGGAAGGAAGTTCTCTCCACTCCCCATTCTCCCATCCCCCAGTGCTCTGTTTATAAATAAGGAAACTGAAACTCAAGAGGGGTTAAGATGTTACACATTTCAGTAAGTGGCTGGCTGAGCTGGGAATCCAACCTAGGCATCAGTTCAAAGAGACTATACATTTGACTTACCAATATATTGTGAATGCAATCCACATAATTCTATTATTTTTTTAAAAAGGGTTCACTGAATATACTGTGGCAATTATTTCATGAGGTATGTAAGTCAAATGATCATGCTGTTCACCTTAAACTTATACTGTGTTGTATGTGAATTGTATCCTAATAAAACTGGGGAAAAAAAGGGAAGGGGGACCCATTTTGTTCGGATTCTCTGAGGAGATAGGGGATTTTGCCTCACACCAGAGGCAACACCAGAACTTTCTAACACCAGAACTGCCTGTTTTTCTCTCTTAAAACTAAAAACTGAAAAAACTCTGAGTTTCAATGAATTTTAATGAGTTTTATTTCTCTTCCATCCTCCATGGCAGTTATTTTGCCTAAGTAGTGGGGTCACTGGTGAAGGGAAATATTGAAGGCAAGAGGAGATAGGGATGACAGAGGATGAGTTGGTTGGATGGCATCACCATGTCAATGGACATGAGTTGGGCATGAGTTGGTGATGGACAGGGAAGTCTGGTATGCTGCAGTCCGTGGGGTCACAACAAGTCAGACACTACTGAGTGAACTGAGTGGGGTCAATTTTTTAAAAAATACTTTAATTATTCAGTTGCACCAGGTCTTAGTTGGCATGGAGAATCTTCTATATTCATTGTAGCATGCAAGATCTTTTAGTTGCAGCATGTAGAGTCTAGTACCCCAACCAGGGATTGAACCCAGGCCCCCTGCATTGGGTAGCTTGGAATCTTAGCCACTGGACCACCAAGGAAGTCCCCAGGGCACATTTGATCACTCTTCTTGTCTTGCTTTTCAGCTGGTATTATTTCATTCTTTCTTTGAATCTCAGAGAAAGATATAAAAGGCAAACAGTGCATACCTGACGGATCACAGTGATTAACAATGAAAAAAAAAAACAAACAAAATAAAACAAACAAACAGAAAAAAACCAGTTATAGGATTGACCCTAGAAAACTTTCTCCTTCCAGGTAACTGGTGACCAAAGAGATGTTATCAGACTTTCAAATGATACCACATTTGATTATTTGATCTTCTTTCCTCCCCTGTAATTATTCGCTGTTGTTCAGTCGCTCACTCATGTCCAACCCTTGTGACCCCATGGACTGCAGCATACCAGGCTTCCCTGTCCTTCACTCTCTCCCAGAGTTTGCCCAGACTCATGTCCACTGAGTTGATCATGCCATCCAACCATCTCATCCTCTGTCGCCCCCTGGCCCTCATGCCCTCAATGTTTCCCAGCATCAAGATCTTTTCCAGTGAGTCAGCTCTTCACATCAGGTGGTCAAAGTATTGGAGCTTCAGCTTCAGCATCAGCATTCATAAGTATGATCTTAGACAAAGTTTCTTGTTCTTTGTCCCACTATTAAAGAGAGGGAAGGAAGAAAAAACGAAGATAAGTAAGGCCAACTTTATTTGGATCTGCTATACCTCATTAGCAACTTTATGGTTTGGGTCTAGAGTAGTATGTAGTACAGATAAGACATTTGCTCTTTTTTTTTTTTTTTTAACTGAATGTTTAATTGCTTTGTCCTCTTTGGGCTCATTAGAGAAAGGCCTATATCCTCCAAAAACGTACTATATGTAAGCATGGGCATCGACAAAAGTAAAACATCTGCTCGCCAGATCTGCCCCCACGTCTTCTTAAGCACCCGGGGAAGCATCTCATGTTAGTCTTCAGTTTGATGCTGCAGAATCCTCTGCAGTGTCTTTGCCTCTCACCTTCCCTGGGATTTTATAAGGGACTTTGAAGTTCCTCTGAACAAATAGGGTCTGTGTTTCCCTTATTGCTGAGCCAGCCCTGGGGCCTTGATTCCATCAGCTCCTTATTTAAGTGTTTAGTAATTTCAGTTTCCACCTTTTGGTCTTGCTTGCTTTGCAAACATCTGGAGAGAATTAGCTCCCAGGCCTTTGTAACATACCCATTTTGTGGTCCTGGGGAGAGTTGTGGGCTAGGGGATGTTGTTGCCCTTAATGAGTTTTCTTTACAGTGTTTCACTGTAAAAAGTACCCTCATTAATATTAACAGACAAAGAGAAAATGAGGCTGTTCTACCTCTCTTTAGCTCTTGCCTTCTTGACTCTGCGTGAACCCTTCATGTTGAAAAGAAAAGAATAAGTATGAAAACAGGAATGAAATACAAGATAATAGAGTACACCATAAGAATAATAATAGCAACAATAATGTCCAGTCACTTGCAATAAGTAGAAGTCTATCCCTGTATGACTCAATATGATGCTGCTGGCTACATGAGCCTTTTGAGTCCTTGAAATGTGGCTAGCGTATATGTATTAAGATTTATTATAAGTATAAAACACACTCTAGATTTGGAAGACTTAGTATGAAAAAGGTAAACTATCCCAATAATTTTATATAGGTTATATATTGAAATGACAACCATTCAGAGTTAAAATTAATTTTATTTGTTTATCAGATTTCCCTGGTGGTCCATTGGCAAAGAATCTGCATGCCAGTGCAGGAGACACAGGTTCGAATCTTGGTCCGGGAAGATCCCACATGCAGCTAAGCCTGTGGGCCACAACTGCTGAAGCCTGTGCACTCTAGAGCCCCTGATCTGAAACAAGAGAGGCCACCACGATGAAAAATCTGTGCACTGCAGCTAAACAAAGCCTGTGCACAGTGACAAATACTCAGCACGGCCAAAATATAAAGTAAATAAAGAATTTTTAAAAAGTGCCTGTTTCTTTTTAGCTATTTAACGTGGCTATTAGAAATTTTAAAATTATATGAACAGTTCATTTTTACAGTTTCCTCATGTTTCTATTGGATAGAAGTGCACTAAAGGACAGAGCAAATGATTTCACAGGATGACTGACTTGCAAGAGTCCCATGACTAAGAAACCATGTGACATCAACATGGACAGGAGAAGTTTCAAGGGAAGTATTAAGAAAACGTCATGCTGAACCACAAAAAACAGGAAAAGGTGGTTATCAGAAACTACCGACTGGTAAGTTTTTCTCAGTATGAAATTCTAGAATCAATTATTAAATATAGCACTTACAAGCAAACTAGAAAACAAATAGATGAATACAAGAAACTGGCTCAGTTCACTAAAAACAAGGCATACCATATCAATGTCATTACTGTTTTGGATGAAATCATTACACTGACAAATCTAGGGAATTATATAAACATGCCTGATTTCAACAAACTATTGGACAAAACTTCTCATGATATCCTTGAAGACAAACTTCAGAAAGTTGTGTTGGATAATAGTCATGGGATAAATCACAATGGGCTGAATATTGGCATTAATCTTGAAAATTTAGCTATGGAAAGGTCTATAGGGGAGGTCACAAAACTTAAAAATTATTTGAATATGATGGCTACCAAAATCAGTGCTCAATAAAAATGCATCAGTAATGAGAATATTACATACAACTATCATTAATGTAAAGTGCTAAGTTCATGAAATGAATTATGTAGATCCCTAGTGCCTCAGATGATAAAGAATCTGCCTGCAGTGCAGGAGATCCGGGTTTGATCCCTGGGTTGGGAAGATCCCCTGGAAAAGGAATGGCAACCCACTGCAGGATTCTTGCCTGGACAATTCCATGGACAGAGGAGCCTGGCAAGCTACATATAGTCCATGGGGTCACAAAGAGTGGGACATGTAGCCTGACTTGAAAATAATGCCCATGAGAAAGAATTCTTTTTTTAAAGCTAAATCTGAAATATACTTGTGGAAAAATATCATATAACGCAGTAGTCTCACTTTTTTGTACTTAACTGGCCAAATCTAGCATATTTTGTTCAGTTCTTGGAGAACTACAATGGTGCCGCTGCTGTTCAGCCGCTCAGTCATGTCCAACTCTTTGTGGCCCCGTGGACTATATATAGCCCACCAGTCTCCTCTATCTCTGGAATTTTCCAGGCAAGAATACTGGAGTGGGTTGACATTTCCTACTCTAGGGGATCTTCTTGACCCAGGGACAGAACCCATGTCTCTCTCATCTCCTGCCCTGGCAGTCAGGTTCTTTACCAAGAAAGAGGTCTTAATGATGAGAAAACGAAGGCCACACAGTCTGACAAAAGAAGTCCTGACAGCTATGCCACGATAGCTGTGCTCAGCTCTCCCGCTTGGAGAGAATAGACATTATACTTTGCTACAAAATACAGGCAAATCCAAGAACAACGAGTGCAAGTTACAGGAAAGATCGGACCAGACCATCATGAAGAAGAATTTTTGGAGCTATCCATGAGAGAGACTGCCATTCCTGTGGCATCCATCAAGATTGTTTAAAGAAGATTCTTCTACACTGGAGGCAGATTGAAGTAAGTGAGATCTTTAAATTTCCAATTTTAGAATTGGAAAGCCTATTAGTATAAGGAGTTTTCAAGCACTCTACAGGTTTCTGCTTTCATAAAATCAAGCTAAGCCATCATTTGGGAGTTTCTTTAAAATGATGAAGCATGAGGAATTACACTGTCAGGAAACCTGGTACATGCTGGCTCTGTATGTGTGTTTGGGTGTGGGGGTGAAGTGAATCCCTTCTTCGTAGGGTTTGGCAGTTTCTGTGGTATAAATACTCCTACTACAGCAGATTTTAAGCCACCCATCATTTAGTGACTGGATCACAAATTTCGTGCAGATTTACCAGGGCTTTCACAGCCGGTCATTGGATAAACTGGCTGGCTCCAGTTCTCTCCTGTTAGCCCATCACCTAGCAGCCAGAACGTGGTGTCAATAAGCAAGCAAGCAAGCAATCAAATATTTAGGTTTAAGTATTTGACTTTTCATGTTTGCTATGGGTCACACACTATGAAAGATGTTAATATGTAACATGTTTTTATCCCCTCAAAGAATTTATGGTCAAATAGGGAGGGGAATGGTTTTCAGGGGACAAAGATTAACACAGAAAAAATAGAGTATCTTAGGACATGGCACAGTGCTGACCATATAGGTCTATGCTGGTGAAGCAGTGAAGGCATAAGAGCTAACATTTATTGAGTGTTGAAATGCTCCATGTGCAGTATGAGCCACTTATAACTCAAGATGCGTAATCTTAACCCTATAAGGTAGACATAGTTAATACTGAAGGGCTTCCCTAGTGGCTCAGACAGTAAGGCATCTGTCTGCAATGCAGGAGACCTGGGTTCGATCCCTGGGTTGTGAAGATCCCCTGGAGAAGGAAATGGCAGCCCACTCCAGTACTCTTGCCTGGAAAATCCGATGGACCGCGGAACCTGGTAGGCTACAGTCCATGAGGTCGCAAAGAGTCGGACACGACTGAGTGACTTCACTTCACTTTAAGGTAGAAATTGTGCCATTATATGGATGAGGAACCAGAACTCAGAAATATCAAGACATGAACTTGAAGTCACATCACTAGTAGGAACACAAGACCCTCTAAATCTACACATCCCATTCATGCCACCATTTCTTCCTTTACATCATCAGGAAGGAGGAGGAAGACTGGGATGGTATGGCTGTTGGACCCTGGCTGACCCAGTAAACAAGGCAAGGCAGATGACAAGGAGGTCAAACTCCCAAACCCTGCCCATTCACACTGAAATGCTGCTCCAGCAAACTGACTGTGATGTGAGTTTTGAGTTTTTGTTAAAAATTCCAGCTGTGTGAGTTAGGGAAGTAAATAACTTTCTGAGCCTCAGTTTCTTCTTCTATAAAATGATAAGAAATATTCTCTAACTGATACTTTGTTGAGATTAAATGTGTTAATTTTCCAAAACACCTAGCACAGCACCCAGCACAGAAGGCGCATTCCATAAATATTAAAATCCTTTCTGTCCACACAGGTGCATGGGTCTCTCCCTAACTGGGCTGTCACATGTGTCTTTATGCCTTCAGCAAGTAGCACAGGGCCTCCTAGAGTCCAAGCAAGCCTTGTTTAGTTATAGCAGTGATCATTCCTCTGGACCCAGAAATAATTTCTGCCTTAAGTAAACCAAATATATATACACATGTAAAGATCCATTCCAGTGTTGAGAAGTCAGTGTATGCTTTTTCTTGGGCCTGATCATTCCACACAGATGAGGACATCCTGATGGTCCACTCTAATCAGCCTGAAAGCTGCATATATCTGCTTATTAACTTCAGCAAGCCATCATGTTTCTGCCATGATCTTTCCATTCTAAGAAGTTGTTTGTTTCGTTACAGTAAGTAACAAGTGATGATGAGTGAGGTTGCCACTAAGGGCCCAAGGGTTGCCACTAAGGGCTGAAGGAAGAGTGTCATACTGTCAACTAAAGTTCAAATATGACAGCTCAAGGCCAGTTCAGTCAAAGAAACCAGTGGTGAAGGTCATGGGACCGCTGGAGAGGCACTTAGATTTTTTAGGAAGAAGTTCATGTCCTTCACTACATCCTGAGAGGGTTGATCAGTAATTGCATGAATGGGAACTGGAAGCCTGAGGCTTGTCATGGCTCCAGGGGATTTGAAGAGAACAGAACAGTGATTGGCAACAGACAAAGCTCCATAAGATGAAGCAAAGGCACCCAGCTGTGCTAATTCACCCTTTCTGTTAACTCATCTCCCCATCCCCAGATCTGCCAGAATTGCCTGTAGGCAGATGCACAGGTACCAACTATGAAATCCACCTATGTATTTTCTGTGGAATCTGGCTCTGATTTTAGCTGACAGCATGTGCTGTTGACTGGTTTTTATTAAAGTCCATAAATAAGAGAGTAATTCATACCCAAAATGTTACAGACATTGTTTACATAATGAAACTCTGAAAACTGTTTTGTTGTTTTCTGCTTTTCTCTACTTTTCAATTTTTCTTTAACGAGTATGGAGTTCTTNTGGTTTTTATTAAAGTCCATAAATAAGAGAGTAATTCATACCCAAAATGTTACAGACATTGTTTACATAATGAAACTCTGAAAACTGTTTTGTTGTTTTCTGCTTTTCTCTACTTTTCAATTTTTCTTTAACGAGTATGGAGTTCTTTCATAATTAAAAGATAAACCTTTTTTAAAAAAGAGTAAGAGTTTCATGTCAGAGAAGTGTAGGGAAAGAAACCCCTATTGCTTAAGGCTTTAAGAATGATATCCTTATACCCCTGATGATCAGAAATTTGTCTACTGGGGCATTTTCCTCTACTTTCTGTAAATCTGAGTGACCTTTGTTTTGAGATCACCAATTTGAAGATTGAGAAATATGCATTATAATAGAGAGATGAGTAGTTAGTCAAATTCCCTAGTACCTAATGCCATTTGAGTTCTAGGTGAAGTGCTTGGAAAATGATGGCTTTTCAAAAACTGGACTTTCTCAGCCCAGAAAGACAGGATACATGACACATGGTGGTTCAGTGGTTTACTGAGCATCAGCTCTGTGCACCAAAGATGCAGAGATCATTTGTGTCTTCACTCTAACTAGGAAGGTAGATTTGAAAGGAATATTGCAATATGAGGAGGTGACTTATGTACAGAGGTTGTGGTGAGTGGTCAGGGCAGGTCTCACAGAGCTGAGAACATTTCAAAAGGCTTTCCTTTAGAGTAGGAATTTGCTAAGCAGACCAGATGTGGTTGGGTGGTAAAGAAGTGGGTAAAGATACAGAAAATCTGGCAGAGGGAAAAAAAATCAGGACCTCAGCACTGACTCAAATAAAGTTCTCAAAGACACAATAGCTCTTGACCCAAATAAGGATCAAGGCTACTGGGCCACTCTGAGCCCTTATTCCATCTAACACCTATCAGTCCCGCCATATACTCAGTAAAAGGACAGCGATGACTTAAGAAAACCACATGACATCATCACCCAAAAGCACTTGATGATCAGAGAGATGTCTTACTGTGATGCTTCCTGTGCTTCTTGTGAAATTGTGAGAGCAAAATTTAAACTCTGAGGCTGCCCATTCAAGAATGAGAAACTGCGTATTAAGATTAGCATAATAAATACTTCTGTTTTGTAGAACCTACTGGAGATCCCAAAATGGCTTTTCATGAAAGAATTTACAATCTGTCCTACTACCTAGACAGGCAGGAAGGGAAGGGAGTGTTGCCACTGAAGTTGCTTGCTATGTCAGTGAAGGCTTTCCAGCCCAAGAAAAAAAATAATTGCAAGGCAATTGTAATCTTTACTGAGCTCTGTTGAAACATACGAAAGAGATTCCCAAATGTACAGCAAAACATCTTAAAATGGCCTTTCCCATCTCTCTCTAGTCGTATATATCACACATTTATGGCTCCCTCCTCCTAATTCTTTTCCTCCTTCTCCCAGCTTCCCTCCAAACTCTCTTAAACCCAGCGACAAGAGCACTTGTCTTCTCTCCCCCAGCTCCCTTCCTGCCTTTCTGAATTTATTCCTCCCGAGGCTGGTAGCTCTTTCTCCCTTTTCTAAAGTAAATCAATTTCACCTTTTCGGCCCACTACTCCAATCAACACCACAGTATTTTTATATTTGTGGCAGAAGTTTAATAGGCAGAATGGGGGGATGCTTTGCAGAGGCTAGAATACCCAGGGGAATGATTTTTCTCCCTTGTCATCTAAACAGCAAGCACTTTTAGCCCCTGCTGGCAAAGTTTCTTTCTGGTGGCTCCCATATTTTAGGCCAGTCGCTAAGTCATGTCCAATTCTTTGCGACCTCGTAGCAATGGCACGCCACCCCAGTACTCTTGCCTGGAAAATCCCATGGATGGAGTAGCCTGGTGGGCTGCAGACAGCCCCAGCGTGACGGCAGTTTCAGGTCCCCTGTAGCAGGTGTGTGCCTCAGGATGACGATAACGTGGAGAGTTCAACGATGACAAGACTCAGTGGCCCTGTTCTTCCTTTCAATTCCAGTCCCAGAAGCAAGCCCTTGGCTTTAAAAGTTAGATTCAAGACGGCAAGTGGACACATTGTAGACTGTGGTCATGGTTCAGCAGATCTCAGCAAGTAGTGGGGTGACTAGAATAAATGGTACGCAAGAGAGGCAGCAGAAGGGAAAGGTAAAAAATGAGCAGAGTAGCCCAGCATTCTTGGGGAATTAGAGTCTAGTCACCCTTCAGGTGACTTTGATTTTAGAGTCAGGAGAGTACCTCTAAGAGAATGTTATGATCACTGGCCTTTCAGGAGACCAGCTTGGGAAAGATTTAAACCCAGCCTAGGTGTGAGGAAAACGCATCCATATAAGATTTCAGCAGCTCAGCAAAGCAGTGTAGGCCCTGGCCACTGATTCCTGGATCTGTGACTGATGCGCCAGATTGAAGATTTCACTTCCTAGTTATTACACAAGTGTCTGATCCACTTCCTGTTAGCGGGAGAACAGCAAATCACCATGTTTCATCAAGCTGAGTCGAACCCAGGTCCCCCGCATCGCAGGCAGATTCTTTACCAGCTGAGCCACCAGGGAAGCCCAAGAATACTGGAGTGGGTAGCCTATGCCTTCTCCAGCGGATCTTCCCGACCCAGAAATCAAACCGGGGTCTCCCTCATTGCAGGCGGATTCTTTACCAGCTGAGCTACCAGGTCATATTATAATACATACTTTCCAAAAACTCACACCTTTGTATTGTTAAAAAATATATATCAGCAATTACCACTACATCAATTACCATTTGCAACTCTATTGCCTGCCTACTGAGGGGGGTCCGATGGATTGAATATTTGGCACGGAGTATTTCACATTTAGTCTTCTTTAAATTAGTGAAATGGATGGTAACAGTCACATAGAAAGTTAGTGCCTGTGCCAGCTGAAGAAAGCTGATGTTGTGTTAGCTCCTAAAAGAAGGCAAGTTTTATCTTGACATACACGAAGCTACGGGTACAGGGGTCGAGACTGCCGTAATAACCTGTACTTGCTCCCGACGGGCGAGACTGTCTATTTCATCGCGTCGGTGGTCGTGCTGTACAACGTGGAGGAGCAGCTTCAGAGGCATTACGCGGGCCATAATGACGACGTTAAGTGGTGAGTCCTGAAGCCCGACGCCTGTGCCTGTGCCTGTGCGAGGGGCATTGGCAGAGAGGGCGGCATGAGGGACAGAACCTCAGGGAAGCAGAGAGAGCTGAGAAGACGGGGCCTTTGCGAACAGCCCTTGTTTGTGCCCTGGGCTGTCTTCTGGCTCCCTGGCGCTCTAAGACCCGTTCTTCGGTTTTCTAGTCTCGTGACACAGTGTCTTAAACAACCGTGTGACGTAAACAAATAGCTCCAACAGACCCCTGTCTGGAGGTCTTCTCGTGCTAATGGCTTCTAATTCGGGTGTGCAGTTTTTAATAAAGATGTGTTGCCTCTTGTTTCTGGCTGGATCTGCTATTCCTATAATTCATTTATAGCTTTGGTAATGACTTCATAGATCTTGGAAAGATGGGTGGATGAATAGATGGGTTTCTGTTATTTCTGTTTGTCCTAAGTCCCTGATCAGTTATAAAAATCCTGTTGAAAAAAAGATGATGTCTTTGCTGTTTGATGGACTCAAAATGACTTCTTAGTAATGACTGTACACTAATTAAGCAATTCTGAGGTCGAAGTGGTATTTCCCAATCAGCGGATGCTTTTCCCTTGAGTTTGGTAATTCCCTATAGATAAAGAAATGAAGATGAAATGAAATATGTACCAATTGTCTAAGGTCTTTGGAAGCTCAGAGAATTTATCAAGAGTGTGTAAGAAGTTGGACACTGTATATTTCTCACATTTAAATTTTTAACCAGAGTTTATTTGAGCAAGGGAAAAGTGAAGCTTACCTTTAAAAGAGTAGCTGTTTTCTGTTTTCTTTGTTTGTTTGTTTGTTTGTTTGCAGTCTGAATGTTTAATCAACATAGACACATTAATATAGGTAAATGAAACTATGAAAACTTGAGTTTGGACTTACCTAAGAACAGATGTTTTATGAAGATCTCTTTTTAGCCTTGCAGTTCACCCCGACAGGGTCACAATAGCCACAGGACAAGTTGCAGGCACGTCCAAGGATGGAAAAGTGAGTGATCTTTTCATGTTTTTGTAATGAACTGGTAACACAAAATGATTGTTTTGACACTATTTTGCTGATGAATAAGCCTACGTAGATATAGTGTCTGTGAGTGTGCATGCTCAGGTGCTTCAGTCGTGTGCAACTCTTTGCAACCCCATTATCCATGTGATTCTCCAGGCAAGAATACTGGAGTGGGTGGCCATTCCCTCCTCCAGGAGATCTTCCCAACCCAGAGATCGAACCCATGTCTCCTGCATCTCCTGCCTTGGCAGGTGGGCGCTTCACCACTAGCACTACCACCTGGGAAGCTCAAATTTTAATTTAATCCCTCAATTTGAGTTTTTATTGCAAATGAAAATTCTTACACGGACCTTAAAATAAAAAAACCCTTGAGCTCATGTTCAGTTCAGCTAATTTTTAAATAGCATTGCTTTTGCCTAAGAAGTCATTAATTCTTCCGATACTTATTTACTCATGTGATAAACATTAACATGGTAAGTTAAAATCCTGAGAAGTAATCATTTGACTGTGGGGCATTTTGCCTCTTCACTGAATGAGTCCCTTGTTATCATGACTTTAACACATGGAGTTCGTGTCTATGTGTCATCCACAAGGGCTGCTGGAAGGATTTTTGCAAAATTTTATAAGCAATTTTATTTTAAGGAATCAGAGAAGGAGCTAGTGGAACTTGGCAAATACAGCAACTCAAAACTGGCTTCCACTTATTTACCACAATCTGTGGTCATTGTTATGTTTTATCCAGAACATCTAGTAACTTTCCTGAAGTCTGCTTTTGTATAGTCTATCAACGCACAATGTACAATCTGAAACTAATTACATTAAGTATTTCCATTTTCATCATGAGTGCTACCATTTTCCAAAAGTATTTTAATAACATCAAAATTTAAATATTTATGCTATCTTCCATTGAAATCCTACACTTGAAAGGAGGTAACAGGAACAATGGAAATCAGACTGCTATTCTGTAAGCACGCAGGGAACAGTCTTCTTTTTTTTTTTTTTTAAATGTTAAATGACCTTTAAAAGTTATTCAAGATCAGTAGTAAATCATTTGTTCCTCCCTCTAGTGGATGAACTATGTATTTCAGTTTCTGGCCTTGAAATGGAATCAGAAGCTTAGAGCCCTCTGAATAGCTGAGCTATTCCTTTCCATTTACAAGTGAAGTCCAGAGAGGCCAAGTGACTGTCTGCAAACATCCAGCTACTTAGAGACAAATCCAGACTAGAACCCAGTTCCCCCATTTGTTGTGTACAAAGCTAGTCCTTTTCTTGATAAATCTGCTGGTGGTTCTGTGGTGCTTTCTTCTATTAAGGAAGAGAAAAGTTAGCACAGCTGAGAAAGTTTTGAACTAATCATAACCATTCTAAGTTTGTATTTGTGTATTATCAATTTCCTGTGGGGCCCAAGAATGTGAAGTTCTTAATACCACTGGTGGTAGTCATCATGATGAATTTAAACATGCTTACCCCTTAGTGGCAAGACAAACTTTATTTTATTTATTTATTTATTTTTTTTAGAGCTTCCATTTTATTTTATTTTACCTTAGACTNTCCCTTGCATTCCTATACACTAATAATGAGAAAGTAGAAAACGAAATTAAGGAAACAATTCCATTCACCATTGCAACGAAAAGAATAAAATACTTAGGACTATACCTACCTAAAAAAACTAAAGACCTATATATAGAAAACTATAAAACACTGATGAAAGAAATCAAAGAGGACACTAATAGATGGAGAAATATACCATGTTCATGGATTGGAAGAATCAATATAGTGAAAATGAATATATTACCCAAAGCAATCTACAGATTCAATGCAATCCCTATCAAGCTACCAGCAGTATTTTTCACTGAACAAGACAAACTTTAAAAGAATAACCCTTACATGAGATTCCATTTTCTTTGTCATTTTTCAGTTTTAAAATTCAGATGCTTTAGATATACAAATGGCAGTATCAGCTCCTCTGGGACAGTCATCAGGAATCGACTGTTTCAAGTCTGAAGCTTGGTATTAGTTGCTCATTTGTGTCTGACTCTGCAGCCCCATGGACTGTAGCCCGCCGGCCTCCTCTGTCCATGGAATTCTCCGGGCAAGAATACTGGCATGGGTTGCCATTCCCTTGTCCAGGGGATCTCCCCCACCCAGGTATTGAGCCTGGGTCTCCTGCATTACAGGCAGATTCCTTACCACCTGAGCCACCAGGGAAGCCCCTAAACCTGGTAGGCCTCCCCTACAGCTAAATTGGCCACAGGGGCCATGACCTCCAGAAGATGTTCAGTTCAGCTCAGTTCAGTCGCTCAGTCGTGTCCGACTCTTTGAAACCCCATGAACCTCAGCACGCCAGGCCTCCCTGTCCATCACCAACTCCCAGAGTGTACCCAAACTCATGTCCATTGAGTCGGTGATACCATCTAACCGTCTGATCCTCTGTCGTCCCCTTCTCCTCCTGCCTTCAGTCTTTTTCAACATCAGGGTCTTTTCAAATGAGTCAGCTCTTCGCATCAGGTAGCCAAAATATTGGAGTTTCAGCTTCAACATCCAGGGAAGGCAATGGCACCCCACCCCAGTACTCTTGCCTGGAAAATCCAATGGACGGAGTAGCCTGGTGGGCTGCAGTCCATGGGGTCGCTAACAGTCGGACAGACTGAGCGACTTCACTTTCACTTTTCTCTTTCATGCATTGGAGAAGGAAATGGCAACCCACTCCAGTATTCTTGCCTGGAGAATCCCAGGGATGGGGGGAGCCTGGTGGGCTGCCGTCTATGGGGTCACACAGAGTCGGACACGACTGAAGTGACTTAGCAGCAGCAGCAGCAGCTTCAACATCAGTCCTTCCAATGAGCACCCAGGACTGATTTTCCTTTAGGATGGACTGGTTGGATCTCCTTGCAGTCCAAGGGACTCAAGAGTCTTCTCCAACACCACAGTTCAAAAGCATCAATTCTTTGGTGCTCAGCTTTCTTCAAGCCTGGTGGGCTCCCGTCTATGGGGTCACACAGAGTCGGACACGACTGAAGTGACTTAGCAGCAGCAGACTGCAGCATACCAGGCTTCCCTCTCCTTCACAATCTCCAGGAGCTTGCTCAAATTCATGTCCATTGAGTTGGTGATACCATCCAACCATCTTATCCTCTGCCACCTCCTTCTGCCTTCAATTTTAGGCCTTGCTCACCCTAAAAACATAAGGCTTCTCAGAATAAAGAAGCTTGATGTAAAACGATCTTCCTGAGCCTGTTTTCCTTAACTTTCTGGCCTTTCCCTTTATTCATAGCAAATGTGAGTCTCCTTTCCTTTACTCCTCTAAAGTGGTTAACTACAGGAATACTATCCATGATATTACAAAAAAGAAAGAAAGAAACAGACTCATTCTTTAGAAAGAGGGAACAACTAGTGGTTACCAGTAGGGAGCGAGAAGGGGGAAGGGGCCATTTGGGGTAGAGGACTAAGAACTGCAAACTATTAGGTATAAAACAAGCTACAAACACAGGGAGCATAGCCAGTTTTTATAACGACTATAAATGGGGTATAATCTTAAAATAACCTTTAAAATTGTGAATCACCAGGTTGTACACCTGAAACTTCCAGTGTGTGTAGACTGTTGTCCAGTCGCCCAGTCATCTGACTCTTTGCGACCCTGTGGACTGCAGCACACCAGACATCCCCATCCTTCACTCTCTCCCAGAGTTTGCTCAAACCCACGTCCATTGAGCTGATGATGCCATCCAACCATCTCATTCTCTGCCGCCCCCTTCTCTTCTTGTCCTCAATCTTTCCCAGCATCAGGGTCTTTTCCAATGAGTCTTCTTTGCATCAAATGGCCAAAATATTGGAGCTTCAGCTTCAACATCAGTCCTTGCAGTGACTATTCAGGGTTGACTTCCTTTAGGATTGACTGGTTTGATCTCCTTGCTGTCCAAGGGACGCTCAAGAGTCTTCTCCAACACCACAATTCAAAAGCATCAATTCTTCAGTGCTCAACGTTCTTTATGGTCCAGCTCTCACATCTGTACATGACTACTGGGAAACCATAGCTTTGACTATATGGACCTTTGCCAGCAAAGTGATGTCTCTGCCTTTTAGTGTGTTTTCTAGGTTCGTCATAGCTTTTCTAGGACAGGGGCCCCGTCCATTAGCACTGTCCCTGGAAAACACCAGGCACTCATTTCTTAGTGCAGTTAGTACTTATCAAAGTGGCTCAAAAGTGAGCATAAGTTTCTCAAAGGATTTTTTAGTCCCTTGAACCAAGTTTCACTGACATAAGACCTGGAGCACACACAACTGCGTCTCACCCTGTTTCAAGCCACCACGTGAATGAGTGACCAGGAAGTAGCCTTGTTCTCATAGGATTTCCTCCAGTATTGACACTGCAAGCCAAGGATCTTTAAGGACAGAAACAGCCATTTGTTTGTCTTTTCCTCTGAGAAGTGTCCTGATGTAAAGTTTTCCACCCAACTCCTGACTTGTCTGAGCTCACTCTGGCATTTGAAGAGTTAATCTGCTGACACCTAGTGGCTCTCGGCCAACCCGAGGGATCCCCACTCACAGAGGAGGAGTGGGCGAGGGTGCTGGCATGGCGTTGCCTTGGTGACCGGCTTTGTCTTTCCACCCCTGGGTACTAGTTAGAGGGGTTGACTTTCTGAAAGCATATTCTCTTTCTCCTCTCTCTCCCTCTCCTCCCTCCCCTGCAACTGGGGCCTGTTTCCTCTAGACCCAAGGCAAAGCAGTAGTGCAGGCTAGGTTTCTTGCAAGTTTTCCGCTGTGGGGTGCCGCAACAGCTGTGACCCTGGCTTGATTTTGATGTCGACTTCAAGGGCGCCGTCCCCAGCAGGGGGAACATTTTTACCTCAGGAGTCTATTCACATTGGTAGCCTTGGCAGGGAAAGTTCCAGAAGCTTTGATTACACAAATACCTCTGCTAGGTACAGGCCCCCGTCTTGGCAACCTGGGGAGAGAGAATGTGCACGTGGGCTGATTAAATCAAACGACCGTTTCCTTGGCTGGGGTGGGGGCTGTGGGAGGGGGTGGTCTTCAGCTTGGAAATGACTTTTTCCTTGGCTGTGTTGCCTGGAAACTTGGAGGGTTTAATTAGGACTAGGGAGGTTTGGGGCTTCTGCAGCTGCCTCTGTTCTCCCCCAGGGTTACTGACTGAGTGTGTGTGTGTGTGTGTGTGCGCGCACCCCCGTGTCCCCAGCAGACCAAAACCAGCTGGAGAACTGTACCAGGGCAAATGGGACTCTTTTCATTTCAATTGATTTTAGTTAATAATTTTGAAACTTGTAAACCACAGAGAGGCTACAAGTGGTTTGCATGTCATGTACTGGAGCTGGACAACTGGGTGGAAGTGGTAGCTGATACTGCTAACCTACACCTATCAAGGGCCAATCTTTGGAAAGTGTTTTGAATGTTCCCAAGTTCGTTCAGGAAGGACTGCCCTGGGTCCATGGCTCCCTGGCTCTGTGAGTTCCAAGGGAGAACTGAGGTAGACCCAGTCTGCCCCAGTGCAGTTATTTTAGTTTGTTAGGAAAAAAGAACAAACAAATTAAAATGCAATCTATTAATCCTTTATTGGTCTCAATGTCTTTATTCACCTCAACATGAGCAATTAGTTATTCTGCTATTTAGAGATTTTGAAGACTTGAGAAACATTTTCTTTTCCATTTTTCTTTTGCATGTGTGTACATTTGTATTTATTTTTCAACTACAAATATTATACATATGTATGTTCTGGTTATAAAAGAATTAGAGACAAAAGTATAACCTCTCTTGTTCAAAAGGAATTTTTCCAACTGGAGTTAAGGTTGATGAAGGCACATTTTGGCCCATCTCTCCTTCTTCCTTCCCTCCCCTCCTTTTCCCCTCCCTTCAGAGGAAGATTCAGAGACACAGTCCCTTCCTTCACAAAGTCCATGGAATCGAGCTGCAACATCTCACGTGCCTTAGTTCCCAGGAATGCCATAACAAAGTACCACAGAGTGGATGGCTTAGACAGCAGAGCTGTGTTGTCTCACAGTTTTGGAGGCTAGAAGTCCAAGATCAAGGTGTCAGGGGATCTCCCTGGTAGTCTAGTGGTTGAGAATCCACCTTCCAATGCAGGGAAAGCAGGTTTGATGCAGACTAGCAGTCAGACACGACTGAAGCAACTTAGCAGCAGCAGCTAAGATGTGTGGGACATCTTACATAGGTAGGTAGGTAGCTGAAATGTAAGATGTGATGTAGGTAGCTAAGATGTATGGGACATTAAGAGTACTTGGAGTTCGTGTAAAAAAATAAATAAACACACACACAAAAAAATAAAGACAATAACAATGTTAAAAAAAAAAAAAAGAGTACTTTTTCTTTCCTGCACATTTTTGCCACAGAGAGTAACTGGCTTATTTTTTTTCACTTGCTTGGGTTTTAATGTCCTTTCTTGTTGTTTAGTCACGAATTTGTGTCTAACTCTTTTGCGACCCCATGGACTATAGCCCACCAGGCTCCTCGGTCCATGGGATTCTCCAGGCAAGAATACTAGAGTGGGTGGCCATGCCCTCCTCCAGGGGATCTTCCTGACCCAGGGATCACAGCCACGTCCCTGCACTGGCAGGTGGATTCTTTACCGCTGAGCCATCAGGGAAGCCCCTTTATTGTCCTTATCCCGAATCAAATTCAAATTCTGCCCCAGTTGTGTAAGTGTTTCTCAATACATTCAAACATATTAGTAATTACTGATTTCATTTTCTTGAGCTCTCTCTTTTGAGCTGATACAGCTTGGCACTGGTGGTTATAGACTAGATTATTTCCCAGGGGACCCTCCATGTGGGCCTTTCCTGTTAGACTGGTCAGATGTCCAGAGAAGACTCTTCCATATAAGAGTCTATATAAGAATATATATATATAGAATATATATCTGACAGCTGTGTTCTGGAAGCCGAGTGTGGGAAGAGGCTGGAGTCCCAACATTTAATCCATCAGTATTCCTTGAATCCCACTGTTTTCAGCACAGTAACCTCCAATACCTTGACTCTCCCTGCATCTCAAGTTCAAAAACCCTTTTTTACTGTCTCTGGAAACTAACTCTCTTTTGTCATTTACTACAAGAAGGAGTTAAGTGGCTATGTACCATGGGTAAGGTGGGAGTGGAGGCAAGGGAAATCTACCTGCTTCTACACCTTTTTCCGCCTACCCTCCTGCTTCAGCCCCATCTTTACTCTCACTTCCAGAGGCACCAGGAGCGCCAGTTCCTGCCCTGGTCCTCTGTCTGCAAGTCACTCTGGGGGTCTCCCCACAGCACGCTTGCAGGTGGCTTTGTCCATCTTGTCTGCTAGCTCGGTCATCAGTCCTTCACAGGTTTAGCTATTTTCACCTTTCCATCCTCACTGCTTTTGTGTTAATGGGTTTCAGGAAGAAAAGGAGCCAAGTGTATGTGTCCACTTTGCCAGCTTTAACTATAAAGCCTTTCCTGTCCTTTCACCAGCATGTTCTGGAGGCATTTTCAACCCCTAAATGAATGATCCAAATCCTGAGCTAAGTAGCACTGTGAGTCAATTTGGGCAGAAGAGAGGACCTTCAACTTCACCATGTGATCTAGAAACGTGCACATACACACACCAGCACACACTCAGCTCAGTTCTCCACTCTGTATCACTCACAGCCGACCTCAGCAGAATATTTGGAATCAGCTCCAGATTCTTATTTTGCTCTGCAGGTAATTTTTTTTTTTTTACATTCCCCAATTCTCTCTTTTCCTCCTCTCCGGTTTATTCTTGACAGTGTAGCCACAAAGTATCTTTTTGAAAATGAAAATTCCATTATTGTATGTCATTCCCAGGCAATGTTTTGTCTTTGCCGTCAAAGTTCTGTATCCTACTCTCCTCCTATAACCCCTGCCCGCTATGGTTTCAGTTCAATTCAGTCGCTCAGTCGTGTCCGACTCTTTGCGACTCCATGAACTGCAGCACGCCAGGCCTTTCTGTCCATCACCAACTCCCGGAGTTCACTCAAACTCATGTCCATCAAGTCAGTGATGTCATCCAGCCATCTCATCCTCTGTCGTCCCCTTCTCCTCCTGCCCCCAATCCCTCCCAGCATCAGAGTCTTTTCCAATGAGTCAACTCTTTGCATGAGGTGGCCAAAGTATTGGAATTTCAGCTTTAGCATCAGTCCTTCCAATGAACACCCAGGACTGACCTCCTTTAGAATGGACTGGTTGGATCTCCTTGCGGTCCAAGGAACTCTCAAGAGTCTTCTCCAACACCACAGTTCAAAAACATCAATTCTTCAGCACTCAGCTTTCTTCACAGTCCAACTCTCACATCCTTACATGACCACTGGAAAACCAATAGCCTTGACTAGATGGACCTTTGTTGACAAAGTAATATCTCTGCTTTTTAATATGCTATCTAGGTTGGTCATAACTTTCCTTCTGAAGAGTAGGTGTTTTTTAATTTCATGGCTGCAGTCACCATCTGTGGTGATTTTGGAGCCCAGAAACCAAAGTCTGACACTGTTTCCACTGTTTCCCCATCTATCTGCCATGAAGTGATGGGACCAGATGCCATGATCTTCACTTTCTGAATGTTGAGCTTTAAGCCAACTTTTTCACTCTTCTCTTTCACTTTCATCAGAGGCTTTTTAGTTCCTCTTCACTTTCTGCCATAAGGGTGGTGTCATCTGCATATCTGAGATTATTGATATTTCTCCCGGCACTCTTGATTTCAGCTTATGCTTCTTCCAGCCCAGTGTTTCTCATGATATACTCTGCATATAAGTTAAATAAGCAGGGTGACAATATACAGCCTTGACCTACGCCTTTTCCTATTTGGAACCAGTCTGTTGTTCCATGTCCAGTTCTAACTGTTGCTTCCTGACTTGTATGCAAATTTCTCAAGAGGCAGGTCAGGTGATCTGGTATTCCCATCTCTTTCAGAATTTTCCACAGTTTATTGTGATCCACACAGTCAAAGGCTTTGGCATAGTCAATAAAGCAGAAATAGATGTTTTTCTGGAACTCTCTTGCTTTTTCGATGATCCCGCTGTGGTTTAGGGGGGTTATATTAGTCTCCCTTCCTCAGCCAAACTTTGGTTTCCCTAGCTACTTTGCAGTTCTCTTGGGCCTTTGCATATGCTCTATCAGTTCAGTTCAGTCACTCAGTCGTGTCCAACTCTTTGCGATCCCATGGACTGTAGCACACCAGGCCTCCCTGTCCATCACCAACTCCCAGAGCCTACTCAAACTCTTGTCTATCGCATTGGTGATGCCATCCAACCATCTCACCCTCTGTCGTCCCCTTCTCCTCCTGCCTTCAATCTTTCCCAGCATCAGGGTCTTTTCCAGTGAGTCAGTTCTTCACATCAGATGGCCAAAGTATTGGAGTTTCAGCTTCAGCCTCAATCCTTCCAATAAATATTCAGGACTGATTTCCTTTAGGATGGACTGGTTGGATCTCCTTGTAGTCCAAGAGACTCTCTAGAGTCTTCTCCAACACCACAGTTCAAAAGCTTCAATTCTTCTGTGCTCAGCTTTCTTTATAGACCAACTCTCACATCCATACACGACTACCGGAAAAACCAAGCTTTGACTGTCAGACAGACCTTTGTTGGTAAAGTAATGTCTCTGCTTCTTAATATGCTGTCTAGGTTGGTCATAGCTTTTCTTCCAAGGAGCAAGTGTCTTTTAATTTCATGGCTTCAGTCACTGTCTCAGTGATTTCGGAGCCCTTAAAGATAAAGTCTCTCACTGTTTCCATTGTTTTCCCATCTATTTGCCATGAATTGATGGGACTGGATGCCATGATCTTAGTTTTCTGAATGTTGAGTCTTAAGTCAACTTTTTCACTCTCCTCTTTCAATTTCATCAAGAGGCTCTTTAGTTCTTCTTTGCTTCCTCTATACCCTGCCTGGAAAGCTCTTGATCTCAACTCCCTAAAGACTCTATTGGAAAAACACCCTTTATACCCAGGGAGACCTTCTCCAACTGTGTTTCAGCCCCTCCCCACACATACTCAGTTAAATCCTGCATTATACACTCCCATACAATTTTGTGATAGCACTTTAGTTGCATATCCAGGCTAGAATGGAAGCATCATGAGCGCAGGATGTTTTTTTGTCTTGTTCCCACTATCACCCTGGTATGCAGCACCAGACTTGGCCCATAGAAGGCAATCCATAGATAGTTATTTAATCATCTGTACTTTTCATCTTAGGATTTCCTAATCTTCACTTTCACCCCAGCATACTCTCCCTCTAAATGTACTGCTCTAATAGCCAAGAATATTAGTTAAATATTAAAAAATTTTGGCCTGGAAATATATTCACAACTCCCTTCCTGGAAAATTGGGCTTTGCCTTTCTCTCTTTCCTTTGTGAGAAATAGCCCCCATTGTCTTCAGGACACAAGATTAGGTGACCAGGTGTCTCTCAACTTACTCTGCTGGCTCTCAAGGTAGAAGATCCCCAAAATTATAAATAGAAAGAGAAAGACTTAATTTTTTCATAGGCAATCAGGGAAGTTGGATGTAGTGATAAACCAAGCAAAGTCATAGGATGTTTCTCATAAAATAAACTGAACAGAGGGCCCTGTTACAGAATTGCAATTGCAATATGATGTATAAAGGTTGCCCCAGATTTTTTCTCATTGCTTTTCTTATAAGAGGAAAAAAAAAACCCAGCTCATAGTATGCAGTAATTGGAAGTTTGAAACTGAAACTGTTTGTTTCCTCATCTGTAAAATGAGAAAATTGAACTAAGTGCCCTCTAAGACTGCTCTGAAACTCTGTGACCTTATTCCACGAGTCTTTATAAAAATTGTTCACAAGAACTTTTAGGTTTCTGAAAATACATTGCTCTTGAGGAAATCAAAGTTTTATTGCAAGATTTTTTTTTTATGTAAACACTTCTATGAACTTGGCAAAAAAAATCAGGGGAGAATAGTGTGGATTTTCAATATGCCAACAATGCTCCCATTCTAAAAAGTTCAATTGTCAGTAATTTTAGGACTCAGCACACAACTATATAAGGGCTAGAAGGGCTGAAACCTTCTAGCAGGTTTGGAATTCTGTGTCTTTGTCTAGAGGCAAAAATGAAATACCTGCTTAACTGCAAAAGATTAGTATCTGAGACTTTTTTAAAAATAAATAAAGGTACCGTGTGCTACTTGGTATTATTAGTAGTAAATATCTACTTCTTTTGACAGTCCATCATGGGGCTTCACTTTCTTTCCCCATTGATGTTGGATTGCTTTGGCCACTGAAATGTTTGTGGACATGAAAAACATTGTGCTTTCCTCAGTTTAACTTCAATCTTGTGGTGACTTGCCATGAGAGGGCAAGTAATTACTGTCTGGAGTCCAAAATAAAAAATATGGTGCAAATATAAGCTTAACTCACAGACCCTCCCAGCTGAGCTTAGCAAAACTCAGCTAAATCACAGTTGGTCTGCTGACCTTTGAACATGAGAATAAGTGCTTGTTATTTTAAGCTACTAAGTTTTGAGGTGGTTGTTACATAGCATTATCATGAAAAAGCTGATTAATACAAGATGCAATGTAGGTTCTTGTGAGATATAATATGATGTTTAAGGTATGGTTTCTGAAATTTGGCACACCTTGAGTCTCACTTCCTTTATTTATTAGATGTGAAATGTTATGCAATAGACTTATCCTCTTGAAGACTCTGTTTCCTCATCTACAAAATGGAGATAATTATGGTAACAAGCTAATAGCACTGTTGTGCAGACCAAATGAGTTAATACATATCAAGAAGCTAAGACAGTGCTTGCTACATAGTGAGGAGCTGGTAAATGTTTATTATCACTAACAATAATGATTATTATAATTTCTATAACATAAATATTACTTTCCTGTTAAATTATAAAGACTTATTATATAAAGACTTATTTGGAATATTTGGTGAAAAAGAATGAAGATTCTACCACATGGCTAATAAGTTCATATGATATTAAAAAGGTCTTCCTGTAGCTCAGATGGTAAAGAATACAGCTGCAAAGCAGGAGACCCAGGTCCAATTCCTCGGTCAGGAAGATCCTCTGGGGAAGGACATGGCAACCCACTCCAGTATCCTTGCCTGGAGAATCCCATGGACAGAGGAGCCTGGCAGGCTACAGTCTATAGGGTCACACAGAGTTGGACACGACTCAAGTGACTTCACATGCATGTATGAATTTTCTACCAAGCAAGCTTATCTATATGTATAAAGAAGTTCTGNATGGCAACCCACTCCAGTATCCTTGCCTGGAGAATCCCATGGACAGAGGAGCCTGGCAGGCTACAGTCTATAGGGTCACACAGAGTTGGACACGACTCAAGTGACTTCACATGCATGTATGAATTTTCTACCAAGCAAGCTTATCTATATGTATAAAGAAGTTCTGAGTTACTTTGCAATGATTTCCCAAATCTGAGCTCTTTTTACTATTATAATTTACATTTCCATTTCCCAGAGTCTAGGATATGAAGTTTGGTATGAAGTATTAATAGTCTAGGTACAATCTACACCCTCAGCACCCAGAATCATTCATTAGAGTTCATATGTTATAGTTCACTGCTGTGGTACTTTGCCTTCACATATTTAACAAGCATTTATTAAGTACTGGCTATTGCATTCTGAGTGACAAATACTCCATCTCTCGCATTTTGGGGGCTCCCTTGATGGCTCATATAGTAAAGAATCTGCCTACAATGTAAGAGAACTAGGTTCAGTCCCTGGGTCTGAAGATCTCCTGGAGAAGGGAATGGCTATGTACTCCTGTATCCTTGCCTGGAGAATCCCATGGAAAGAAGGAGCCTGAGGGGCTACAGTCTGGGGTCGCAAAGAGTCAGACATGACTGAGCAATGAACACTTCATCGCACTAGGTATTAGAGATAGATAAACAGACATCGTCCTGCACTGATGGCAGTCATAGGTTAGCTACAGATTACAAATGTGTTTCACTCTGGTGTCAACTCTGATGGATTTAGAGTGGCTGCCCAGAAGGCTGTCTAAAAACAATTCTAGGAGGAAGGGGACACATATACACTTATAGATGATTCATGGTGGTGTATGGCAAAAACCAACATAATATTGTAAAGTAATTACCTGCCAATTAATTAAAAAAAAAAAAACAATTTTAGGTAGCATTTTGTCTTAGTGGGGAAAGAGTCGTGCGTTTGGAAGGAAGGGATGGTATTGAATACTTGCTAATCCAGCTTTAGCTAGAGGTCAGACACATATACAACAAAATATAATTTAATGCAGTAAGTGCTATTTGTGAGATAAGAACAAAGGAGCATGGAACACAGAGCAGGGAGTAACTAATTTAGCCAAGAGGAGAGTTTAGTAAGGAAAGCCTTAATTGAAAGGGTGAAATTTTATCTGGGTCTTGACTAGTGACTAGTAATTCGGTAGATGATGAAGTGGGGAAAGATGATTTCAGGCCAAGAACACAGAATGAGCAAAAACACAGAGGTGTATTAGTACATGGGGTGTTGGGGCATAGAGGACACAGCAAATAGTCTTGTTTGGTTAGA
Source organism: Oreotragus oreotragus (assembly GCA_006410675.1). Classification (NCBI taxonomy): domain Eukaryota; kingdom Metazoa; phylum Chordata; class Mammalia; order Artiodactyla; family Bovidae; genus Oreotragus; species Oreotragus oreotragus. The sequence goes on from SJYX01009937.1 coordinate 87,096, forward strand.
ACATGAGATGTGGGATTATGCTAGTAGGAGTGAGTTATCATAGGGGGTTGGGACCAGTCTGTAGTGCTTTATTATATAAGCCATAGGAATCCCTGAAGGCTTTTACACTAGAGCATCATACAGCCAAATGCATGCCTTTAAAAAGTTACTCATGAAGAACTAGATTGGAGACAGGAAAAAAAGAGAGAGAGAAAAAGAGGCAGGCAGCAGAAAGAAGGTTCCTGCAGTTATGTAGATAAGGGACAATGGACATTGAAACTGGGGAGACGTGGCAGAGAGAAAGGAAACAGCATCATCAAACAGAATAAGAATGCTCTCCTCTCAAAGTGAACGTGTTAGTCATACAGTCGTGTCCAACTCTTTGCGACCCCATAGACGGTAGCCCACCAAGCTCTCAAAAATGACCTATTGTAAAAAAAAAACGACCTATTATTAAGGTTTCAGTATAAAGCAAATTCAACAGTCGAATTTTTTCATTGCTTTTGTTTTAGTATTACTGTTCGAATATGTATAGTGTATGTGTGTGTGTTAGTTGCTCAGTTGTATCTGACTCAATGCAACCCTATGGACTATAGCCCACCAGGCTCTTCTATCCATGGAATCCTCCAGGCAAAAATACTGAAGTGGGTTGCCATTTCCTTCTCCAGGGCATCTTCCTGACCCAGGGATTGAATCCAGGGCTTCTGCATTGCAGGTGGACTCTTTACCATTTGAGTCATCAGGGAAGCCCTGAATATGTATATACATCATTAAATTACACATAAATGGGAACTTGAAGGGTAACTTCAGATTTTTAAGTTTATTCTTGAGTCAATCCTGTGAAGTATGTACTAAAATTTCCATTTTACAGAGGAGAAAACAGAGGCTCAAGGATTAAAAGAGCCCAGGATCAGTGATCTTAGATTATACATCTTCTAAATATCAAAATAGCATTTGATCCCAAGACAGCTTGACTCCAGAGTCAACGCTCCTAATGACTACTCTGCACCATGGAAGCAGTTCATTCTCCAATGTTACTGTCCATTTCCACTAACTGTTAAATCTCTTATATACCTCCTCTTTTCAGTCTCATGTATCTTGACCTGGGAGACAAGCCAGTGAGTATCAGAGGAGTATTGAAAGTAGGAGAAAAGTTCTTCTGGAAGAATCCAATAATTTGGGCTTGAGATCAAAGAAAAACTATTGATTTTCTTCCTGAGTACTTGTCAAGTAATCTTGACTCTCTTACTCTTTGGAAATCAGTGCATTAATTAATCCACAGGCAATGTACCTAGCTTCCCTGGCGGCTCAGAGGTTAAAGTATCTGCCTGCAACGCGGGAGACCTGGGTTTGATCCCTGGGTTGGGAAGATCCCCTGGAGAAGGAACTGGCAACCCACTCCAGTACTCTTGCCTGGAGAATCCCATGGACAGAGAAGCTTGGTGGGCTACAGTCCATGGGGTCACAAAGAGTCGGACATGACTGAGCGACTTCACTTCACTTCAGTTCAATGTACCTAGCACTGTGCTGGGGAAATAAATCACCCTAGANTGGCAACCCACTCCAGTACTCTTGCCTGGAGAATCCCATGGACAGAGAAGCTTGGTGGGCTACAGTCCATGGGGTCACAAAGAGTCGGACATGACTGAGCGACTTCACTTCACTTCAGTTCAATGTACCTAGCACTGTGCTGGGGAAATAAATCACCCTAGAATTAATCCTCAATTGGGACACAGGGGAAAGAGCCCAAGACTATGAGATAGGAGATGGACTTGGGAGCCCTGGCTCTGCCATAAACCTGCCCTTGGCCTTAGACAAGTCTCTTCACCTTTCCTCACCTTCTTTCCACCATTGGAAATAGCCCCAGTGACGGCAAAGGTCCTTACCATTCCTATATTTTTACGCTTGCTATACAGGATTAATTGAAGGAAAAATAAAAGAGCAGTTAGTATTGGACAGAAAACTGTGGTAATAAAACACACTGAATTGCACGACTGGTTTAGCAATCACTTGGCGTCTTCTGAAACTGCCTCCTAAATATGCAGGAAGAGTGTTTATCATTCCAGCTCCTATGGAACCTGACATTTCAGAGAGAATAGGCTTTACAATGTCACATTTTCTCAAAAATTGCTGCATTTGAAATCTTGCGGAATATTTAAAACTTGTTTTTAGAGCACCAGAGGCACTTTTCAGCTGAGTTACTCAATGTCTTATCCCTCCATCCTCTTCATCTTGCCTGGAGAGTCCCCAGTGGTAATTTTTAAACATGCCTAGGTACTTGGTCGAGGTCTTTGGAGTTCAGGGCAGTGCAGAGTTTACTCTGAGGCGAAATGTTTTGAACAGTGGCAGCATGTGCTCACTGTTTCCTGGAGCTAACTGCTGCAAATCGATCTTTGCATCCCGCTTCTTCCAAGGGGAGACGGTGGGGTGGGTGGGAACACAAACTTGCTGTGTCCACCTGAGCAGCACTGTCAGGTTCCTCGCAGTCATCCCCTTGGCTTCACAGGAATCGCAGAAGCAACTGCCAAGCCTTGCAACAGTGCGATCCTGCTGCCTCCCAGCTCTAACAATCAAGGGTCGAGTCTCCAAAGAGCAAGGGCTCCAAGCAGTTAGTTATTAGAGATGATGGCATTCCCGGAGCTCTGGGACTGCCCGCTCTGCCCTCCAAAATAAACGGTCCTCTTAAGGCTTCACACTATGGGTTCCTCCCTATATTAACAGGAGCTGACGAATTGGGTGCGAAGCTGCGACTCATATTTTGGAGGGTATAAGGGATGATTGTGCTGGTTCTAATTCCAAAGCTGATCTTTTTAGCAGGTTATGATGGATGACTTGCCACGGTGGTCAGCGCCTCCTGTATATTTTAGGTGGAATGCTTTCTTTTGACACATACTTTACAGAGACATATGTGTATCCTATTTTAATTAATGGAAGAAATGATTCATTCACAAGTGAAAGATTTAATTAAAGAAAGGATCAGTAGGGGTCAGCCATGAATTGCAAAACACCTCTGATGTTTATTATACTCTCCACCAACTCTGCATGCTGTCTGGAGTGGTACACGGCAGTAAAGGCAGGCGCTGGAAAGAAAGAAAGTGAAGTGTAATTCACTCATTCATTCAACAAATATTACTGAGCCCCTACTGTGTTTTGGGCACTGCGCTAGCCTCTGCAGATAAAATGGTGAGCAGTCAGACATGATTTTTTGCCCTTATTGAAGTAGGGGGGCACAGGAAAAAGTGAAGAACAAATAAAACACTATTATTACTGATGCTAACATGTTTTCTGAAGGAAAAAGTGATTTGGGACTCTTCTCCTTGTGGTGTTTTGGTATGCTTTTTAGGGATCTTAATACCCAACTTTATAGTAAGGTGCTTATTTAACTTTGGAATATATATCTGAAACCAATCTGACCCAAGTCCACTAGATATAGCATCAATATATTATTCCTAGAAGCAGAAGCTATACATACTGAGTTACAGTATATGTCCCTTGTCACAGGGGCTCCTTCCTCTGAGTAGATAAACCTTGTGCTTTAGAATCAGGGAAACCTGGATTCAAATCCTGACTTCTCAGCTTAATTGCTTTCTGGTCTATAATATTACTTTGCCTTTCTGATCTCAATATTTTTTTCTTTTAAAAGGAAGAATAAGAATATATAAGGTATTGAGTCAATGTGGAAAAAATAAATGAATAGTACCTAGCATATAGCTTTTATATTAGTTAATCAGCATTAATATCTGTAATTTGTTTTCTTATACTATTAGTAGTAGGAGGAGTATTCTTCTCTCTGGAACTTTCTTCATTCTGTGTTCTGGTTGTTCATGTTATTTTCTTAACCCCTCATTTGATGACAGAGGTCTCAATTTTTAAAGCAGTCTGCTATATGCTTAGTAATCAATAAATGACTATCAAATGTTTGGATGAAATTTTCTTGATCTCTTTTTGGAACTGGGTAGAGAATAAGTTGACAGCAAACAAAGTCCTCAAAGGCTTCCCATAACACTTGGAGTAAAGATCTATATTCCTTATCATGGCAAATGGGAGCCTACATGCCCTGACCTCTGCCTACCTTTCAGATCTCAACCAGTGCTATTTTACCTTTTTTACTGAGCTTGAGCAATCAGCCTTGCCTGCAATGCCCTTTCTCTAGAACTGTGTGTGGCTCACACCTTCAGCTCTTTGTTAAAAATGGTTCCTAGAGGCCTTCCCTGACCACCCTGCCTATTCATTTTCCATCTCCTCATCCTGCTTTATTTTTTCTCAAAGCATTATCTCTGTCAGAAATTACACAAAACCAGTCTGTTGTCTATCTCCCCAAATTATCACATGTGAGCTCTTGAGGGCAGGAACTTAATCTATTCCTGTCCAGCCCTGAATCACCCTGCCACCAAATAAGTCAAACAAATGGATGATCTCTTTTCATGTTCCTAGGGAAATATTAAAACTTTCCAAATAGTTTTAGTAGCCTCTAAAATATAAGAAATCTTCCCCCCCACCCCTGCTCCCAATTTTTGCTTTCAACACAGAATTTAACATTTCACTACAGAATGGCAGGAAGAGGGAAAGTCTATTTCTAAAATCTAGTCATATGGAAAATGAAGACACAGCCAACATGAGGTCTTCCAAAGCCCCGATTTTAATAGGATTCCTACACATTTTCCTTTCTCACCATGAGTCTGGCCCTTGTAAGTTGCTTCCTTTGTGCTTAAAAAGTAGTTTGTTACTCCTGCTCTCCAAGCCAGCAAACATGGATTTTCTTTAGTTTTCACATGATCTGGCTCAAAACAGCAGGAAACTTGAATGTTTCGTTTGGCGTCCTTCACTAACTGAGAACAGAACTGCAAACAAGAGTCTCGCTTAGCGCGGGCGGTCCTAGCGCTGGAGAGCACAGACCAGAACCTCGTCCTCCACGATGCCGCCCTGCACACAACGACGGCTCACGACTCTCCAGGAATGGGAGGGACGAGTGGGGACCCCAGAGGCGTCCCTCCACGCGTAAGGCCTGAGCCTGGGTGTGCGCGTGCGACGCTGCGTGGTGTGGGGAGCTCTGCTGGCTTCGCCTGGAGCGTTTCGACCGAGTCTCTCCAAAGAGCCAAACAACGCCGGCTGTTCCTGGCGAGGCTGGGCCTGGCTTACGCAGATTTGGGTTTTAGGAGAGGTGCTTTGGGGTAACAGAACTGGCTCCATTTCCACCATGACCACATCAGCCCCGGTTTCCGCTGTGCAAAAACAAAGTTCTCAAAAATGTTACCATACCAAATCGTATGTGGCTTTTGTTTTATAAACAACATTTTTTTTTTTTTTTTTTGGTCTCTGGAAACTGTAATAAAGTCCAACACCATATCCAGTTGTTTTCCAGAGAGCCAATCCCACTTGGGAGATTTTCTCTCAGCATGAGGTCCTGCTCGTTTTTTTCCTAGCAGATATTCCTAAAATTTGACTCTGTGTGGTCAAGAGCCTAGCAGTGGATACTCAGCATCTCATCTTAGAACCGAGGGCTTCTTCCTGCCTCTGAAAGAGAAGGTTTCAGAGCCACTGATGGCGCACTGGTGGGAGACAGCCATGAAGGAAGTGGTCTCACAGAGGATCTCAGCTTTCCTGGAGACAGGAAAGGCTCCCTGGCCAAAGAGGAGGCCCACATTTGGGGCCCACAGGCCACGAGAATATTCTAGACGGGAGGTTTTGATATTCTCAGATGCTTGGACATTGCCTGAAGTGCATTGCTCCAAATGCCTTCCTTCTTTCAGTATGATTTCATTTAAGACAAGTAAGATGAAAGTTTACAACGGGACATCACTGATTTTCCAACATAAAACAGGCAACAGTGATAATATTAATGAAACAAGTATGTTCTGGCAGAAAATTCTTACTATTTGCTCACATTCCCTGATCCATTGGTTAAGAATTCGCCTTCCAATGCAGGGGATGCAGGTTCAATCTCTGGTCAGGATCCCACATGCCTCTGAGTAGCTGCAACAAAGATCCCACATGCTGCAACTAAGAAGCAATGCAGCCAAATAAATAAATAAATATTTTTTAAAAGGAAGAAAGAAGTTATCTTCAAAGTACAGTACATGAAAAAATAAGTAAATAAAAGACACAAAATAGAGTGAAGCACCAGAAATTTTTCCCTTGTGACTGAAAAAACATGGGTTATCAACAATAATCTCTTGCGAACAAATCCCATTCACAACTGACTCCAGCAGAGAAGCAACTGCTGAATTACCAAGGGAATGTGTCTAGTACATCTTCATTCCCAGATTTCATGAAGTGGGTAAGATTCAGTGGCCATTTTCAAGTTTCATTCTGTCACCAACTAGCTATGCCTCAAATTCTACATCTATAAAATGGAAATAATAATATATTAGCTATATATTATATACAATATTACACATATTATATTAAACTAATACCAAAAAGTTCTGCTGTCAAAATTAAATGACATAATTCATGAAAGTCCTTGGCATAAGGTCTGGCATGTGGTCAAAGTGCTCAATAAATGTTACTTTTAAAAGTAACTATTATAACAATTTTAATTTGTGACATTGTTATTAAATTTAACATGTGTTACCCATGATTCCTATCCATTTCATCCTTTTTTTTTTCTTTTTGTACTGCCTTTGAATTCAGAATGTCTGGTAGCCTGCATATTAAGTGGTAAAATACAATATGCCCATTCCTCAACACGAATTTCTCTGAAAAATACTGTCAGTCATGCTACAGATTCCTGTTAGTATTTTGCCAACTCAAATAGCAAGACAATACTAAAATCAGCACAATTTCTATCTAGACTATCAGCCCATTTTTAAGTTCAGTTCAGTTCAGTCACTCAGTCGTGTCCGACTCTTTGCGACCCCATGAATCGCAACACGCCAGGCCTCCCTGTTCATCAGCATCTCCCGGAGTTCACTCAGACTCACCTCTATTAAGTCTGTGATGCCATCCAGCCATCTCATCCTTGGTCGTCCCCTTCTCCTCCTGCCCCCAATCCCTCCCAGCATCAAAGTCTTTTCCAATGAGTCAATTCTTCTCATGAGGTGGCCAAAGTACTGGACTTTCAGCTTTAGCATCATTCCTTCCAAAGAAATCCCAGCGCTGATCTTCAGAATGGACTGGTAGGATCTCCTTGCAGTCCAAGGGACTCTCAAGAGTCTTCTCCAACACCACAGTTCAAAAACATCAATTCTTGGGCGCTCAGCCTTCTTCACAGTCCAACTCTCACATCCATACGTGACCACAGGAAAAACCATAGCCTTGACTAGACGGACCTTAGTCGGCAAAATAATGTCTCTGCTTTTGAATATACTATCTAGGTTGGTCATAACTTTTCTTCCAAGGAGTAAGCGTCTTCTAATTTCATGGCTGAAATCACCATCTGCAGTGATTTTGGAGCCCAAAAAAATAAAGTCTGACACTGTTTCCACTGTTTCCCCATCTCTTTCCCATGAAGTGATGGGACTGGATGCCATGATCTTCGTTGAGCTTTA
>SJYX01009937.1:97958-122958 GCA_006410675.1 Oreotragus oreotragus
TATAGAGCTTCTCCATCTTTGGCTGCATAGAATATAATCAATCTGATTTCAGTGTTGACCATCTGGTGATGTGCATGTGTAGAGTCTTCTCTTGTGTTGTTGGAAGAGGGTGTTTGCTATGACCATGCATTTTCTTGGCAAAACTCTATTAGTCTTTGCCCTGCTTCATTCTGCATTCCAAGGCCAAATTTGCCTGTTACTCCAGGTGTTTCTTGACTTCCTACTTCAGCATTCCAGTCCCCTATAATGAAAAGGACATCTTTTTTGGGTGTTAGTTCTAAAAGGTCTTGTAGGTCTTCATAAAACCATTCAACTTCAGCTTCTTCAGCATTACTGGTTGGGCCATAGACTTGGATAACTGTGATATTGAATGGTTTGCCTTGGAGACGAACAGAGATCATTCTGTCATTTTTGAGATTGCATCCAAGTACTGCATTTTGGACTCTTTTGTTGACCATGATGGCTACTCCATTTCTTCTGAGAGATTCCTGCCCACAGTAGTAGATATAATGGTCATCTGAGTTAAATTCACCCATTCCAGTCAATTTTAGTTCGCTGATTCCTAGAATGTTGACGTTCACCCTTGCCATCTCTTGTTTGACCACTTCCAATTTGCCTTGATTCATGGACCTGGCATTCCAGGTTCCTATGCAATATTGCTCTTTACAGCATCGGATCTTGCTTTTATCACCAGTCACATGCACAACTGGGTATTGTTTTTGCTTTGGCTCCATGCCTTCATTCTTTCTGGAGTTATTTCTCCACTAATCTCCAGTAGCATATTGGGCACCTAATGACCTGAGGAGTTCCTCTTTTGGTATCCTATCATTTTGCCTTTTCATACCGTTCATGGGGTTCTCAAAGCAAGGATACTGAAGTGGCTTGCCATTCCCTTCTCCAGTGGACCACGTTCTGTCAGCCCTCTCCACCATGACCCGCCTGCCTTGGGTTGCCCTGCAGGCATGGCTTGGTTTCATTGAGTTAGACAAGGCTGTGGTCCTAGTGTGATTAGATTGACTAGTTTTCTGTGAGTACGGTTTCAGTGTGTCTGCCCTCTGATGCCCTCTTGCAACACCTACCATCTTACTTGGGTTTCTCTTACCTTGGGCGTGGGGTATCTCTTCACGGCTGCTCCAGAAAATCATAGCCACTCCTCCTTTCTTGAAACATAGCATTTGTGAGAAATATTCCCATCCTGTTTGGGATGTGTTTAGGAGCTATTTTAATAACATTAAAAATGCAGAAATCAGTTTTGAACTGTGAATTCATGCCAAATTTTTAGAAAGGGTATTTCCTAATTTTCCATTAGGCTCTTATCTATATAGATTCATTTCTTCACTGGCTATGTAGTTATATAATTAAAGCTAATTGGGGCCATTTCAATTAATTGAATGTCTTTGAAGTAGAATTTTTAAGGTCAAAAGAAATCTGAACACCTGGAGTCTTATTGAAGTCTTGGTGGAATTAATATATTTATAAAATCTCATTATGCTCTTAAGAAAAACAGGCCAGGTTTGTGGGAGATCAGGACCCTGGGAGTGGCAGTAATAGCTTCCATTTCAACTTTAAGCAGAGAAAAATTTCACAAATTCCAGTTGTAACCTAATTCTATAGTTAGTTGGAGTTATGGGAAAATCTGTTTAATTGTGAAAAAGGTCATAGTGTTTTCTAAGGAAGACAGCTCCCTAAATCCTTGTATGACTTCCTCACCTTCTCAATCTCTGTCTTTCCTCTAAGTCCATACACTAAATATCAGATAGCCTTAGCAAAGTTTTCAAGAGAAATATCATTTGCAGAACCCCTTGGTTCAAGATGGACATTTCTGCATTGTCTCTCTGAGCATTTGGCTCCTAAGATGCTTTGTTTCCTGCTTAGGTTAAGATTTGACAGAATTACATGGCTAGAGCATCAAGAATACCTTGAGAAATGTCTTTTTCTGATAAACTCTTGTATCCTTCATTCTGGGCCTCCAATACTGGATACTTTATCAGTTACTCAAGAGAGAACATTTTAAATTCATACCAGGAAACATTTCATTGGTCTAATTGGAAGAGCCAGTGGCTTTTACACATATTAAAACCCTTCAAGGTGGAGGAGGCAGAAATCTCTAAGAATCTTGAGCCTTGTTAACCCATTTGAGTCTGATTCTTAGTAGCAACTTCCTGGCACATTGCCTTCACATCACACAACAATACTGTTGAACAGAACCTGCTGCTCTGTTTCCAGAGAGAAGATTGCACATGAGCAATGCAAAGATCCCAACCAGGCAAGTGTGGGGTTGCTGAGAAACTAGAGCACAGGGTCTTGTGGATGCAGCAGAAGGTAGCGTGCTCATCCCACTCCCAAGCAGAGCATAAAACCTGGGTCAGAGGTGTAACTGCTTCTGAGAGTGGCTCCAAGGGAAGTTGCTGTAAGACACTGGGCACACCTGTGCTGTGTGGCTGTCACAACATCAGGATGGGTGTTAAAATGCCCCTCTTATAAACAAGGGACAGTTTTGACGCAGTCACAGGAGGACCTGATCCAGACACTCAAGCTAACCCATTATCCTACACAAAACAGACTGCAAATTTTAATCTAATAAAGCTAAACTGCCTCGTTTGCCTTCATAGACACAAATCTAGAACTGGCCGAAATGTTATTTCCCCTGTGCCCCACTAAAATGTTAGCAAAACCAAGTTGATTGTCTGGTCTGTATGGTTTCACTTTCAGATGCTGTCCACTAAATCCTTTTACAGAGTAGATTAAGCTGAACTTGGTTGATCAAGCAAAATTGCTGATCTACCTTTAGCACTCAATTAGCCAGGGGTTATAGCTCCAAGAATACACAGACATATGGATCAGACATGGGGACATAAACCTGAATTGGGAGCCTGAAAGGATTTAAAGGCAACTGTATCTTTCCCCCAAATGTCTGAGGAAGGGCACGTAGCCCAAAGTAGACGGTCCCTAGAAGCGTTGGTTATTTGGCCAGTGCCTTCTTATGAGGTTCTAACTCAGTTCTCTGGAGAAAGAGAAAAAAGACAGGAAGCTTATTATTGAGGAAAATACCCAGGATCATGTCTGGGGCCCCAGGTCTCAGAGCATGTGACTGGGTTTCCTGATACAGATCTTCTTCAGTTAAGCTGGACTTGATTGATCAAGCAAATGGCTGATCATCTCATCTTCCTTCTCCCGTGACTGAAGAGTAGCATTTGTGTAGGATCTTAATTCTTTTACAAAACGCTCTCTGGTAATTGTGTCTTTTGATTCCTACCACAGACTGTGCTATGCAGGTAATAATAATCCCGTACGGAGCATATGGTTCACACACAGAAGGAAAGTGTGTCCTGAGATGGAGGTTGCAGACAGTGCCCCAGCTGTGTTCTCAGCCTTCAGGGCTTGCGCTCCCTTTCGTGTCTGCCTTACCCTCTCAAGTCTTCATCAGACAATGTCCTCATGGAGCAGTTCTAACCACAGGGTCCGGGAATGAAAACATCTCTCCATATTTTAGCATCTTTCTTTGTTGATAAATACTATTGCCAGCTTCATGGTCTTCCCTGGTGGCTCAGTGGTAAAGAATCTGCCTGCAATACAGGAGACCAGGGTTCAATCCCTGGATCAGGAAGATCCCCTGGAGAAGAAAATGGCAACCTACTCCAGTATTCTTGCCTGGGAAATCCCATGGACAGAGGAGCCTGNTCATGGTCTTCCCTGGTGGCTCAGTGGTAAAGAATCTGCCTGCAATACAGGAGACCAGGGTTCAATCCCTGGATCAGGAAGATCCCCTGGAGAAGAAAATGGCAACCTACTCCAGTATTCTTGCCTGGGAAATCCCATGGACAGAGGAGCCTGGTGGGCTACAGTCATGGGGTTGCAGAAGAGTTGGACACCACTTAGCGACTTCACCACCTCCACCACTATATCTATCTATCTATCTATATATATATATATACACACACACACATACATACATATATATACACACATACACACATATATATACATACACATATATATACATACATACATATATATATATAGCCAACTTTTCACCATGGTTTTCTAATGCATTTCAACACAAACTGCTTACACAGACCTTTTCTCTAGATCAAAGTGAGTGGTGTTGCTGCTGATGGTTTTTCAGCACTCATTTTGAGGACAAATACATTGGCTGCTGGAGCATCCTCTAAACCGTTTGACTGTTGAATACAGCAACCCCCTTGCCTAGTGAGTGCGTTTGGGTGTTAGCAGTGGAATGTTGTTCATGACAGAAGCTACCTCGGCAAATCTGGGGTTGAAAGGTGGTAGCTGGCCATTCTTTATGATAGAGATACCCACTTTAATATGTAAAGTAAGGCTCTGATGCTTCAGGGGTTTCCCCCAAGTTCCTAATTATTGTCTTATTTATCCAGCTGCCACTGGGTTTGAAAGCTGTATTTGGTGCTCTACCTTTATTGCAATGTGTATGCCTTTTGGAAGAAGGGATTAAGGTAGAAAGCAGTGATGCCCTCTCCCACCACATGGTTCTCTCCCACTACGATCTCCCTGGCACTGCCCTTGAGAGGAAGAGGAAGAGCGAGGCCTCAGTGGGCCCTACCTTTAGGCTCACACATGGTCACAGCATCCTTTGGCCAACTTCGTATTTGATGGGCAAGCACTTTTTGCTTCCTGAGGCAGGCTGGGTAAAGTCAGCACTGTTGTTGCCTTCTAGCAGAAACGGGCTAACGCTGGTCCCGGAGCCAGGAGAGCTAGAGCTGTTTCTCTAGGCTATCCTCGCTGATTTCCCCACAAGCAGCGGCAGGCCCCTTTTCTCGGCAGTTTGTCATCATCTTGTTACCATAAAAGTCACATCTCAGTTTGGGCTGCAGGGCTCAGATAATGCACAAGCACCATGTTAAATGTTATGATGTGAAGCATCATTTATTCCTTCAACAATTCACTTCAGAGCTGGGGCTGTGGCTTTGCAAAATGCTCTTTCTCCCTGGCTCCTTTCTTCTCCCAAATCCCTTTCTCTTGCTCTCTTTCTCCTATTGACCACTTGTTAAATCTTTTTGTTTGTTTCCCCCCTTTCTCCTGGGACCCTCCGACAGGCAGGCTTGCCAGATTCATTTTCTGATCAAAGCTGTTTGATTTGGTCAATTTTGCCACATTGGAGACGTTCTCTATTACAGAGATAAATAGCTTTGGGCTAACTGTCAACGAAAACTTGTAAGCTAATAAATTATTCCAATTTCTTCCCGCGGATTTCTCTGGAGACAGCCCTAGGAAATACACTTTTTGATTAGTAAATTTCTCTGTGTGTGTGTCTGGACATTCAAATGTGTCGGCTTTGATTAGCACCATTGCTTTTCAAGTCGACGTTGGCTGAGGGGCTGTCAGTTGCAGGCAGCCCTGATGCATAATGCATCAACTGGGCCCGGAAACAGGAGCCTCTTCCAAGACTGGAAAGGCGGGAAAATTGCTCTAACAACCCCGCTGGCTTACTCTGCACCAAAGGGAGCTCAGCTTGAGAGTCTTGACAAGACTTGCTCGGGCTGCAGTGGAGGCCACCCACACTGGGCAGGGAGTCTGAAGAGGCCACGGCCAAGGGCCTGCCAGGAGCCAAAGGCGCTGCTGCGTCTTCTCCGGTCGCCGCCGCCGCCTCCCACGGTTTGGCCCTGGCATCCTCACCCACGCTTCCCACTCCGTCATCCTGGAGTCTCTGGGCAAAGGCCAGCCCCTCCCAGGCAGGCCCTGAGTTCTGTCGGCCTCCCCTTGGATTCCAGTTCACCGTTTGTCTAGTTAAGGGCCCTTGGGTTGTTATAGAAACAATATTTTGGCGATAACAAATCAATCGGTGCGTGTGAACACAAACATACAGATCATTTATCAACTGAAAAATACCCTAAATTATGACCTTTCTAAAACCTATCAGAAGGGCGAGCGAATGCATAACGTAAATTAAAGTTTGAAGGGTCAGCGGTTTTTACTTTCACTATTCATCTTTCTTTCACCTTATAGGTTTAAGAACAAGAGGGCTGTGTAATTACATTTCAGTGGGGTGCAGCGGTTCATTATTCCCAGCTATACCAATCTGCTGCAACATTTCCAATGCAGTCAGGTACATTTTCGCAGATGTTAGTTGGTGTAAGACCATACTTGCTCTTTGGGACTGGTAACTTCTTTTAATGCGTAACAGTGCTATCATCTCAATTTCAAAAAGGCTAAAAGGGTGAGGGTATTTTTCTCAGATCAATCCAGTTGTTCAGATTTTATAAAGGTGGTAAAGCCCATCTGGCAGTTCTTCCCAGATAGTGCTCACCCTTTGCCTCTAGTCAGTGGTCCCCTTTCTCTGATCACCGTTTCCCTGAGTCCCCACCACCCACGCGTCAGTAGACATGGTTTTGTGCTAGAGCCCACTGCACTGATGGAAATGGGTGGCTTCCAACAGAAAACCCATCTGCTGCCAGTTATCTGGCCTTGGCAGGGGTGTGCTGGTGGCCTTATGTTCGCTCTGTCCGCGGAGCCCGTAGGCACCTTCAGAAATGACTGGTGGGCTCTGCTCCAGAGTCCACAGGCTTGGTGGCGTCAGCAGAGGCAGGCTAAAGAGACCTCTTGTGTCCTGAGGAAATCCTGTAGTGTAGAAACGACCTTAACAGTGTTCTTCAACAAAAAAGCCAAGCCCAGAGCAATGGGTAAAATTGAGTTCCATTTAAACTGAAATATGTGTGTGAGTGAAAATGTATATGAATGTATGCATATATGTGTGTGTGCACATGAATGAATATGTATGAAAATCCACAGATAAAGGGCTGGGAAAATGTACATCAAATGGCAGAGTAGTTGTGATTAAGGAGGGAACAAATGCAGAATTATCACTTCTGTATTTCTGCAATAGTTGACCCATAAGATTGTTTTTGTATTTTACTTGTTGATAAGAAAGAAAGAACAAAAAGGAAAGATGGAAGGGAGGGAGGGAGAAGAAAAAGAAGGGAGAAAGGAAGGAACTTTTGTTTTAATCATGGTAAAAATACACATAACAACAAAAAAATACACCTAACATAAACTTATCATCTTTCCTATTTTTAAATGGACAGCTCAGTAGCATTAGGTACATTCACGTTGTCGTGCAATCAATCCCCAGAACTTTCCCTTCTCGTAAAACTGGAACCCTGTATTCATTAAAGAGCAATTCCCCATTGTTTCCCGCCCCCCAGTGCCTTTCTCTTGCTATGACTTCACCTCCTCTGAGTGCCTCAAACAAGTTAAATCATACGGTATCTGTCCTTTTGTGCCTGGTTTATTTCACTTAGTGTTACATCCTCAAGGGTCAACCATGCTGTTGGACCATGTGTCAGTTTTCCTCCCTTTTAAGGCTGAATGAAAAGACCCTGATGCTGGGAAAGATTGAGGATAGGAGGAGAAGGGAACGACAGAGGATGAGATGGTTGGATGGCATCACCAACTCAGTGGACATGGGTTTGGGTAAACTCTTGGAGTTGGTGATGGACAGGGAGGCCTGGCCTGCTGCTGTCCATGGGGTCGCAAAGAGTCAGACACGACTGAGCGACTGAGCTGAACTGACTGAAGGCTGAATGTTATTCTGTTGTATGTACACATCATATTTTGGTTTTCCCTTTATCTGTTGGTGGACTCCTGGGTCACTTCTACTTGGCCGTTCTGAATAATGCTGCTGTGGATAAGAGCATGCAAACATCCCTTTGAGACTCTGCTTTCACTTCTTTTGTATATATGCCCAGAAGTGGAGTTACTGGATTATATGGTAATTCTCTCTTTAATTTTTTGAGGGAAGGACTCTTTCTTAAAAAACAAACTTTACTACTGTCCTAGACTCACCCAGGATTTAGGACCTAACTACTTGCAGCTCCACACATGAATAGTTGATGTCAAGAAAGCCAACCCCCATCCTAGCTGGACTGGGAGAATGCCCCAGTGCCCAGGAGTGTGAAAGACTTTAAGTTACCCACCAGGCCACCCCGACAGTGATTTTTGTTAAAATGGTAATTCTTAGTGGATTTACTCTTTTAGCTCTCTGAATTCCTGCCAGGCAGATCAGCAATGAGAAGGTAGATAGCTCCATCAGGAACCCACCCCTAGGTAGTGGCCATCTGTGCTCCGACTGGTCAAAGGCACAAACAGCTAGATCACACTGCCTCTAGCCCATGCGAGGTGGTGACCATAAAAAGCTATTTCCTAAGTAAGTGGCATTTGCCTAATCTTGGCCAAGGGTTCAGAACCCTATAGAATAGTGCAACTAGACAAAAATAAGAGGGCCCTTCCTAGCACTGAGTTTTATCTTCAGAAATGAATGGGGCCTGAATCTGCCTGTTGGGAAGTGCTATTTTCCAAAGTAACGTCTATGCTTGGTGTGACCTGAGTTGGACCCTTGGCTTGCTCCTGTGCCTACATCCACAAGAAGCTGTTTGAGAAAGTTTGTAAAGTATGTTGAAAGCTACTGAGGTTTGATCATTGAATGTCTCTTTTTTCCAATGCAAGTCTAAGTGTTCTCTTCACACAACTTAGTTAATTGATGCCCCACTCTAGCAATCTTCCTCTCTCTGACAAAAGTCTAAAATCCCTTACTTCCCAGAAGGTGTTCTCTTGAGGTTTCTAAATGCCTGGTCATTGGACCACCTGCATCAGAATTGCTTGGGGCCAATTCTGGAGTGGGGCAGAATTTTTTTTTTTTAACTTTTTATTGTGTATTGGGGTAGAGCCAATTACAGAATTGTTTTCGGATGAAGATTGTGGGGCCCCACACACAACTTTCTGAATCAGAAATCATGAGGAAGGAGCCCAGGACTCTGCATTTGGAAAATAGTTTATTCGGGTTCACATAATAAAAAATGAGCCACTTTTAAGAGAAGAGTGCCGTTCCCTCGGGGAAGGCAATGGCACCCCACCCCAGTACTCTTGCCTGGAAAATCCAATGGACGGAGTAGCCTGGTGGGCTGCAGTCCATGGGGTCGCTAACAGTCGGACAGACTGAGTGACTTCACTTTCACTTTTCTCTTTCATGCATTGGAGAAGGAAATGGCAACCCACTCCAGTATTCTTGCCTGGAGAATCCCAGGGATGGGGGAGCCTGGTGGGCTGCCGTCTATGGGGTCACACACAGTCGGACACAACTGAAGTGACTTAGCAGCAGCAGCAGCAGCCGTTCCCTACTTTCATCATGTGGTGCAACCATCACTCCATCTAGCTCTAAAACAGTCCCATCACTCCAGAGCAAAACCCCTAACCCGTTAAGAAGTATCTACATTTTTAACAGGCTCTTCATGAGGCTGCCCTGCACTCTGAGATTTTAAAATCATCACAGTTAATCTAAGGTCAGCAGTACTAACATTTGACATTGAGTAACACATGTATGGATGTGAGAGTTGGATTGAGAAGAAACCTGAGCGCTGAAGAATTGATGCTTTTGAACTGTGGTGTTGGAGAAGACTCTTGAGAGTCTCTTGGACTGCAAGGAGATCCAACCAGTCCATTCTAAAGGAGATCAGTCCTTGGTGTTCTTTGGAAGGACTGATGCTAAAGCTGAAACTCCAGTACTTGGGCCACCTCATGCAAAGAGTTGATTCACTGACTCTGATGCTGGGAGGGATTGGGGGCAGGAGGAGAAGGGGACGACAGAGGATGAGATGGCTGGATGGCATCACCAACTCGATGGACTTGAGTCTGAGTGAACTCCGGGAGTTGGTGATGGACAGGGAGGCCTGGCGTGCTGCAATTCATGGGGTCGCAAAGAGTCGGACACGACTGAGCGACTGAACTGAACTGAACTGAACACAGGTTAGCAGATTTGTGATCCTGGACGCCAGAATTTCAACCAAATCCTGTTAATGGTAATAGTGTCTTATATAATGCTATGAGTTTCATATCATCTTTAGTTGAAGGAATTAATCGTCCCAGCATACACAGTGAACATTAGCTGATCCATTTTCCAGACTTTGAAAAGTAAAATCCAGTGTGCTTTTCCACTGTAACTCTCCCAGCCATGAAACAGGGCCCAGGACTCAGGCCTCTGGCTCCTGGCCCCACGTTTCCCTTGCTGAGCCCTCACCCTACTCAGGGAGGCCAGAGATTGAAGGGCGTTGGCACAAGAGAAGCGGTAATACCTTAGGGGCTACTTTCATTTTTAAAGTTCTTTTTAAATGCCTCTGCCTTTCAGAGTCTCATTTGGCCCCTCAAAAAGGTTTGAGATATATGGCAACCCATGAAAAGGAGACAGAAAAGTTATAACATATGAGCAAAACAGTTTGAAATATTGATGTCTTTAAAGGAGGTCTCTCTCCAATTTGTGAAGGATTGCCATTTCGTACTTAACGTATTAACTACTAGGCTGACATGCAGGGTCTTAAACAAAGCTCCCTGCTAACAGAGCCCAGACTTCTATGTACTATATGTTCCCCTAATCTAACACCCACCAAAGCCTGAGTGTGTGTTGTCTGTGGATAACTAAGACTGTGATAACACAAAACGATTGATCACAGATCTAAACTGGCATTTGGTTTCCCGTGACGATAACCTGAAAATATCTCTATAAGTACTCACACAGATAAACCTGGCAGACAGTTATTTTGTATTACCCTGTTTTGCCTTAGAACTTAGAAATGTGGGTTTCCATTGGACAAAAACCAAGCTGCTAAAATATTCTGCCTTGCAGTGGAAGAAGGAAGCTGTACGTAGCCGAGACCCTCCCCGACCGACTGTTCTCCCCGCAGCCAAGGTGTCTGTCACCAAAAAGGGGGCTATATTTGTAAATGTTAACAAAAGCTAAGCACGGGGTTTTGCTATGGTAAGAAAATGCCACACTCCCCTTCTCCATAAATTGGGTTTCTAGGAAGCAATCCCTCCCCCAAGAAGCGGCTTGTGGGGAGGGCAAAGCAACCAGCTGGGTTGTAGGAGTAATAAAGAAGGAGAATCAATAGGGCATGCAATGGAGCCAAGGTGCTGCCATTTATCACGCCGCCTCTCTGACTCCAATCATTCATCATGCTCAATGAGGCAGCAAATAGGAAAATGACTATTTGTATCAAACACATCTGCACTCATCCACTGAGGTATTTTATTCCCATTAACTCTGAAAGTAAAATACGCAGAGTTTTCTAGCTTCTTTCAGCTCAGGTTGGCAGAAGAAATTCACAGCCCATGAGCACAAACGTCGGCATGAGTTTGCATAGCATTTCTGGGAAGGATTTTGGGGGGATGCCGTGGGCATGCTTCGCTCGCCAGCCCCTGGTGTTTGAGCGTCAGGGTGAAACACCGTGGTCTAAACTCACCACCCAGCTTCCCCTTCTCCCCAGTGATGAGAACACCATCAAGGATACAGTAAATACTCATTACATTATCTCTCAATGGTTCCCTTTTTATCTCATAAATTACCCCTGCTAGGTGGCATGGAAGCTAATTTCACTAAGTCTATGGAAGATCAGATGTAAATGGGAGGATTATCATCATTATGGTGTAATATCCCATGAAATGGTAGCATCATTACTGGTTCTTTTTATGAGGTGCGCAAGTTTATTTCAGCCTGCAGACGTGCTTCTGTGGCCTTCAGAGGGACAGAGAATCAGGAGGTGGCCACAAAAAAAGAGCTTGGGATTTCAAGGCAGGATTTTCTCCAGGCCTGGAGGGGAGAAGCCTCTGCCCAGAGAAAGGTGAGTGCAGCCAGGTTTGTAGAAAGTTCCCCGGGGCTTTTTCCCTGGCACTAATTTTGAGGCCAGCAGAGCTGCGCGGCCACCCCCCAGTCAACAACACCCCACCTGCCCCCTGAACTCCTCTCAGCCTCTAAGCTGACCTTATTTTCGCCTCCTTCTTCTGGTTTATCTTGTGATTAAACTGATTTTCCTGCTCAGTGTCTGGGAATTCCTTCCTGTGCACAGAAGCTCTCATCCTAAACAGGAGAAATAAATGAAGGAGCAGGGAGCTTCGTGCCTCCTCCACACTGCAGGCCCTGGGAGACCCCCAGCTGGGCGCCAGGCTGCCTCCCCTGTGGAATTGTTCCTTTAACCCGGACGGGAGGGAAGTTCTCTGGGGGTCCGGTGTTCTGGTCCCACCTCTGATTTGTCTTCTGCTCATTAAGTTCGGCATGTATAACTGATTATCTCGGGAGCAGTCTGGTGGCATCTGCTGGTGGTCGTGGGCACAGAGAGCATCAGCCGCACTGGGCAGTAACCTGGCACATGTGCCCACATGCACACCAGGCGGGCACAGCCATGGCGAGCTCCGGCAGCCGTCTCTCCTCAGTGTCCCTCTGTCCGTGTGTCTGTCTGGTCTCTTCACTAGGTATGTGCCATGGGCAGGATTACAGGCTTCTATGATAACAAATCCTTGGCCTTGGGAGCACGTTATCAGGGGAAGGTTTCTGGCTGCAGTGTATGTCAGAGAATGGGTTGGGGGAGGCCTAAAAGAAGCTGGACCATCAGAGCATATCCAAGCAATTCCTTCCGAAACAAACACCATCTAAATTATCGGCACAAACTCTGATACATAAATACTTTTTCATATATTTAAACAGGTTACTCATACTGATATACACAAAGGTGATTTCTTCTAACTTTGAAGCAGAATTTGGGGGCTGTCCACTAAGAGTGGGTCTCCCAGTATTTGATGATGTTTGTGGGGTGGGAGAGAGTCATTTCCTATTTATTACCTGTGTGCCAGCCACGAGTTATGCCCTGAAGTTGTAATAAGGGCTTGTAGGATTATTGAATAAAGTGCAAGATGGGTCTGGAATGTTAAAAATTTATTATTGAAATAGCTCTCTTGCCAAAATGCCCTTAAAAAGTGCATTTTATGTGTTTAACATTTTTGTTTCTTTATGTGATCTTTGTGGCATTTAAAGCAAACTACAAACAAAGAAATATTGATATGGAAACCATTTAGTACTGTGCACAACCATTTTCATATAAGAAAAACATTTTTGAGTTTGTTTTTTAGACATCTATTCCCCCTACTGGTGATATTTATTCTTATTTGGCTACCCCCAAAAAAAGTAAACAATAAATCATGTTGATATAATAGGAAGAGAAGGAGCCTGACTGAATTACTTGAGTATCTCAGTGATGTGATTGCCTTTGTGACAAATTCTTAAATTGCAGGCTTTCAAACCTCCCTCTTATAAGAAAATAGAGTTACTTTGAAAAAGTTGTCCTTTTTCCTCGAACTCTGGAGCGTGTATATTTTCACCACAGAGTCTGCCATCTGGAATGTCCTTTCTGATGACAGGCTGTGGCCCCTTTTGTTTACCTGGCTAGTGGAGGATAGATGCTAAAGAAACCTCAGACTTTTCTGTCCTCAGAAACTGCCTGTCTAGATCTGACCTTCTCAGTGGGTGCCCAGACAGAGAGATGGTTTATTGTAAAGGGTCAGTTGTAAGGTGCTCTTACTTGATGTCTGCCTTGACTCTGCCTAAGCATCCCTGGCACCTAGAAGACCTTCTAGTGCCCTCCCTGCCATGGCTAGGCCTTTGCCCCTCCTGTGTGCTCCCGGGGCCCTGTCCTCCTGCAGCACGTACTGCATTATAGTGGCCTGACTTCCAGGCCATCCTCCCAACCCCAGTGGTACACTTCATGAAGATAGGGCTGCACTGTCCTGGCCCATGTGAGTGGATCTGCACATCCCAGCCACCCCCAGCGTGCCTGGCCTTCCCTCCAAAGTAGCAGACAGATGTCTG
Organism: Oreotragus oreotragus; assembly: GCA_006410675.1. Classification (NCBI taxonomy): domain Eukaryota; kingdom Metazoa; phylum Chordata; class Mammalia; order Artiodactyla; family Bovidae; genus Oreotragus; species Oreotragus oreotragus. Next base: position 111,619 of record SJYX01009937.1, read on the forward strand.
CTATCCAGAAGCTCTAAGGGCGAGTGGGTGGAGGGCCTCTCATTTCCACAGTGGGGCGGGCGCAGGAGATCCCAGCACTGTCTGTCCATGTGAGCGGTGCCCCAGTGTAGGCTGCTCCTGAGTGGGAGGCCTGCCCCTGCCTCACCCCACCTCTGGGGACCACCATTTATAACCTGAAGGGAATGAAGAGGCCAGAAGTCCTGTGAGCAGCTCTCACGGGCGGGGGTGGGGCTGGGGGTGTCATGGGAAGAGCAGTAACTTACGAGACTGGGGCGCTCTTCTTGGCTCTGCTGCTTACTCACTGTGTGTCTTTGGAAAGTCCCTGCTACTTCTCTCAGCTTAAGTTTCTTGTCCTCAAACTGAAGGGTTTGATGAGAAGATGTCTAAAGTTTTCATTTCTCATTAAACTTCTAGAATCTTAAGAGAGCAGAAGGTACAGAGTGTCCCTGGCCCTCTCAAGCTCCTGCAACCCATGGACAACTTTCTACAGTGACGAAGAGCTCTCTTGTAAAATGATTTCTAAAATAATGGACTCCTTTAACAAGACTAATGTAATGAGCAAAGTGTTCATGAATCTGAAATAATGTATTAAATTTCATATGGCCTTTTAAAATTAAAGGAGAGGAGATATTGAACAAAATGTTCCATGGGCATTATGAACTTAAAAGGCTTGAGAAACTACTCCGTTAAGTTAGTAAATATATGTGAAACCTCTGCTCCATGCCAGGCTCAGTGCTAGGCACTGGGAACACCAGGATGAATAAGACAGTCCCTGCTCTTTGAGGAAATTAGGGTGTAGTGTCGACAGAAAACAGGGAAAAGGTCATTTCAAGATGCCATAATAAGGATACTAACAGAAGTGTGCCCAGAGTGCCAGGGGGCTGGAGAGGGTCCTAGAAAGGTCTCTTGTGGGAAGTGGTAATTGAACTGACTTTGAAAGAAGTAATTCAGGCCTTTTTTGTTGAACCCAAAATTCTACAAGACTTTCCAGTTTCAGCCTAGTCATTACCTTTACTGTTAAGCTTAGAATTTATTGTCTTTTTTTCTCCCAGAAGAGACAATAATGTTGACTAGCAACCCAGGAGGGCTTTTGAGAACAGGGGAGGAGGGTCAAACTCTCTTAGCTAACTCCTTTCCGTTTATTCTATACATTGGTATCGGTTTTGGTGAGATAAGTTTCTTTGGGCTCATCTTTTAAACGTCCTGAAATAAATTCCACTGACTGGAAGGATGACCTAAGATCGCTGATGGGGTGATTTCTAGTTCTCAGGCCATGGCGCTCCTCCCTGAACTAGGCAATCCCTGTCACCACGTTGTCCCTCAAAGCTCTCGGTTATTGTAGGTAAGAATGAGGGGAAATAGAGAAGCCCCGAAGCAGGTAAGGGCAGATCTAGAGAGCCCGAGACCATCACTGAGCTACAGCAGTGTCTTAAGTCTGCACTTGGCGTGCCCCCCTCCACCTGCTATGCGCCCTTAAATTTACCGAATTTCCAACTGCAGTTCAACTTCCTTTTCAGAAACAAAACGAAAACTTGATGAAAATGCCACTCTGGACCTACTATATATGGTCTTTCAACAAATAACAGTATTTTCCGGGTTTTGGAAGACAGAAAATGTGTATATTGAGGTTGTCAAAAGAGAGAGGGCCTTGTCTATTCCAAAGGAGAATCTGTACGGACTTCCCTGGTGATCCAGTGGCTAAGACTCCACACTTCCTATGCAGGGGATATAAACTCAGTCCCTGGTTGGGGAATTAAGATTCCATATGCCACATGGCATGGCCAGAAATTTGTAATAATAATTTCAAAGGAGAATCTACGACAGAACACTGAAGAGGTGGACCACGAGCTCCTAGAAGAAGAAACTGGCCTCTAGGTCCTCGGGACAAGTTGCAGAGACAGCCCAGCTCTCTCTGAACAGAACTACGATAGGGCCTAGTAAGTCTGCAATTACAGAGGGGTCTCCCCTCACTGTGTCCTGTGGACATGAGAGAAAACACTGGGTATGATGCCTGAACCATGAGGTGGATTCATAACCAGTTAAATGACTACCCTGAAAGCGTGCTCATATGGATTCATGTCATCTTGGAAGGAGTCTGTAGTATTAAGTCCTAAAGTCCTAGGGAGCTGCTTTGCATCTTTTTGAATCAAGACGGAGGAAAGAGTATACCAAAGAAAAGAGAAAGGAAGGAAGGAAGAAGGAGAAAGAGTGAGAACTAATTAGCCACAGGGCTCTGACCATAAGCTGGTCCTGTTTAGCGTTTATGTCCCCTCGGAAGATGGCGTAGAGAGCAGGAGCAGCAACATGGCAAGTGACTCTAGTCGGCATGAGGATGGGGAGATGCCACGTCCTTGCCAAGAGCAAGGCAATCAGCCAAGTGGAGCAAGGTGAAATGTAGCTAGGATGAAGACGGGTTTCCACCCACAGGCCCAAAACATCAGTTGTGTAAGTTAAGTTGAGAGAGGCATGAATTAGCCAGTGCACTTAATGAAACAGATACACACCGCGAAAGTCAAAGGGTTTGAACTGACTGTGCACTCACGGGCAATGAGGTCAGATAGTTGAGTGGGATCTTAAACTAGAATGAGGGAGTTGATGGTTCTCCTTTACTCTGAACTATTCAGACCATATCTGGAAAATTCTACCCAGTTTAGGACTCTATGTTTTAAGAAGCATGTAGACAAACTGAAAAGTGTCCAGAGGAATGTGTTTGCCAGGATAGTGAAAACCTGGTGTCTTCTTGGAAAAGAGAACTAACTTCACAGGCTTGAAAGGGAATTTGAAAGAAAGACAAATCTGGAAGAGATCTAAGGAAGACCTTTCTAACAAAACTGCTAAAAAGTAAAATAGGCCACCTTGGGACGAGTGATGTTTTCATCCACCGGGAGTGTTTTAACATGGGCTGAGGGCTGCCACCGCAAAATGACATAGAAGGCATCCTCTCTTAGTGTGTGTGTATGCATGTGTATGGGCACAAACATACGTACAGACTTTCTTTTATATGTTCTTAGAGCAAGTACTATGTGCCAGCCAGTGGTGATCCCATGACAGTACCTTCCACAAACGAGACAGATCAGAATCCCAGCCCAACAAGACATGTACAGTCCTACATATGTGAAAAATAAGTGCAATAAAAGAGAGACAGGGAGTGACGAACTCCACTGCTAAGAGACAGTGAATTCTGAGCCAGGCAAAGCAGAGGGAAGAGAGGTGCCATGACATCCAGCTGCAAGAAGTCGGTGGTGTGTGGGGAAGGTGAGCTGGCAGAGGTAGGCTGAGCCGGGGGAGGGAACTGGCAGAGACGACTTAAAACAGACATTTCAGGCAATGATGCTGCTGGCAGAATGGAAGGACTCGGCTCAGGGAGACGGGTAATGGCAGACTAGATAATCATTTCCATTGCTCAGAACCTTAAGTTCATGGATTAATTTAAATGTGATCCTTTTTGGATTTAAAAAAAATGCTTTTAAGGAGCTAATAAGAGGATAGCTCTAAGTTTATGCAAAAAAGAGTTGTCTCTCCCTATCCATGAAAATCAGCCAGAGAGGTTTGGGTAGGTCTGGTAGCATGAGCCTGGGTCGTGGAGACTTGGTCTGGGGCAGGGGCAGGACTGAGCAGGGGTGCTGTCCAAGAAGAGGAAGAATGCGGAGCTCCGAAACACAGTCCGTCAGCGCCGCACGAGTAAGTCTGTCTAAACTGAGGGTAAATTCAACTGGAGAGTTAGAAATCGAGAGGAGGCTCTCCAGCCACTGGGGCACTCAAAGCTACTAACACCTGAGCCAAGGAAAAGCTGCCTTTGACCTGGGGAACTGGCCTGGCCCTCACAGGCAGGCCTTGGTATTCTCCTGCTGAACATCAACAATTTCACAGTGTAGCAGCCCTGGACACGCCCATTCGGTGACCATGATGGGTCCAGACAAAACAAGACTGCCACAAAAACAGAAGACTGTTGTCCAAACCACAGAAATGGCCAGTCCCCTGTCTGGCTAACAGGTATGACGGCTGCTGATTTTGCTAATTACAGCAACAGCCTTGCTTCACTCTTCTCATCTTCTAGGGAAGATGTTTTAAGATACCCACTGAAGCTCTATTCTACTTCCTGATAGGATCCAAGGCAAATCCAAGCCCCACCTCTTTGATCCCTTCCCAAATCATTTAACAAGTCCAAGCCCTTTAACAAGTCCTTTCTAACCCCTGTTCCTGAGATGCCTCATGGTTTGCCACGGTGCTTGTTCTGTTTCAGGGCAATACTTCAGCAAGGGCATTTATTCCTGGTGGTCTTTGGTTGGAGGGCATTGACACACCGTAATGTTTTATTTTACCCCTAACCTTTTTCCTCTGGGCTTCAGTGTGTCCCTGAAGTTTTCTGGTCAATATCATATACCACTCAGAATGGCAGGCTGGTGCACGCACTGCTTCAAGCACAAGATCTCGGCTGTCTGCTTTGTTCACTTGATGCATTTCAAGATCCAGCTCAAGTATCAGCTACTTCTGTGAAGACCTGGTATCTCCCTGAAACGATCCATCCCAGAAATGCTACCACACATGGTACTCAGTTAGCAGATATTCAGTAAATATTTTTTTTTACAAATATTTTTAAACACTCCCCATAGATTATAAATTTATTGAGAGCAAGTGCTGTGCTGTGCTAAGTCACTCAGTCATGTCCAACTCTTTGAGGCCCCATGGACTGTAGCCCGCCAGGCTCCACTGTCCATTGAATTCTCCAGGCAGGAATACTGGAGTGGGTTGCCATTTCCTACTCCATACTGACAGCAAGAACTCTGTCTTATTCATCTTTGGGTCCTCAGTGTCTAATGTGGTTTATATAGAAAGTGTTCAATGAAAGGTCATTAAATGAGTAAATGGTCAAATGGATGAATGGAAGGGACCTAAACAGTGATAGGGGTCTCAAACTCAGATACCTATTGGAGCTCGGCAGGTGATGGACAAGGAAGGGCTTCTGGTTTCCTGGACAATACCTGCCCCATCAGCCCCAGGGAGTTGTTGCTGGGAAGGAGAGTGGGTTCACTGTTGCCAGGATCTGATTTTTAAAGAAAAGACAGATATACCTCATTTTTTAATGTTTTGAAATGCTGTGTGGGCCTAATGCATCCGTGGACCAGATTTACTTTCTGGTCTGCCAATTTGTGACTTCTGATCTTAGCCGACCCCTAATTTTATGTACAGGAGACTGTGGTCCAGAAAGATTAGGGACGTCCCTGAGGTCATCCGGTCATCATTGGCAGAACTGACTCAAACCCAGGTCTTAAGAAGAATCACAATGCAAAAAAGAAAAAAGAATCATTGTCCAAATTACTATCTACTGATCATATTCTGGGAGTAGGGCATTCAGACCTTAACACTCCTATTCAAGCCAAATTGAAGGTCTTATGGATGAGAAAACCTTTAGTAAAAATCTTAGAAATGGGATCTAGACTTTGTTGATGGTTCCATATGTCAGATAATATTTCTAAGCAGGTCCTAATATTTGCTTCCCTTCCCCAATGTTGTCTGTATTTCCTTCTCACTAGCAAACTTAATTATATATCCTTTAAATATGAATTTTGTCAGTATGGAACATGTATAAAACATCAAATTGTTGTATAAAACTACAAGGTTTATAATAACAACTCCAGGTCCCCAGCCCCACACTTCCCCTCCTCAGTGCTGCTCCCGAAAGGCAGTTACTTCCAACTCTTTTTAAGTGATAATATGCAAAGGCTCGTCTAGTCAAGGCTATGGTTTTTCCAGTGGTCATGTATGGATGTGAGAGATGGACTGTGAAGAAAGCCGAGTGCCGAAGAATTGATGCTTTTGAACTATGGTGTTGGAGAAGCCTCCTGAGAGTCCCTTGGACTGCAAGGAGATCCAACCAGTCCATTCTGAAGGAGATCAGCCCTGGGATTTCTTTGGAAGGAATGATGCTAAAGCTGAAACTCCAGTACTTGGGCCACCTCATGCAAAGAGTTGACTCATTGGAAAAGACTCTGATGCTGGGAGGGATTGGGGGCAGGAGAAGAAGGGGACGACAGAGGATGAGATGGCTGGATGGCATCACCGACTTGATGGACGTGAGTCTGAGTGAACTCCGGGAGTTGGTGATGAACAGGGAGGCCTGGTGTGCTGCGATTCACGGGGTCGCAAAGAGTCGGACATGACTGAGTGATTAAACTGAACTGAACTGAACTGATGCTTTGCTTAAAAATCTTTTAAAATTAATTGTTCTCTTGTTTTGCCCTTCTGCTCTAGGAAGCTTTCTGGTATCATTTATTTCATCATATTCTCCTTTTCAATTTCTCAGTTTTCTGCCTCTAGAATTCCTGTTAGTTGGTGGTTCTAATTAGAACCACCACCCTTTCTTCCCTATCTTCCATCTCTTTTTTAAAAATCCATTTTATCTGAGACTTCCTCAGTTTTGTCTTCGGGGAAGGCAATGGCACCCCACCCCAGTACTCTTGCCTGGAAAATCCAATGGATGGAGTAGCCTGGTGGGCTGCAGTCCATGGGGTCGCTAACAGCAGGACAGACTGAGTGACTTCACTTTCACTTTTCTCTTTCATGCATTGGAGAAGGAAAAGGCAACCCACTCCAGTATTCTTGCCTGGAGAATCCCAGGGATGGGGGAGCCTGATGGGCTGCCGTCTATGGGGTCACACAGAGTCGGACACGACTGAAGTGACTTAGCAGCAGCAGCAGCAGTTTTGTCTTTTATTTGTGCTGTTATATTTTTAAATTCCCAGTGTGCTATTCATTCTCTGAATGTTTTCTCCTTAGCGTCCCCCTCTTAACTCAACTGGTAAAGAATCTGCCTGCAGTGCAGGAGACCCCGGTTCAATTCCTGGGTCAGGAAGATCTCCTGGAGAAGGGATAGGCTACCTATTCCTTCCTACCTATTCCAGGATTCTTGCCTGGAGAATTCCATGGACGGGAGCCTGGCAGGCTGCACTGCCTGGGGTCGCAGAGAGTCAGGCATGACTGGCTGACTTTCATACTTCCCTTCTTGTTCTGTGGCTTCAGCACCCAGTAGTTGTAGTTTGTTCTCTTGCTTGCTTGAAGTTTCTTACGCTCTGTTTTCTTTGAGTTCCTTTTTATTCAGTGTTTGTTCCAGTCTCTGCTTTCCATTAGCAGATTTCCTCAAGTGTCTAATGGGCTTTGGATGTATGATTATATTTAAAACTGAGACTAAAATAAAAATAAATAAAGAAGCAAAGCACTAACATATGATGGTGAGTGCTGTGTGCAAGGAGGGGCTTTTGACTGGTGGGCTTCACTGCACAATAATCAGGCAGGAGGCCTGGGTACTGCTCCTAACTTTCCAGTGGTCACGTTGGCAGATAATTTTATGAGAGAAGAATCCTCTAGATTTCCTCCTGAGAAACAAACATGCTGGCTCCCAGTGTTCTGAGAGCCCAATAGAAGGATGGAAGAGGGTTTGGAGAACTCACTGTCCAGCATGCAGACTTTCACATCATTCCTCTGGTTCTAACGTTCTGCCTCACCCCTAGCCCAGCAAGGGTCCTCAGATCCTTTCTGGTTCAGCATCTCCAAGGGAAGAATCTCAGTGTGTTTCTTGGAAGATGGGGCTTGGGGAGGTTTGTTTATCTTTAAAAGATGCGCCCGTACCTCCTGTTTGCAGCTTCTCCCCACATCACCACCTTTAGTGGAGAGGTGCCTACACTTCTCCAGGTTGCTGTGGCGTAAGCTGCCTTGCTCCGTGTTGGTTTTGCCCACGGCAGGCTCAAGTCTCAGACCTGAAGGCCTGCAAAGTCAGTTACTCCCTGTACTTCTGCATTCTAGCTTCCAAGATTCTGTTTGCTTTTCTCCTCTTTTGTCGTCTCCTATCTGGCTCTTGGTTTGTTTGTTTTTTGGTGCCTCCTTTATTCTTTTACCATCACTTTGAAAGAGTCTTCAGTGAAGAGCAGAAACAAGTGGATATGTTTGATCAACCGTGTGTAATTTGGAAGTCTGCCTAGGAAACTTAGACTTGATTTTTCACATCTGTTAGTCTGGGACCCATCTTCGCTAGGCACTAACTTGGCCAGGGATCAACCTGACCCATTCCCTGTTTTTAACAACCCGTCTTCCTGATGTGTCTACCAACTCAAAAGTGTCCTTTGACTTCTCGTGTTTAATAGCACGAGATGGTATGGAGATCTATCTGCTCTGCCTGCGGTGGGACAGGCAGAACAAGTGATGTTCTAATACTTACTATGTTTTCCAACTCATATGTCAACAGTCTGAGTATTTTAAATCGTCTATTACCTTTTTAATTCTGTGCCTCTTCGTAGCCGGGTTGCACCTTACCTACCTGTACAGTTGTGTTTACGTGAACACACTGCTACTTTGCATTGAATTATAAGGGGACTTCAGAGCATTCTCTCTGAAGTCGGTGTCTAGTCAATAGCGATGAATGTGCGGTCTATGCTCCTGGACTCCCCACGGTGAAGGTGCTCTGTTACTGCCAGTGGTGGCAGTGCAGACGGTGGCTGACGGTAGAGACGCGGGGGAGAGGCAGCGAAGCTGACAGTTCTAAGCAGCAAGTGAGACGATTTTTAAAATTAATTAAATTCCCTTCATTATTAGTACTTGGCTCTTGTTACATAATCTATACTATTTGGGATAAACCATCATGAATAAAACTTTATCCACAATTGTCGGTGCCCACTGGTGGCCCTGTCCACACTCCTAAGGTTTCATGCAGGGTCAGAGAGTCGAAAAATCAGAATATCTACATGGAGTGATTCAGAGAAGCCACAGCTTTTTTCATGGTAGTCTTTTTGCTCTACAGAAGGACCAGATTTGACTCATGTGACTGAAATAGGCAATTATACAACTACAGCCATACCCACCTATTAATTAATTGATGTCTGTGTTCCAAAGCATGGTATCAGAGGTTCACAGGGACACAAAAGGCACTCCTTTATTCTCTAGGAACTTACCAGCAGTACAAAGCAGTATAGGGTTAGCTTCCAGTGAACATGATGGGTTTAAAAGAAGGAGAATTTAGAATGGGTAGCAATAACTGCATTGGTCCTTTTTTTGCACTTGGTATCCCAACTATAGGACTTACTACATGGCATAGTTATTTGCCTGCTACATGATTGTCTTTTCCATCAGGGCATGGGGCCTGGTCTATTCATCTTTGTCTCACCAGCAATTTGCACAGTGGTTGGCACATTCAATAAATGTTTATTGAATGAGGAAGTGAATTCATAGAGGGAGGAAGATCAGGCTGGATCAAGGAAACAGGCAAACGAAGTAGGAGAGTATTCTGGGAGAGGAATTGTGGTTGGAATATAAAGCAGGTGTTCTGAAACAGATCTCACTGGACAGGACTCACTGGGTGAGTTCAGTTCAGTCACTCAGTCGTGTCTGACCCTTTGTGACCCCATGGACTGCAGCACGCCAGGCTTCCCTCTCTATCACCAGCTCCTGGAGCTTACTCAGGCTCATGTCCATCGAGTCGGTGATGCCATCCAACTATCTCATCTTCTGCCATCCCCTTCTCCTCCTGCCTTAGAGCCACATTGTGGAAAGACTCGAAAACCTGTTTATAGAGTTTGAACTTTATCCTTTAGGGAAAAGGTGAGCTGTTGTTATATTTAGTGAAGGAGAGGGATTTGACAAAGGAAGATTAGGAAGATTCACTTGTCAGCCCCAAGGACAGTGAACTGGTTGAAGAGACTAGAGCCAAAAAGGATAGTTAGGAGGCTATTGCAGTGGTTCAAGTAAGGAATGCTGACAGCCTGGATAGAAAGGTTGGTGGTAGGAAAGTAAAGGAAGACATAGATGCGATGAAAAAATATAAGAATAATCTACTTAAAAATTCCCAAAAATATCTTGTGGACACATCAGGTTAGGACTTTTTGTTAGACGATTTCTCAGCAGCTTTTATAATATGAGTGCCTATTTTGAGCATACATTTGACTGCCAATTTGAGTAAGGTGAAGGGGGGCTGGTGAATGAATGCTTTGACCTAACATATTTAGAGTAAGGAACCAAGAACCAGGTTCCCATGGTGGAGCTGCTGTAGCTCTGCTTCTTTCAGCCTCCCCTCTTCTAACTGAGTGTAGGCCTGCAAACTGCAGAGAACTTGGCTTCCTCCAGGGAACTAAGGGCTGCACTTGATCATGGTGTGGGGACAGGACATGGTAGGGCTATTTCCCATAGTCTCATAAAACTCCTGGAATCCCCTTCTTTATGGATTTAATCAGATCCAATACTTGAAAAATGATTACACTTCCGGCCCTAAACCTTACAAATTGAGGTTTACGGCTGGAAGTCCTGAACTATGTAGAGAGATGGCAAGGGGTGTTTCCTGAGTAGGGGAGGGGAAGGAAACAAATCTGAAGGAACCTGAGTGGTCAATTTTTAAAATTCCAATTTTTATATAAATATTTGTACTGTTGAGGTTTAGGCCATGTAGACAACAAAATTATTCAATACCATAACCATTCAGAAAAAGCTTTTGAAGTAAAGATAATGTCATATTCATAATAAGTAGAACTGAATACTTCTGTAGATATGGCAACATAAAGAAAAAGATATAATAAGTAACGTGCAGCACTGAAATATTAATACTTCCACAAAAAATTCTTAGTCAACTTTATTTTGAATGAACCCACAAAAATTGCAAAAATTAATACTGTGTCTTGGACCTAAGCTTAAAGCAGATCTTGCTTCTTCAATTTGAAATTCTTTTGTGTTCTTTATTCACCCCAATGATCAGAAGTAGCCTTAAATTTCAGCAGTTAAGTGCTTCATGACCCCTTGAACAGGTTAAATAAATAGTATCTATAATCCCCAAATTTAACATGATGTGTTATTAAATGGGGAAGAGAATGAACCATTATCCTTTGTATTTAAGGAAGACTCCACTCATGGTGATCCTTGATCATGTGTGCAAGGTACGAGGAGATGTGAATGATCTGTTCCTTCCTAACCTAATCAAAGGCCACCTGGGCTCATTTCAACCTTGCCCACAGGATCCTTCTTTACATCTTAGCTTAACAGTAATGCCACAGCAATACTGTTACTGCTACTGATGATAATGGTGATGCCAACAATATAATAGGAGACTTAATAACCAATATTCTTATTGATCTTTTATCAAAACCCTGTAAGATGGGCAAGGAAATTATTCCCCTATTTTCTGACCACTGGACACCAAAGTCATCGGTTTTCAAGAATACTGAAAATTGAAAATGCCTATTTTCTCTTAAATATTAGTAAAATAATATCTATGCAGTTTAAATTTGATAAGTAACTAATTGCTGTTTTTCTATCCCCAAATGATACCTTCCCACCCATGAAAAGCCAAGTCAAAGACACAGTTCC
>SJYX01009937.1:125458-163910 GCA_006410675.1 Oreotragus oreotragus
ACACACACACACTAGCCAGGGGAATTCTCCCCCTCTTCCCCTGGCCTTTATGTGTGTCCTCGGGAGGGGTAAAAGCGGGGGTAATTCAATGTCGCTCTAACCAAGAGTCTCCCTGACACGAATCCACGCAGCTCCTCAACGAGTGTGCCCCGCGCCTGGGCACAAACACACGCGTCGCTAGAATTACCCTCTCCGGAAGGTCAGCCTCGCAGACAGGGCATTCATTTTCCCTTTGCACAGTCCCGCACACACATTCACTAGCACATTTTTTCCCGACTGCCTTGTGGCCTCGTTGGCGGATTATAAATGTCTCCTTCTCCCTGTGATTTGTTTAATCCGTGGAAATGGTGCTGGTCCTATGTAAACAAGCCAAGTGCGGAATGAAGGCAGTCACCCATGCGTGGCCAGCCTGCCTATTTGTCAGAAAACCTTCATAAATACTGAGCCGGGGCTGGGCAAGGATGTGATGTCTCCATTTTTGCCAGGAAAGGGCACGAGGAAGACAAAGCGAGGCACGGCAGCGTGTAACCTTTAAGGGACAGATAGTCTGGGAGCCCAGAGGCCCGGGAAGCTCCCGGCTAATTCAGTGCGGGAGGATGACTGATGCAGGCTGGCCACGGGTCTGGCGTCTGCTGGGCTGGAGGAGGCAGGGCCCGGGCATTTATAGCTTGGAGCACACAGATAGACACCGGGTCTCCCCAGGCTGGACCCGCGGGGCCGAGGCCTTATTGCTGGACTGGAGCTGCCCCCTGAGGAGGGAATCTCCAGGCTTAGTCACCCCTCCTTGTAAATCTTTCTGAATACTACACTTCCAATTTCACCCAGATTCATTCAAATCAATTGGTGTCTCCGGGCAGGTATTGGCAGGGCAAAGCTGTGGACCCATCTCTCTGTTTGTCAAAGTGCCCAGCTGTGACCCGTCCAAACTCTGCCCACCTTGGACCTGTGGCCTGGTTCCCAAACCTGTCTTTTTTTTAAAAGAACAGTGCATATGTGGCTAATTACACACTCCTAACAAAAGCAGTAATTACTGCCTGTAATTATCATGGTCCTTATTTAGAAAAAATGTGAGAAAATGTCGAGTATTAAAACATGAAAGCAGCTATTAATCAAACCTTTACACCTTCTTTAACTCAGGCGTAATGGTGGGTATTATCATAAATCTACTCTGATAGTAACACAAGAATAATGAGTTCAGTAATGATAGCGATGATGATCATAATGATTTTAACCAACAAAGAATGGTGTAGATTTATTGCTAATAATGTGGTACAGGAACCTCTTTCATTAAAATTACCTATGTGTGTTCTCACTGGGGTAACCTGCATGTGTGGTGAGTGTGTATATGTGTGTGTGTTTGTGTTACCACCTTACCTTCTGGCTATAGATCAAAACTGCTTACTGGGTGAGACCTCATTTGAGAAAGCCTTTATCTGCCTCCCTTTCTGGCCTCGGAGTTCTCCCTTCTCCTTAGAAGAATCTAGAACATCCAAAAATATGTTAACTGGGTGGTACCGATTCCAAAGAGAGTGTTGGGATGGATGTGGAAGGCCTAGGGCCTGGAAAGAAAGCAGATTTTCAGGGGCAGGACTCCTCTTCCTCCATCCTGCCCAGTTCCTCACCCCTGCACCCTCCCCAGAGAAGGTACTGTAGGGGAGGGGAGCAGAGGATGGTCTTCTGCAAGGGCAGGTCCTCCAGGTCACAGTGCTAAGCAGGACTGGTTGGTTTGGTGCTGTGATTGATACAATGGAAAGGGGAGGGGGGTGGAGATTCTACTCCTAGAGACTTCAGCAGCTTTCAAACAGGCCTTCCCTTCTCCACTGAAGCAGAGCCCTCAGTATAGCCTGGGGCTGGGGATGTTGGGGGCACAGAGATTGTGACGGAAAGAAGGGCTTAGAGACCTTTAAACTCTCAGAAGGGTGGATGCCTTAGGGATTAGCCAGGTAGAAAATAAACAGAGGGAATGTTCAGGTCACCAGTGTCCTTGTATTTTAGTGAAATTAACTTGGCATTTGTCTTTTGCAGATGTTCTAAAAATTCTCAGTGGGAATCCATGTTTTAATGTAAACTATAGTATTAAACATTCTATTGAAAAATGAATCTTAGTTTTTGGACATTTCGCTACACCTTAGTGAGGTGAAAACCTCAGGACTTCAAACTCCAAAACCTAATTTTGGTCCTCAACTTTCAGCCCTAAACTAATTTGCCAAAGCAGATTGTAAACTTTATGCACGTTTATAAAAAGGAAGCTCTGAAAGCTTGAACTCCCAGAGATCGGTCAGAAAACATAGCTACCCTTCCTCAAGTCCCTGAACAGAAAAAAAGTAAATGTAGCTATCTCAAAATCTGTAGACACACTTCATAGTTTTCTCATTCTAGTCTGGTTATAGTTTCTGATGCCGGCCTTTCCAATTAACTGTAAAATTCTGACAGTTATGGGGTATGGAATGCAGTGGTAACATAATTAGAACTTATACATAATAAATAATACATCTGTAGTATTTTATAAAGTAAATGTAGCTATCTCAAAATCTGTAGACACACTTCATAGTTTTCTCATTCTAGTCTGGTTATAGTTTCTGATGCCGGCCTTTCCAATTAACTGTAAAATTCTGACAGTTATGGGGTATGGAATGCAGTGGTAACATAATTAGAACTTATACATAATAAATAATACATCTGTAGTATTTTAACCTCCACTACCAGTTATGGGATCAGTATGGGCCAATTAACTACAGGTTTGTTTTTTTTTTTAAGTAAGGCACTATAAACACACTGGTTTTAAATGTTCTAATTAGTAACTTGCCCATTAATTAACTTTCTGATTAATTGTGTAGCAATCTAATTTGTAGATGAGCCACTGAAAGACTGATACCTTGTAATTCTTTCTTCTGTCTATAAAATCCCCCCACAAAATGTGATTTTTGTATCCAGCTGACCTCTTACTTGTGGAAATTCTTTGCTTAAAAGATCCTGTGCCTTTGGACTAAAACTAAATTTCACTGAATCCTCCCCTATCTGGAGTGTTTAGATGTGTATAAGAGACAGGAGTGGGGGTGGGCAGTCTGGAGCAGAGCACTGCAAACTATCTGAGGAAGTGAATGTGGGCCAGACTGACTCTACATACTTAAGCCTGAAAATGTTTCCTCCTCTCCTAATGAGAGAACACAGTTACGTATCCTTTCATCACAACCAATTCTCAAACCCAAAAACCTCTATAGGGGAAAAGAAATATAATTTTTAAAGAAAACTTACTGTGGCCTCCACACCCCTATCATGGACTAGCCCAGGGGATAATTTAATGCAGTGGACAAAGGGCTAATGGCCATTTTCAATCAAGGCCGCCTTGCACTGGAACATCCTGGGGCTGTTCTATTAGCATCAGAAAGGGCTTGGGTCCTGCTTCCACCAGAGCTATTGTTGCCCGGGTGTGTCGCCAGTCCCATCCAGCAGAAAGCCTTTAGCCCTGATGGCAGATGATTCTCTAAGTGAATAGAGATGAAGGCAGGGATATTAAGTGACTCTATAAAACATCCCGGACACAATTGTGTGATTGATGGAGGACAAAGTGGGAACAGCAGGACACAGGATCCTGGGAGAAGCAGCCTTGTCAATGCGAGAAACCCATCTCTGGAAACAGCTTCTCCTGGAGGAGTTTGCAGTCTATTTGTATGAGTAATCAGCTGGGCCCCCTCTCTGTCAGCCCTGTTTACTCACTGATTTTCTCAACAAGACAACCATTGACACTGGATGGATGGGGCTAATCTGGCGCAGAACTGGCGGCTTCGCAGAGGCTACAGGTCGAAAATAGAGCGCGGTGCCAGCTTCACCTCGCCTAATCTAGCGGCTAATATTTATTAGAGCCAATTTATACCGCTGCTCTCTCAAAGAGCAAGGAAGGCCCGGGTGCAATTAATAACATGGGCAATAACCACAGACAAACAAATAAATAAGGGTTTGTGAACTGTTTGGTTGGTTTTAAGGGAGGATGGGAAGGGAAAGTGTTGGGTCTGCCACCTAAAGCTGGAAGGAGAGGAAGGAGAGGGGGCCGTAAAGCCCCTGAAGATGCTCTTTCTTCTTGTCCCCCTCATCCAGTCTCAGAACAACAACCCAGCTGACTGAACGATGGCTTTGGAACCTGCACAAATGCATGTAATTCCACTTGCATCTAACACAATCTGTGCAAAGACACCTGCCCTCACAGGCAGAGGTGCATGCGCAGGCTCCTGTTGTAAATATCCAGTTTATGCGCATCCCCACCCCCAGGCAGAGGGAAACACTGGTCGCACGCCTGGCCTTGCGCTCAACAGCCAAGCCCCGCAGCCACCGAGAAGAGCTGGGAGCTAGCAGCTGAGGAGATGGGGGACAGGAGAGAACGCAGATAGCGCACCAGGGTGACGGACGCGGAGGTCTTAAAGGCTTCAGACCCCGCCTTCTAAGATCGATGTCCTAGCTCCCCGAGGCCTGCTGTAGAGATGCTACCAGTTGCTGATTTTGCTATGTTTGGATGCTTAACGTGATTTTGTCGGGCAAACTGAAGAGAAACAGAAAGACAAAGTGTGTGTGCGCTCCAGTGCACGTCGTGCCTCTGGAGTCGGGTGGGTAGCGAATTGCGGAAAGGCACACGTGGCAAAGGGCTGATAGGAAGCGCATTGTTCTTAACTGGGCGCCCCGGCAGCCGGGCGGGTGCACAAGCGTTGACCTCGCCGCCGCCGAGGCCTACCAACCGCAGCCCGCGAGGAAGGAGGCCCTTTGCCCTCGCGCCCTGGTCTCCCCACTCGCCCCCGCCGACCCCCTCCGGGCCAGCGGGCGCCCGCGCCTTGCTAATTGCTCGGCTCCCTTCATGCACACACCTCCACTAATTTTACATTTCTCATTCTGCGGGTAGCTGGAAAGCGGCTCAGGGAATACGGTTCCTTCTCTTAGCTACCGCATGAATACAGTGAGTGGTGGCCGTCCAGGCCTCCCTGGTCGGGGGGTTTGGTAAATTAGCAGCTTGGCTGTATAATCAGGCATTCGCCATTGAGGCCACAGTGCTGTATCCGTTAACCAGGTGAGATTTCATCATCTAATGGGTTGGGAGGTGTGACCGAGCTGCTAAGTTAGCAATTAAACTTCACAAATATCATTCGATTGCATTTTTTTTTTTCTGCAAGCCAAAGTCAGGTTACCCCAGACATTAAAGGGGGGGGGAATCTTTCCCAAATGTACACACTAAGGAAAATGCTTTCTTTTGTGGCACATATGAAGTAACATGGTATTAAGCTACAATATGTGCTGTTATCTTATAAAGCACAGTCCTGGTAGCTCTGGTCTGAGGTGTGTAGTAGAGGAAGGGAGTGTCTCATCCCCCAGCTCCTCCAAAGGCAGGAAAGGACTACATGTGAAATACATCATATTAGATGATATCTAATCTAGGACAGGAAAATCTGGGAAATAATAAAGATTTGTCCCTTTGGGCCTATTGTTTAGATTTATTATTGTATGAAGAGTTGGACTCTAGCAAAGGGCACTCAGGTAAAACGTTATTTCAATCCTGTAGCCCAGCGGGCAGAACCAGCCCCTTGGCGCCGGGGGCGCCTGGAGTCCTGCGACTCCACCTTAATGTTAAAGTGGAGCCTTTTTAGTTGGGGCTGAGATTCTGGCAAACTGCCTTAGGATTGTCTAGTTAGATTTCAATCCCCCCTGAGCAAGTAAGCTCTCCCTTGATGGTGAGAATTTCCTGTGTAGGTATGTGGAATAAATATGTGGTATCTCTAATAGAGAGAAAGAGAGCAAGACCTAGTAGATTTTTCTGAGTGTTAAATGCCTAAATGGAAACATAACAGAAAATATTATTAGCTTTATCTGCCGACACCAGGGACGCAGGTTAAAGTATTTTTCATTTAATTTGATAGTGAATAAAGCACTTAAGGCACTTGATGATTTATTGATCAAATAGAAATCAGGCGCCAGACAACAGCTCCTTATTTAATCCCCATTCATACGATTAAAAGCCAAGTGAACTTTTTTTTTTAACAATTTGCTCAATAATCTTTATGTTATATAAAGAGTAAAAAGAACCATTCTTCTGACCTATAAATCTCTCCTTTGGCTGATGTGAATGACGATGGGGCACGTGAACCTCCATTGAACTGTAAACACCGTTTTAATGGACAGTAATGGCCCTATGATTTTTAGCTATTGTTCCAAAATGACTACCATGTTTATTGCCGTCATTAAAAATGAATTAAAGAGTTATGAAACTCCTCAATAATGAGGACTCCGGCCGTTTATAAGCAGTGGTCCTCTTCTCCCCAGCGTACTCAAAGGTTCTGCTGCTTTGCGTGGCGCAGGCCTCGGGGCACCCACCCAGGGCAACGGGTTTGGGGGTGCACGAAGGGGCAGAGCCTTTCTCTGGGGCGGGGGGCAGGTGAAGGCCCAGAGGAAGGGGAAAGGGAGCAGGAGGCGACGGGGGAGGGGAGGAGGCTAGTGGATGGCTGGGGGAGGCGTCAGGGACAAAGAATGGAGGGGAGAGAAGGGGGTGGGGGCCGCGAACGGCGTCCACCGGGCCTTAGGGGGGCCCCCCCGAAAAGCGCTCCGGGGCAGGGCTGGGGCCGGAGGGGGACAGGGCGGGGGTGGCCGGACCCCGCGGCAGCGCAGGGGGCACCCGCCCCCCTCCTCGGCCTCGGGCGCCGGGGGCCTCGCAGGAAAGTGGCTCCGCAGAGTTGCGCGCAGCGCTGAGCGCTCTTCTCCGAGGGGCCCCTGGCTGGAGCCTGCACGTTTCTCTTTGCATTAGCAAAGCCCAAAGTCATCCAGTTTGCGCTAATCACCACAATTAGTCCTGAATTATCACCGGACTCTGACAGACGTTCCTTGTAACTCTCTTTTATTTCCAACAGCCCTAATCAGCCGCTCTCATTACAAACGCTGATTAAACTGCAAATTATCCAGCAGCGGCCCTGTTCCCGTCTACCAGCAGCTCGTTCAATATCAATTAAGGCCGAGCGGCAAAGCCTGCAGCCTCCGAGAGCTTCCAACTGCCTGATAGTGGCACTTATTAGTTTGGAAAACTAGGAAAATACTAATAATCAACAACCAAGGGGAAAGCGGAGACAACCAAACAAAAGGCCGGCAGGAACGCACCCGGAGAAAGGCGCCAGGCGCCGCCCGCCCGCCCCCTACTCCTCCGGCCCCAGGTGCCATCCCAGCCCTGACCCTGGGGGCGAGGGACCGGGAGGGGTCCCTCCACAGAGAGGGCCCCAGTTCTCAGAACCAGCTAGGTGGGGCCGGACAGCCGAATGTATTCGCAGCGTGTTGTCTTAGGCTCGCTGAAGACATTTTTTCAAATAATGTATCGAATTGGGGCATTTAAAACCAAACTAACTTCCAGAACTGCCTTTGTTGAGTGGTTCTGAAATCTGTTTCCAATAAGCTGCTTCGTTTGATGCTATAAAAACATTGACCTCGTCTCGTAAATAAAATGGGAGTTGATGACAGTTGATTTTATTTACCTATTCTGTCAAATTAGATTTCCACAGCAGAGCGCTGCTCACATGGGCTTGTAAAACTGCAGCGCTGCCTCGCACCCTCTCCACCCCAACTAGGGATTGAAATGTGGAGACAGGAGCTGCCTTTCTCCGGCCCCTAACCTCTCCCTCTCTGCTTTCTTCCCCTTCCCGGTCTCTTTCCTCCGGAGGGTAGCTGAAGGCAGAGAAACTAGCCCTCCCTGTCCAGGGAAGTTTGGATTTGCTAAGGGATGCGATTGGAATAAAGAAAGCAGCTAGAGGAAGGCCCTGGTGGGTTTCAAGGTGGCTGGGACCCTTCAGGCTGGGCCACTGACCTTTAAGGCCACCCTCTCTATATTACTCTCCCCTTTCCCCCGTTCCCTCAGAGGCAAGCTCCCTAATAGATTTTCTTTCCTACTTGATGAAATTGTCCCCCACTTCCAAAAATTAAAAAACGAGGAGGACCGTAACTCACTGAAGCTGCTCGTTTCTATCTAGGATCAGACAAGTCATGTGTTTGAGGATTAACAACATGCGTGTATTTGTTTTATCCCAAACTGATGGGCCTGAGTCCCTTTGAAAACTTGGGTAAGGAGTGAGTTATCAGAGACTGTTTACTATGGCTAAGCCCAGCAGATCTGTTCTTTTCAAAAGAAGTCTGAAGTTTAAGTTTTTGTCCCATTTCTAAATTGGGAGCAAGCTGGTTATAGTTATCTCTTCTCAGATCTTAAAGACAGGAAAATATTTCCTATTTCTGAAAAGTTGGTTTGCTTCCTTCTCTCTGAAGTGGAAAATCCACATGACTGATTCATTTTCCCTTTTGCACTGACTGCCTGGAAGCTCAGAGCTAAATTCCCTGCTTTCCATGATACCTATCTTAGTGATAGAATGACTTCCCCTGTTTCCTTTACCCTCTATATCTCCTGCTTTGTGTTGGAAGTAAACAGAATGTAAACAGATGTCTTCTGAGGTTTTGTCACTCTATCTTTACACCATCAGCCCTACTTTGAGAAGTATAGCATTTCTATAATTGAATATGCTTTCGGCTCCTTGGGAAAAGAACCTTTATAAAACACACTTCATTTGCCTTTCTTTCATCTTCTCTTTCTGGCACTTACTTGCTTTCCAATCTATGGGAGATATTCCTTTGATTTAAAGAATGTTTCTGTTCTTTCTTCTCAGGGTTGGTGATGCCATCTCTTTTCCTTTACATGTTCACAGCCACTACCCTAGGCTAGGACTTGATCATTTTGTGCCCACATTTCTGAAGGAGGATCCTTAACCAAGTCTCCCAAACAGTGATGCATTAGTCTACCCCAGACAGTTCGCAGTGAGATCTCCTGAAATCACTCTGGTCTCCAACTATGGCTCAAATAGCATTTTCTTTTCTGATTCATTTAATATATTTTGTTCATTATCTCTTTAAACTTGAGGATTTCTGTTCTGATGCTCATTTTCATTTGCTGTTGTTTGCTTTTACATGACCTGCAGCTTTTCTAATTTAAAGACATACTACTGAGAACTTGTAGTGTACTAGGCACTTGCTAAATTCTTTACATGTAACCCCTAAACAACTGGCTGTTGTAGGTAGCATTATCATTATTGCTGCTGCTGCTGCTGCTGCTAAGTCGCTTCAGTCGTGTCCAACTCTGTGCGACCCCATAGATGGCAGCCCACCAGGCTCCCCAGTCCCAGGGATTCTCCAGGCAAGAATACTGGAGTGGGTCACAGATAAAACATAAACTGTCGGCTCAAAGACCCCTAGCTGTTGGCCAAGTGAGTCAGAAGACCAAGCATGGCTTCTGCCTCTCCCATCTTTTGAGAAAGGAATCATGTTTTCTGTTTTATTTTCTATTCTATTCTAAATAGAAAGAACTTAAGGAAAATATACATGGAGTGCCTAATTATTCAAGTCTATAGGACTCCCCTCAACCACATACACACACAGTTTTGAAGAGCTTGACTTTGGAAATGAGGTTTACTATTCCAAAACCTCAATGAACATAATCCCTGGATTATCCATCTTCTTACTGAAAAGGGAAAACCCTTCTTTCTTGTGCTAGTAAATCCATCCTGATCTGATTGCTCCCAGTAGCTGTTGACATATACCTAGGAGGAAAGCGTGGTCCTGGGGAGTCACCTTCTGTGGGACAGTATCCCAATAAGCTGAAGACAAGGCATCTCTCCAGCTGGCTCGGGTCAGACCTTTTGAAGACTGCTTCGCAGCATTTTGGAATTCAGCACTCCGAATTACAATAAGCTTCTCATGTGAGACAAGATTAGGGAAGCCAGCTAGTGACAACTTTTAAATAAAGGCATGTGGGCATGAGTTTGTGAATTTTCTTTAAAAGCTAGAAGTATTTCCTCAGTCAACTGAGCAGTATTAGGAGGAGAGTTTGGCCCAAATGTCCTGAAACCCAGGTGAAAGCCCTCATCTTGATGAGCAAGGCCTTATTTTGGATATTTTTTAATCTAGTTTTATGTCCTGTCATGAAAACCTTGAAAAATTACTTCCCATCATGACATTTTAAAATTGCCTTTTATCCCTGAAACTGGAGACTAAAGATGCTTTTAGCAATAAAATATAGTACAGGATGAGCCCCATGTTTAAAAATACTGCTGACAAAGACACATTTGGAAAAAAAAAAAAAAAGCTAATGCTACTGCCGCCATCGGGTTGAGCCTCCTTGCATGAACCTTTGGTGTAGGTGTCTAAGAGGCCATTTCTACTTACATGGAACAGTTAGAGGTTATTGTAACCATCTCAGCAATAGACAGGAGCTCAGCTGGAACTGATATGTGTGATCACTGATTGATTACCTGTCTGCTTGATAGTGTGTAGTTGAGTGAACTCGTTTCCTTTACAGGACAGAAAGATTCACAAAGTAAAAAGTGCAGGTCCTTAAATTACATGAAAATTAATGCTAAGGATACAGTGATGGATCTCTATGCATATATATGCACATATTATGGATGTGGGTAGAAGCATACTATGGCAGTCTGTATTTACAACATAGACCAAAAAAAATGTTGTTACTAGCATTACAAAAAAGAATAATTTCTTTCATACTGGGGAATTAGCCTCAAGCGTCTTCATTTTCCTGTTGCATTTGATACACGCTTTGATCTATGACCTTTCTCTTTAAACACAGCTTTCTGGGGACTCTTGCACAAAGCAAAGTGGACCTGTATTGTCTGTTTTCTTGGAATTCTGTTGCTTAAATAAGAATATCTTATTCATCTTCCTAACCAAAGAGCTGTGAAGAGTATCTTTAAATAATAACTGTCCCATAGGTAGCTGCTAAAATTAAAAGTGGAAAAATAGTGGTACTGTGAAGCTAACACTGGGTCCTATCTTTCTTTCTTTGCTGGGTCCACACAAGAAGGACTAATATGCCGGAAGGAAGCAGCTGCATTTTTGTGGGGTTTGTTTCTATTTACTATTATGTCTCTTGAGAGCACGGGAAGGCCTGGGCTCAAAATACTGCTTGCTGGCCTGCCCTGACCATTTTTCTTTGTCTGAGGTCAATTGGAGGCTCTGCTTCAGTTAATCTTTCTAGTATTTGTTTGGTCAGCTTATTGGTCTTCCCACCTCAATTCAATGAACAGAAACCCAGCTCTCATATACCTGCCTTCATGAGTCTCTGCTGGGACAAGGAGGGGAGGGTTGCAGCCTGTTAGGCAATGCCCCAGATCTTCACTTAGGTCAGAATTCACTACCGTTGGTGTGTCCACCCAAAGAAAGCCACATAACCTCCAAGGCTCCCTGTCACTGACTTTGTGTGACTATAGGTGCCTCATTACTCAATAATCTAACCTCTGATTTGCACCATAAATTGGTGCCAAGAGTGGTGGGTGGGGTTAAGCCTTTATGAGTCATGGATTCCTCTGAGGATCAATGAAAGTTATACATCTACTCCTTAGAAAAATGTACATATTCTCATTCCTGTATAATCTTGCATATAATTTTGGAGAGTTCACAGATCTCTCTAAGGCTCCTGTGAACACTGGGTTAAAAATCTCTTCCTTAGATTATGAACAAGCCTCTTTAGTTCTCATTTGCTCTGAGTGCTATCAGAGTTCTTGTCACCTGTCACTAGTAACAAAAAAGAGAGAAGTTTAAGTCACTTTTTCTCAAATCCGTACCAAAACAAAAAACACTCAAAAACAAACCAGTGATGTCTGTGAAATCAATTTCTCTCTGTTATAATCACACGTTTATACAATGGTGCCCCTTTACGGTACTTTGGTATGCCCATAGACAGGTGTAACCTCATTCATACAAATGTACATGGACAGCTCATGACTAAACTTACCAGCATTTTAAACATTAGAACAAGAGGAAATCTTAGGTTTCATTCTCTCTCTCTCTTTTTTTCCTTTTCTATTTCTCCTTTCCCATCTCTGGCAGATTTGTCACAAATACTGAGATGGCCAAAAGAAAAGATCCAAAGCCCAATAAAAGCAACCTAACAAAATCAATCAAGTCTGTCTGTTTTGGATGGAGACCCCAAAACATGCAAATTTACATATAGGAACATACAAACATTTAGGATTTCTAAGGGAAAAATGTTCATTTCCTTTGTGAGAACTAAGCAAAACTCTAAATGGTCTTTCCTTTAAAATGCCAGAACAGATGTATTTTCAGATAGTCTGTCATGTATATAACCAAAGTGGACTTTTAATTATGGGACATTAACTCTGAATTAATATCTCATTATAACCACAGAGTACAGAATGTATAAACTGCCACCAGAACTGAACACGTTTGTACTTTATGGGATCAGTTTTGATTTTTGCTGCTCAGCCCTTTGGAGTTCAGTCTCACACCCCTCCCAAATGCCTCTTCCACAGTGTTCAGACCAGAGGAGCTTCGTTCCACCCTGTGGACAGGGGCAACTTGAACTGTTCTAAGCGCAGCTCCAGCGTGTCCACTAGACAGGCTGAGCAGTGAGGCTGCCAGCGGCACCGCTCTTACACAGGTTCTTCCGCACGGTCCTGGAACAGTGATGCAGCAGCCACCCCATGCTCCGTGTTCACTGCCCCCGTCGCCCCGTCTGTCTAGGTTTCAAGATAAGACCTCAGAGTCAACCTGCTTCCCCTTTTCCTTCATCTCCCACTATTGATCTATCAGCAGTCCTGTCATTTCCCTCCACTACATATCCCCAATCCATCCATTTCTCTGTCTTCACAAGTACCTCCAAATCAGGTGACCATCACCTTTCCAGAGGTGGTGCAGAGGGTCTGCAGTAGTTTCCTAATTGGCTTTTCACCTTCCACTCCTAGCTCTCTATAATTCACCCCCACCCTTCCTACAGCCAAAGTCATCCTTTCAATCACATGGCTCCCATGTTAAAACTCCCTAGGGCTTTCTGTTGAATCTAGAACAATACCCATGTCTGTAAGGCCCTACGTGATCTGACCTGTTATATGAATCCATTGTCCTTTAATCTGATATACATGATTTAAATGAGTTTTAAAAAATTCTCTAATTGTGTCTCAAGGTTATACACAGTTCAAACTAGTGAATGAGTAAATCCTAAAACAACACATTCCTTATATAATTATTTGTGTAGCTTCTCTAAACTTTTATTTAAATTCATTAGCCTCTAGTCGTAATACTTTTAAAGAAACTTTAATAAAAAAAAATCACTCAGATTTATCACAGTGGAGTTGTACATCATTTTAGTGAATGGTTGAAAACTGCTGAACAGGTGTAATAATGCCTTTGGGATTAAATAATTGTAACAGAATTACATCTTCATAATGACAGCAAAGGGAGATAGCACCTCTCACTGCTCTATTATAATTGATTTTAGAAGGACTGGGAGAACTGGATCTAGTCTGAACCATTATTTACCACCTACTGTTTGTAAACTGTCCACAAAACTGTAATTATTAAGCTGCAGTCATATGTAATTCTCCAAGAGTCTAATTGGCATAATGCTTTATAATACAGTCTTTAAAATATTTTTATTTGCGTGATGCTAAAATCACCAATTGTTTCCATCAATTCAGTTAAAAAAACAAAACAAACAAAAGCAAATAACCCTCAATTCAATTAAAGCCATTTGTTTGCTGTCAATATGACACAATTAAAACTTATTTAACTTAATGTCTTCTGCTTCTACTAGTTCCAGAGACAATGTGAAACTTAAAATAGTTTAAAGATGTAAAGATTCATCAGATTCTTAAATCTCAGCAAACAAAACAAAAACAACTCAAAGCTCATGATTTCTCCAAATGTCCAGGAGATCATCTAAATTTGATGTGTTATTTTAATAATTATAAGATTTTAAAAAATATTTTTTAAAGATTGTGGGTATCTTGCAGGCTAACTAGAAAAATTCACTAAATTTCTGTACTTTGCTGCAGGCCCCAAGGATGAAAAAATAGACAAGGGAAGTTATTTTAAAATTGTGTGCAAAGAGGTAGATTCTTGGTAAACAAACATATTTGGATTTCCATTTTCAGGCCCCTATGTTAATGGTGAATGAATATAAAAATAGATCCTACTTTTCTAAACCATGAGTCAGACCCCCTCTGGGAAGACAGACAAAAAGACAGATCTCAGATGTCCTCACAGATCATTCTTTTTGTCTTTAGTACAGTCAGCTCAACCATTTAATTGCATCAGTTTTTGAAAGAAATGTAACAAGCTTTTGTGTGTGTTCTAGCTGATGTTTAAACTGAGAAAAAAGGTGAAATACTCACAAATGCTATATGACATAAGCCAAAGGGTTTTCACAGTTAATTGAAACATCTGAGTGAAATGAAGATTACCTGTTTTTTATGTCTGTCACTGATGAGAAAACAAGAGATTGGTGTGATGTACTCATTGGCTTGCGAATCTGAAGGTGTGTGGAGAGTGTCACAAATCACCCTGATGTCCCTGGGAAGGAAATTTTACCTCTGAAGCGCCGATGAATAAAAAGAAGATATTTAGCTAGATAGCTCTTGGTTGCCTATGCATCTGTGTGTTCTGACACACAGCAGCCCCTTCATTGCAGGGCTGGAATGACTTACACTCATGAAAGCAGCTCAGGATTCATTGTGTTTAGATTAGTGTATGTAAAACATCTCAGTTGGAGGCAGTAAAGAGTCATAACAAATCACACTACACCTGGTTTGAAGATCTGTTCTCATTTGCAAAGGTTATATGAATTTGATTTAAGAATACCAGATCATTTTTCCCTGAGCACCAAATTTGTTTATGGCTTATCTCGAAGTGGCAGAGATACAGAGTCAGATGTGTTCATCTCCTGCTGTGTTCTTGTCCGAAGTCATCCTGCTTCTTGCCAAACTCTGCAGCTTTTTCTCTTAGCTGAAAGCGGGATGAATTGGGATGGGTGGTCAGGGTGATGGCAGTGGCAACAGGAAGACTTGGGCAAAAAGCCCAGCCAGCTCCTCATTTTCATTTCCACCAGCAGACACTGAACGGAAGGACTGAGGAGTAACTCAAAGGAACAGATGGACAGATGGCCCTTCAGTGTCTCCTGGCAGGCACAGCATCTTGTCTTGTCTTCAGAAAGGAAAACTATAAGGAGGAGCTCGTCTGTATAGAAAGACAAAGACAAAAACAAACAAACAAAACCCAGCCATAAGCAAGTCTACTGTCCAGGGCCCACAGTGATTTTTGACTTGTCCAAAAACTGCAGAGCTGGTTGAGGGCAGAGCCAGCCTCCCAGTCCAACAACTTTCTTCTACACTACTATTCCACAAAGAATGGGTCTCAGGAAGCTTAGTTCCATAGGCAGTGAGTGAAACAAGTGTCGGAAGACAGGATTCTGTGGTCAAATTAATTTAGAAAACAGATGGCTAAATCCATTCTTTCATTTAAACAGTGCCAGACAGGTTCTTGGGAGTAGGTGTCCTGGGTCTATTTGCTCTTATTGAATGTGAATGGGAGTATAACTTGAAGTAACTAGACATGGTTCATGACAGAATCCTTAAAAAAAATTATTTTATTGAAGTATAGTTGATTTTACAGTGTTGTGTTAATTTCCACTGTATAGCAAGGTGATTTGGTTATACATGTATACACATTCTTTTTCATATTCTTTTTCATTATGGCTTATTAGATGATATTGAATATAGTTCCTGTGCCATACAGTAGGACCTTGCTGTTAATCCGTTCTACGTATAACAGTTTGCATCTGCTAATCTCACACTCCCGTCCCCTCTTGGCAACCACAAGTCAGTCTCTATGTTTTTGATTCCATGTATGAAATATATCACATGGCATTTGTCTTTCTGACTTAGAATGATCTTCTCTAGGTCCATCCATGGTGCTGCAAATGGCATGATTTTTTTCTTCTTATGACTGAGGAGTATTCCATTGCATATATGCGCCACATCTTTGTCCATTCATCTGTCAGTGGGCATTGAGGTTGTTTCCATGTCTTGGCAACTGTGAATAGTGCTGCCATGAACAGTGAGGTGTATGTATCTTTTCCAGTTATTTTCTGAATACATGCCAGGAGTGGAATTGAAGGATCACACGGCAACTCTAGTTTTAGTTTATGGAAGAGCCTCCCTACTGTTTTCCATAATGGCCACGCCAATTTATATCCTATCAATAGGGTAGGAGTGTTCCCTTTTCTCCACATCCTCTCCAGCATGTATTATTTGTAGATTTTCTGACCGATCTGACGAGGGTGAGATTCTAACTCGCATTTCTCTAATAACTAGCAGTGTTGAGCAGGTGCCTGTTGACCATCTGTGTGTCTTCTTTGGAGAAATGTCTGTTTAGATCTTCTGCCCATTTTTTCAATCAAGTTGTTTATTTATTTACTTGTTATTGAATTCTATGAGCTGTGTGTGAAAACAAATGAAAGCAAGCCCTTGTTGAGCACATCATTTGCAAACTGTAGGCTGACTTTTCATTTTAAGAGCTCCTTAGATTGCTTTTCTTTCTATAGCCTTGGGAGACTGACCCAAGAAGGCACTGATGTGAATCGGAGAACGTTTTGCCTGTGTTCTCTTCTGAGAGTTTTCTGGTGTCGTGGACAGGATCTTGTATGTTTCATAGTGTGCAGAGGCTCTCTAAGGGCTTTGTGACTCAGAGAACCCCTTTTGGGCAAACTTGATCTATAGCAAAGTAATCCTGCGATGACTGCTCATTTGCTGGGAGACTCAGGAGAAGACTGGTTTGTTCACAGTGTGGTGGGACCCCCGGGGGCAGGTCAGGCCCTCAGACCTGCAGGGTGCTTCTCTGCCAAATGAGGTGATTGGTCTAGGACAGTGGTTCTCAGTGAGTGAGACAAAGGAGGGATTACTGTAAACACTGGCGAATGGACCGGACTCTCCTGGAGGTGAGGCAGGGTCACAGATGGAAGCAAAGCCTCTCATGCCATAGTCCTTCCAGTGCACAGCCACTGACTTTGGGGGTCCCTCCCACCTTTACTGTTATTGATCTAAAAACATTGTACATGCATATATTATTTAACCCAGCAATTCTTCTTGTAGGAATTTTCTTTCTGACAGACTTACATCTTTGTGTATGTGTTTGTGTGTAATATATGTATATACACACATATGTACATGCATATATAATATGTATATACACACATATTGATATTCACTGAAGCAGTGTTGGTAATAAGAGATTCAGTTCAGTTCAGTTCTGTTCAGTCGCTCAGTCGTGTCCGACTCTTTGCGACCCCGTGAATCGCAGCACACCAGGCCTCCCTGTCCATCACCGACTCCCGGAGTTCACTCAGACTCATGTCCATCGAGTCAGTGATGCCATCCAGCCATCTTATCCTCTGTTGTCCCCTTCTCCTCCTGCCCCCAATCCCTTCCAGCATCAGAGTCTTTTCCAGTGAGTCAACTCTTTGCATGAGGTGGCCAAAGTACTGGAGTTTCAGCTTTAGCATCATTCCTTCCAAAGAAATCCCAGGCTGTTCTCCTTTAGAATGGACTGGTTGGATCTCCTTGCAGTCCAAGGGACTCTCAAGAGTCTTCTCCAACACCACAGTTCAAAAGCATCAATTCTTTGGTCCCCAGCTTTCTTCACAGTCTAACTCTCACATCCATACATGACCACTGGAAAAGNAAAAAAAATTATTTTATTGAAGTATAGTTGATTTTACAGTGTTGTGTTAATTTCCACTGTATAGCAAGGTGATTCGGTTATACATGTATACACATTCTTTTTCATATTCTTTTTCATTATGGCTTATTAGATGATATTGAATATAGTTCCTGTGCCATACAGTAGGACCTTGCTGTTAATCCGTTCTACGTATAACAGTTTGCATCTGCTAATCTCACACTCCCGTCCCCTCTTGGCAACCACAAGTCAGTCTCTATGTTTTTGATTCCATGTATGAAATATATCACATGGCATTTGTCTTTCTGACTTAGAATGATCTTCTCTAGGTCCATCCATGGTGCTGCAAATGGCATGATTTTTTTCTTCTTATGACTGAGGAGTATTCCATTGCATATATGCGCCACATCTTTGTCCATTCATCTGTCAGTGGGCATTGAGGTTGTTTCCATGTCTTGGCAACTGTGAATAGTGCTGCCATGAACAGTGAGGTGTATGTATCTTTTCCAGTTATTTTCTGAATACATGCCAGGAGTGGAATTGAAGGATCACACGGCAACTCTAGTTTTAGTTTATGGAAGAGCCTCCCTACTGTTTTCCATAATGGCCACGCCAATTTATATCCTATCAATAGGGTAGGAGTGTTCCCTTTTCTCCACATCCTCTCCAGCATGTATTATTTGTAGATTTTCTGACCGATCTGACGAGGGTGAGATTCTAACTCGCATTTCTCTAATAACTAGCAGTGTTGAGCAGGTGCCTGTTGACCATCTGTGTGTCTTCTTTGGAGAAATGTCTGTTTAGATCTTCTGCCCATTTTTTCAATCAAGTTGTTTATTTATTTACTTGTTATTGAATTCTATGAGCTGTGTGTGAAAACAAATGAAAGCAAGCCCTTGTTGAGCACATCATTTGCAAACTGTAGGCTGACTTTTCATTTTAAGAGCTCCTTAGATTGCTTTTCTTTCTATAGCCTTGGGAGACTGACCCAAGAAGGCACTGATGTGAATCGGAGAACGTTTTGCCTGTGTTCTCTTCTGAGAGTTTTCTGGTGTCGTGGACAGGATCTTGTATGTTTCATAGTGTGCAGAGGCTCTCTAAGGGCTTTGTGACTCAGAGAACCCCTTTTGGGCAAACTTGATCTATAGCAAAGTAATCCTGCGATGACTGCTCATTTGCTGGGAGACTCAGGAGAAGACTGGTTTGTTCACAGTGTGGTGGGACCCCCGGGGGCAGGTCAGGCCCTCAGACCTGCAGGGTGCTTCTCTGCCAAATGAGGTGATTGGTCTAGGACAGTGGTTCTCAGTGAGTGAGACAAAGGAGGGATTACTGTAAACACTGGCGAATGGACCGGACTCTCCTGGAGGTGAGGCAGGGTCACAGATGGAAGCAAAGCCTCTCATGCCATAGTCCTTCCAGTGCACAGCCACTGACTTTGGGGGTCCCTCCCACCTTTACTGTTATTGATCTAAAAACATTGTACATGCATATATTATTTAACCCAGCAATTCTTCTTGTAGGAATTTTCTTTCTGACAGACTTACATCTTTGTGTATGTGTTTGTGTGTAATATATGTATATACACACATATGTACATGCATATATAATATGTATATACACACATATTGATATTCACTGAAGCAGTGTTGGTAATAAGAGATTCAGTTCAGTTCAGTTCTGTTCAGTCGCTCACTCGTGTCCGACTCTTTGCGACCCCGTGAATCGCAGCACACCAGGCCTCCCTGTCCATCACCGACTCCCGGAGTTCACTCAGACTCATGTCCATCGAGTCAGTGATGCCATCCAGCCATCTTATCCTCTGTTGTCCCCTTCTCCTCCTGCCCCCAATCCCTTCCAGCATCAGAGTCTTTTCCAGTGAGTCAACTCTTTGCATGAGGTGGCCAAAGTACTGGAGTTTCAGCTTTAGCATCATTCCTTCCAAAGAAATCCCAGGCTGTTCTCCTTTAGAATGGACTGGTTGGATCTCCTTGCAGTCCAAGGGACTCTCAAGAGTCTTCTCCAACACCACAGTTCAAAAGCATCAATTCTTTGGTCCCCAGCTTTCTTCACAGTCTAACTCTCACATCCATACATGACCACTGGAAAAGCTATAGCCTTCACTAGATGGACCTTTGTTGGCAAAGTAATGTCTCTGCTTTTCAATATGTTATCTAGGTTGGTCATAACTTTTCTTCCAAGGAGTAAGCATCTTTTAATTTCATGGCTGCAGTCACCATCTGCAGTGATTTTGGAGCCCCCAAAAATAAAGTCTGACACTGCTTCCACTGTTTCCCCATCTATTTCCCATGAAGTGATGGGACCAGATGCCATGATCTTCATTTTCTGAATATTAAGCTTTAAGCCAACTTTTTCACTCTCCACTTTCACTTTCATCAAGAGGCTTTTTAGTTCCTCTTCATTTTCTGCCATAAGGGTGGTGTCATCTGCATATCTGAGGTTATTGATATTTCTCCCGGCAATCTTGATTCCAGCTTGTGCTTCTTCCAGCCCAGCGTTTCTCATGATGTACTCTGCATATAAGTTAAATAAGCAGGGAGACAATATACAGCCTTGACGTACTCCTTTTCCTATTTGGAACCAGTCTGTTGTTTCATGTCCATTTTTAACTGTTGCTTCCTGACCTGCATACAGATTTCTCAAGAGGTAGGTCAGGTGGTCTGGTATTCCCATCTCTTTCAGAATTTTCCACAGTTTATTGTGATCCACGCAGTTAAAGGCTTTGGCATAGTCAATAAAGCAGAAATAGATAAGAGATTGAAAGTGAAAGTGAAAGTAAAGTCGGTCAGTCGTGTCTGACTCTTTGCGATCCTGTGGACTGTAGCCCACCAGGCTCCTCCGTCCATGGGATTCTCCAGGCAAGAATACTGGAGTAGGTTGCCATTTCCTTCTCCAGGGGATCTTCCCAATCCAGGGATCGAACCCAGGTCTCCCGTATTGCAGGCAGACGCTTTAACCTCTGAGCCACCAGGTTAGATATGGCTAAATATCCACCAAAGGAATATGTGTAGCGATTACAAAGAACAGACCTACCTCCAGATGTCTGATTAAATGAAAAACTGGAGTGTATTGGGAAGAGAACTGTAACACACATCACTGATTTAAGAAATATATATAAAATATATACATAGAGGGCTTCCCTGATGGTTCAGTGGTAAAGAATCTGCCTGCCGTGCAGGAGCCACAGGAGATGTGAGTTCGATCTCTGGGTTGGAAAGATCCTCTGGAGGAGGGCATGGCAACCCACTCCAATATTCATTCTTGCCTGGAGAATCCCACGGACAGAGCAGCCTGGCGGGCTACAGTCCATAGGGTCACAAAGAGCTGGACACGACTGAAGCAACTTAACATACATAAACATAGAGGACTTTCCCAATGGTCCAATGGCTGAGACTCCTTCCTCCCTATACAGGGGGCCCGAGTTCGATCCTTGGTCAGGGAACTAGATCCCACATGCTGCAACTAAGAGTTATATGCCACAACTAAAGATCTCACACACCACAGAGAAATTCGAAACCTGCAGGCTGTGGCTAAGACCTGGCACGGCCAAATAAATAAATAAAAATTTTAAAGTATGTTCATAAAGCATACACTTATTTATCTGCAGACTATCTCTGGAAGGATACTGAAGAAACAGAACAGATAGCTGTTTCTGGTATCTCAGGGACAGTGATGTCAAAAAAAACTTACTTCACACTGTGTACCCCTTTGCACTATTTGAACTTTGTACCACATGCAAGATAGCCAATCCCAATGTCCTACACGTGTATCACCGTCTTCACATCAAGAGATGAATCTGTTGCTCCTCCCTTTGAGTCTGGTGTGGCCATGGGAAATGCTTTGATGGAAGTGGACTGACCCAGTGGTAGGTCCATCCTGAGCCTTTAGAAGGACTGGCTATTTCTGCTTCCTCCCTGAAAGAAGCCAGCAACTGTGTAAGAAGTCCATCACTCTAAGACTATGGTGCTGTGAGGAAACCAAGCCAGCCACATAGCTCTGGCAAGTGGAGAGAGATGCCTAACCCGCCCCAAGCTGTTCAGCTGTCCCTGTGGAGGCGTCCCAGTGAGTGAGCGAGGAAGCCCTTAGACATTCCAGCAGCAGCAGATACCACGTGGAGCTGAAGAACCACCCAGCTGAGCCTGTCCCAGACTGTACAATAGGATCGTGAAAAATCATAAAGTGTTGTTTTAAATCACTAAGCTTTGGACCAGTTAATTAAACAGCAAGAGATAAAAAACGATCGCCTATTATTTGTAACAACATGGATGGACCTAGAGATTGCCATACTGAGTGAAGTAAATCAGACAGAGAAGGAGAAAGATCGTATGATATCCATTATATGTGAAATCTAAAAAGAAATGATACTGATGAACTAACAAAACAGAAAGAGACTCACAGACTGAAAGAACAAACTCATGGTTTTGGGGTTGAGGGGAAGGGTGGGGAAAAGGGACAGTTAGATGTTTGGGGTGGGCCTGTACACGCTGCTATATTTAAAATGGATAACCAACAGAGACACACTGCACAGCACGTGGAAATCTGTTCAATGTTATGTGGCAGCCTGGATGGGAAGGGAGTATGGAATGGATACACATATACACATGGCCGAGTCCCTTTTCTATTTACCTATAACACAACGTAGTTTGCTAATCTGCTGTATCCCAATACAAAATAGTTTAAGTTGCCTATTAAATATAAATATGTAAAATAGCTTTAAAAGTGTTTTTGTATGTAATTCTGTAAATGCAAGATTTGAGATCACCCTGGTGGTTCGGTGGGTAAAGAATCTGCCTGCAATGCAGGGGGTGCAGGTTCAATCCCTGGATCGGAAAGATCCCCAGAGAAGGAAATGGTAACCCACTCCAAGTACTCTTGCCTGGAGAATTCCGTGGATGGAGGAGCTTGGCAGGCTACAGACCATGGGGGCTCAAAGAGTCAGACGCAACTGAGTGACTAACACTTTCGCTTTCTTTTTCAAGGAGGAGAGCCACAAGTGGCCCAGGTGGGGGCCCAGAAGCAAGCACCCATCGGGGAAAAAGAGGGAAACTAGCAGGGGTAGAAAAAACTGTTGCTGACTTCACAAAACGCCCTGAGGTTGGCTTCTGACAGGGAAAACGCCCCCATCCCTCCTTGCTCTCTGTTGGTCTCTGTCTCTCTCTTATTTATTATTTTTGGCTGTGCTGGGTCTCACTGCCGTTCCCTGGCTTTCTCTAGCTGCG
Source organism: Oreotragus oreotragus (assembly GCA_006410675.1). NCBI lineage: Eukaryota > Metazoa > Chordata > Mammalia > Artiodactyla > Bovidae > Oreotragus > Oreotragus oreotragus. The sequence continues at coordinate 148,237 of SJYX01009937.1, forward strand.
GTGGGCGGACTTCCCATTGCAACGGCTTCTCCTGTTGCAGAGCACAGATTCTGGGGCGCTCAGGCGTTAATTGCTGCGGCTCGCAGGCTCTAGAGTGCAGGCTCAGTAGCTGCGCTGCTCCGGCTTCCCTGCTTCGCGGCACGTGGAGTCTTCCTGGACCAGGGCTCAAACCCATGTCCCCTGCATTGACAGACGGATTCTTAACCACTCTACCACCAGAGAAATCCTCTGTCTCTCTTTTACACACACACACACACACACCACTTAATTATTCCATGTAATTAAGAGGGAGAGGAGGGAATATTAAGTAGGTTCATTACTACTGTCATCAACCAGGGTCTGAGATTATGTGATCAAGGTACAACCCTGGATGCCCTTTGGGAACTGATCATACAATACAGAAAGAAACAAGATTAAGAAACCTAAGTGGCATAACCTCAATATTTCAAAATAATAGACAGGAGGAAGGAGAAATTAGTTTGATTTTCATGAAAAGAATGAATTCCAAAATATTTGAAAGGGCTGAAGATATTACTTTTAAATATAGTACATTTTACAAAGCTATAAATGGGTATCTAATAAGTTAAATGAGGTAAGTTAATGAAAGAATTAAGATTCACAAGAGGCCTACATTATATAATTATGTATCGTAAAACAGTCCCTTAACATGTTGGAATTAATTGCATAACCCAGAAATTGAAGGTACATTGAAGTTTTAGTTTGAAAAAGCAACTGATTTCCTCTCAATGTTTTGCACATAGTAGGTATTCAGCAAATGCTTGGTAAAGTAAAATGAGCCAGCTGGTAAGATACACTGGCAATTGTCACTCCCTCTAGATGGAGGCTTGTGTCTCAATCCCATTGTGTTAGTGGTAACTACACCCTCCTCCACTCCAAAGCATTTCTAGAGGCAACTGAGAGTAAGAAGGTAACCTTGCACACATTCTCATTTATTTTTTTTTTAAAGCAAATCATTTAAAAAACATCAGTAATATAACTATCAATAGTAACAAATTACTTGCTGAACAGCGCAGTTAAGAACAGCTAATTTAAGACATTTTCTTCAGAAAATTCCAATTAAAGTGTGAATAGGTTAAGTGGGAAGGATTAATTCAAAGAGGACTAGAAACAATCAGAATAACAGATCAGATTCCAGGTTTAGCCTGAAGACCTTGGGGGTGGTGGTTGGAGGGTGTGCTAACAAGAGAGGGATGAACGTGCCAGAACACAGGCATCAAGCCAAGGGTAGGTATTGTTTCCTCCTCTTTGGGGGTCTCTCTGGGATAGATCCTAACACTGTGCTCTGGGTTATGAGCCCAGCTCTGAACAGCAAGTCAGAACATTGGGGGCAAGGACATTGTCATCCTCAGCTATAATACTAATTGGAATCTATCCAAAACATTACCTCGGGTAAGATCTGCTTCCTTAGTTCTTTTCATCAGTGGGGACTCAAGTGAATTTCTAAGACCATAACATATCTTAGTATCAAGATCAATACTGAATTAGCAGACAAGGCTAAGGATAACTAGGGGGAAATAATTAACAAAATTAAGGAGGATTTGCACCGCTGGGAACCATAAAAGTTATTTTATGGGTCCATGTAAATGTAATAAAACCTCTGTCTGTGCTACAATTTAATTTCACATCAAAAAGGTCCCCACAGATAGTCTGCAAGATTATTTTACTAAAATTGGACATGTCTATGCCTTCCTATTCTGAGGAAGAAAAAGCTTACTCTGCCCGGAAAGTTACATTTCACACGGAGGACTGAAATAAGGCCCATCTGATCTCAAGCACTTTCTAATGGCAGCTCCTCAAAGTAGGTAACATAATTAATTTTTATTAATAATAGCACTTCATAATTGGCAGAGGCAGAACATAATATATCAAAAGGATGTTTCCAAGAATAGCACACACTCTTTTCAAATTAAAAAGTCAAATATTAACAATAGTGGAATACAAAGACAATGTCTGTTACACAGATGCTCTTCATATTTCTGCTATGTATTTTTAGCAGCTTTATTGACACCTAATTCATGTACCCTATAATTCACCCATTTGAAACATACTTTTCAATGGTTCTTAGTATGTTCACAGTTTTACGACCATCAGCGTAATCAATTTTAGAGCATTTGCATCACCCCCAGAAGAAACCCAGACCCATTAGTGGTCACCCCACATACTTCCCCCTCCACCAGGCCTAGGTAATCACGGATCTATGTTCTCTCAGTATCAATTTATCTGTTCTGGATATTTCATATAAATGGAATATGATCTGTGGGTTTTTGTGAACAACTTCTGGTACTCAGCATAATGTTTTTTGCATTTCATCTATGTTGTAGCATGTATCATTACTTCATTTTTTATTGTCAATATTCTCTTACACGAGTATCCTGCATTTTATTTACACATCCATCAGCTGATGGGCATTTGAGGTATTCCACTTTTCGGCTTTGGTGAATAATGTTGTTATGGACATTCCTGTACGTGTTTTTCTGTGGGCATGTCTTTCTTTTTGTTTTCATTTCTGTTGGATATATACCTGGGAGTGGATGTGCTGGGTCATTCGGTAACTTTATGGCTTCCTAGGTGGTGCTAGTGGAGAGGAACTCACCTGCCAATGCAACGGACATAAGAGATGGGGGCTGGATCCCTGGTGGCGAAGGTTCCCTGAGGAGGGCACGGCAACCCACTCCAGTGTTCTTCCCTGGAGAGTCCCAGGGACAGAGGAGCCTGGCGGGCTATACTCCAGTAGGATCGCACAGAGTCGGACATGGCTGAAGCAATTTAGCATGCACACACGCATAGTAACTTTATAGTTAACATTTTGATGAGCTGCCAAACTGTTTTACAAAGTGGCTGCACTATTTTATATTCATATTTACATTGTTTATAAGCATTCCAATAAAACCAACTCCTGTTTTATCGTTTTGATTGACACGTAATAGTTTGAAGTGTTATCTTATTGTTGTTTCCCTTNGAATCTGCCTGCAATGCAGGGGGTGCAGGTTCAATCCCTGGATCGGAAAGATCCCCAGAGAAGGAAATGGTAACCCACTCCAAGTACTCTTGCCTGGAGAATTCCGTGGATGGAGGAGCTTGGCAGGCTACAGACCATGGGGGCTCAAAGAGTCAGACGCAACTGAGTGACTAACACTTTCGCTTTCTTTTTCAAGGAGGAGAGCCACAAGTGGCCCAGGTGGGGGCCCAGAAGCAAGCACCCATCGGGGAAAAAGAGGGAAACTAGCAGGGGTAGAAAAAACTGTTGCTGACTTCACAAAACGCCCTGAGGTTGGCTTCTGACAGGGAAAACGCCCCCATCCCTCCTTGCTCTCTGTTGGTCTCTGTCTCTCTCTTATTTATTATTTTTGGCTGTGCTGGGTCTCACTGCCGTGCCCTGGCTTTCTCTAGCTGCGGTGGGCGGACTTCCCATTGCAAGGGCTTCTCCTGTTGCAGAGCACAGATTCTGGGGCGCTCAGGCATTAATTGCTGCGGCTCGCAGGCTCTAGAGTGCAGGCTCAGTAGCTGCGCTGCTCCGGCTTCCCTGCTTTGCGGCACGTGGAATCTTCCTGGACCAGGGCTCAAACCCATGTCCCCTGCATTGACAGATGGATTCTTAACCACTCTACCACCAGAGAAATCCTCTGTCTCTCTTTTACACACACACACACACACACCACTTAATTATTCCATGTAATTAAGAGGGAGAGGAGGGAATATTAAGTAGGTTCATTACTACTGTCATCAACCAGGGTCTGAGATTATGTGATCAAGGTACAACCCTGGATGCCCTTTGGGAACTGATCATACAATACAGAAAGAAACAAGATTAAGAAACCTAAGTGGCATAACCTCAATATTTCAAAATAATAGACAGGAGGAAGGAGAAATTAGTTTGATTTTCATGAAAAGAATGAATTCCAAAATATTTGAAAGGGCTGAAGATATTACTTTTAAATATAGTACATTTTACAAAGCTATAAATGGGTATCTAATAAGTTAAATGAGGTAAGTTAATGAAAGAATTAAGATTCACAAGAGGCCTACATTATATAATTATGTATCGTAAAACAGTCCCTTAACATGTTGGAATTAATTGCATAACCCAGAAATTGAAGGTACATTGAAGTTTTAGTTTGAAAAAGCAACTGATTTCCTCTCAATGTTTTGCACATAGTAGGTATTCAGCAAATGCTTGGTAAAGTAAAATGAGCCAGCTGGTAAGATACACTGGCAATTGTCACTCCCTCTAGATGGAGGCTTGTGTCTCAATCCCATTGTGTTAGTGGTAACTACACCCTCCTCCACTCCAAAGCATTTCTAGAGGCAACTGAGAGTAAGAAGGTAACCTTGCACACATTCTCATTTATTTTTTTTTTAAAGCAAATCATTTAAAAAACATCAGTAATATAACTATCAATAGTAACAAATTACTTGCTGAACAGCGCAGTTAAGAACAGCTAATTTAAGACATTTTCTTCAGAAAATTCCAATTAAAGTGTGAATAGGTTAAGTGGGAAGGATTAATTCAAAGAGGACTAGAAACAATCAGAATAACAGATCAGATTCCAGGTTTAGCCTGAAGACCTTGGGAGTGGTGGTTGGAGGGTGTGCTAACAAGAGAGGGATGAACGTGCCAGAACACAGGCATCAAGCCAAGGGTAGGTATTGTTTCTTCCTCTTTGGGGGTCTCTCTGGGATAGATCCTAACACTGTGCTCTGGGTTATGAGCCCAGCTCTGAACAGCAAGTCAGAACATTGGGGGCAAGGACATTGTCATCCTCAGCTATAATACTAATTGGAATCTATCCAAAACATTACCTCGGGTAAGATCTGCTTCCTTAGTTCTTTTCATCAGTGGGGACTCAAGTGAATTTCTAAGACCATAACATATCTTAGTATCAAGATCAATACTGAATTAGCAGACAAGGCTAAGGATAACTAGGGGGAAATAATTAACAAAATTAAGGAGGATTTGCACCGCTGGGAACCATAAAAGTTATTTTATGGGTCCATGTAAATGTAATAAAACCTCTGTCTGTGCTACAATTTAATTTCACATCAAAAAGGTCCCCACAGATAGTCTGCAAGATTATTTTACTAAAATTGGACATGTCTATGCTTTCCTATTCTGAGGAAGAAAAAGCTTACTCTGCCCGGAAAGTTACATTTCACACGGAGGACTGAAATAAGGCCCATCTGATCTCAAGCACTTTCTAATGGCAGCTCCTCAAAGTAGGTAACATAATTAATTTTTATTAATAATAGCACTTCATAATTGGCAGAGGCAGAACATAATATATCAAAAGGATGTTTCCAAGAATAGCACACACTCTTTTCAAATTAAAAAGTCAAATATTAACAATAGTGGAATACAAAGACAATGTCTGTTACACAGATGCTCTTCATATTTCTGCTATGTATTTTTAGCAGCTTTATTGACACCTAATTCATGTACCCTATAATTCACCCATTTGAAACATACTTTTCAATGGTTCTTAGTATGTTCACAGTTTTACGACCATCAGCGTAATCAATTTTAGAGCATTTGCATCACCCCCAGAAGAAACCCAGACCCATTAGTGGTCACCCCACATACTTCCCCCTCCACCAGGCCTAGGTAATCACGGATCTATGTTCTCTCAGTATCAATTTATCTGTTCTGGATATTTCATATAAATGGAATCATATGATCTGTGGGTTTTTGTGAACAACTTCTGGTACTCAGCATAATGTTTTTTGCATTTCATCTATGTTGTAGCATGTATCATTACTTCATTTTTTATTGTCAATATTCTCTTACACGAGTATCCTGCATTTTATTTACACATCCATCAGCTGATGGGCATTTGAGGTATTCCACTTTTCGGCTTTGGTGAATAATGTTGTTATGGACATTCCTGTACGTGTTTTTCTGTGGGCATGTCTTTCTTTTTGTTTTCATTTCTCTTGGATATATACCTGGGAGTGGATGTGCTGGGTCATACGGTAACTTTATGGCTTCCTAGGTGGTGCTAGTGGAGAGGAACTCACCTGCCAATGCAACGGACATAAGAGATGGGGGCTGGATCCCTGGTGGCGAAGGTTCCCTGAGGAGGGCACGGCAACCCACTCCAGTGTTCTTCCCTGGAGAGTCCCAGGGACAGAGGAGCCTGGCGGGCTATACTCCAGTAGGATCGCACAGAGTCGGACATGGCTGAAGCAATTTAGCATGCACACACGCATAGTAACTTTATAGTTAACATTTTGATGAGCTGCCAAACTGTTTTACAAAGTGGCTGCACTATTTTATATTCATATTTACATTGTTTATAAGCATTCCAATAAAACCAACTCCTGTTTTATCGTTTTGATTGACACGTAATAGTTTGAAGTGTTATCTTATTGTTGTTTCCCTTTGACTAATGATGTTGAGCATCTTTTCAGGTCCTTATTAGCCATACGTGTATCTTCTTTGGGGAAGGCAATGGCACCCCACCCCAGTACTCTTGCCTGGAAAATCCAGTGGACGGAGGAGCCTGGTGGGCTGCAGTCCATGGGGTCGCTGACAGTCGGACAGACTGAGCGACTTCACTTTCACTTTTTCATGCATTGGAGAAGGAAATGGCAACCCACTCCAGTATTCTTGCCTGGAGAATCCCAGGGATGGGGGAGCCTGGTGGGCTGCCGTCTATGGGGTCACACAGAGTCGGACACGACTGAAGCGACTTAGCAGCAGCAGCAGCAGCAGCAGTGTCTTCTTTGGAGAAGTGCCCATTTTAAAGTTGGTTTGTCTTTTCAATAAGGCTCGACTCTTAAGTTCCATAAGGGCAAGGACTATAATCTGTCTTGCTCTTTTCTCTTCCCCACCTGCCGACTCCAATGCCTGGACCACAGTTGTGTTTAAAATTTGTTCATTGGATGACTTGATAAAGTAATGGCTAGAGATAGAGATGACATAGCTACAGTCAAGAGATTTCCTCTCCTTTGTTTAAATTTTTTATTGAAGGATACTTGATTTACAGTGTTGTGTTAGCTTTGGGTATACAGTGAAGTATATATTCTTTCTTAGATTCTTTTCCATTATAAGTTATTACAAGATATTGAATATAATTCCCTATGCTATAAGTAGGACATTGTTATTTATCTATTTTATACATAGTAGTATGTACTGGCATCCCACTCCAGTACTCTTGCCTGGAAACTCCCATGGACGGAGGAGCCTGGTAGGCTGCAGTCCGTGGGGTCGCTGAGTCAGACACGACTCACGAAAGTGAGCGACTTCACTTTCACTTTTCACTTTCATGCATTGGAGAAGGAAATGGCAACCCACTCCAGTGTTCTTGCCTGGAGAATCCCAGGGACGGGGAGCCTGGTGGGCTGACGTCTGTGGGGTCGCACAGAGTCGGACACGACTGCAGCGACTTAGCAGCAGCAGCAGCAGTATGTGTTTGTTAATCCCAAGCTCCTATTTCTCTCTTCCTCTCCCAGTCCCGTTTGGTAACGATGTTTGTTTGCTATGTCTGTAAGTCTGTTTCTGTTTTATAGATAGATTCATTTGTATAATTTTGTAAAGATTCCAGAGTTAAGTGGTATCATATGACATTTGTCTTTCTTTCTCTGACTTATTTCACTTAGTATTATAACCTCTAGGTTCGTCCATGTTTCTGCAAATAGTATTATTTCCACTCTTTTTATGGTTGAGTGATATTCCACGTTGTGTATGTGTACCCATTCCTCCATTGATGGACACTTGGGTTGCTTCTGTGTCTCGGCTATTGTAAATATTGCTACTATAAACATTGGGATGTGTGTATCTTTTCAAGTTAAGAGTTTTCTTCTTCTCTGGATATACGCCCAAGAGTGGGATTGCTAGATCATATGGTAACTCTACTTTTAGCCTTTCAAGGCACTTCCATGCTGATCTCCATAGTGGCTACACCAGTTTACATCCCACCAACAGTATAGGAGAGTTCCCTTTTCTCCACACCCTCTCTGCTGCTGCTGCTGCTGCTAAGTCGCTTCAGTCATGTCCGACTCTGTGCGACCCCATAGATGGCAGCCCACCAGGCTCCCCCGTCCCTGGGATTCTCCAAGCAAGAATACTGGAGTGGGTTGCCATATCCTTCTCCATGCATGAAAGTGAAAAGTGAAAGTGAAGTTGCTCAGCCGTGTCTTGACTCCTAGCGACCCCATGGACTGCAGCCTACCAGGCTCCTCCGTCCATGGGATTCTCCAGGCAAGAGTACTGGAGTGGGGTGCCATCGCCTTCTCTGCCACACCTCTCTAGAATTTTTTATTTGTAGACTTTTTGATATGGCCATTCGGATTGATGTGAGGTGATATCTCCTTGTAGTCTTGATTTGCATTTCTCTAATGATTAGAGATCTTGAGCATCTTTTCATGTGCCTATTGGGCATCTATATGTCTTCTTTGGAGAATGTCTATTTAGGTCTTCTGCCGAGTTTTTCAGGGAAGGCAATGGCACCCCACCCCAGTACTCTTGCCTGGAAAATCCAATGGACGGAGGAGCCTGGTGGGCTGCAGTCCATGGGGTCGCTAACAGTCGGACAGACTGAGCGACTTCACTTTCACTTTTCTCTTTCACGCATTGGAGAAGGAAATGGCAACCCACTCCAGTATTCTTGCCTGGAGAATCCCAGGGATGGGGGAGCCTGGTGGGCTGCCGTCTATGGGGTCACACAGAGTTGGGCACGACTGAAGTGACTTAGCAGCAGCAGCAGCAGCAGCAGCAGCCGAGTTTTTGATTGGGTTGTTTGCTTATATTGAGCTGAGTTGTTTGTCTGTTTTGGAAATTAAGCCCTTGTCAGTCATATGTCATGTATTTAAGCCTTTTGAAGTTTATTTTGTGTATGGTGTGAGGGAGTGTTTAACTTCATTGGTTTATATGCACCTGTCCAGTTTTCCCAATACCACTTGCTGATGAGATTGTCTATTCTCCATCGTGTATTCTTGCTTTCTTTGTCCAAGATTAGTCGACTATAGGTGTGTGGGGTTATTTCCGGGCTTTCTATTCAGTTCCATTGATCCATGTCTGTTTTTGTGCCAATGCCACACTGTTTTGGTTACTGTAGCTATATAGTATCGTCCACAGTATGGGAGAGTAATGCCTCCAGCCTCATTCTTTTTCCTCAGGATTGCTTTGGCAATTCTGGATCTTTTATGATTTCATATAACTTTTAGTATTGTTTATTCTAGTTCTTTGAAAACTGTCAAGGATCACATTAAATCTGTATATTACTCTGGGTAGTATGGGCATTTTAACAATATTAATTCTTCCAACCCAAGAGCATGGGGTATCATTCCATTTCTTTGACTCATCTCTAGTTTCCTATCAATGTACTATACTTTTCAGCATATAAGTCTTCCACCTCCTTGGTCAGGTTTGTTTCTAGGTATTTCATTTTTTGACATGATTTTAAAAGAGATTTTTCTTTTTTACTTTCTTTTTCTGATGTTTCACTGTTAGTATAAAGAAGTGCTATAGATTTCTGATTGTTATCAAGAGTTCCTCTTCTTTGTATATGTAAATTATATGAGATAGCATGGAGGGTGGATGTGAGCAAATGCACAGGATGTATTGTTTAATTGTAATGATACTAAATCCCATTGCATAGTCCAAGACATATTTAAATGGCTTACTTCTGCCAGTCATGTTCTTATAGCATTCTCTTTGCCCTAAAAGTCCCAAAGACTCCAGACCTTTGTCCTAGGATCTCAGGATCTGAAGTTTGCTCAAGGAATTTGTTCTGCATATGTAGCTACTTGAGGATGGGAAGCGCTAATCACTAATTTATTTTAAAATCAAAGCAGAATTAAATAAAATATAAATTATACCTTGAAACACCTTTAGCCTTCTTTGGTATTTGTATTTCCAAGTCAAGTCATACATGCAACTCCTGTATGCACTAGAGTTTTGCACAGAACAGTTCTGTCCTTTGGCCATGAACCAACCCCAGCCAGACATCTTACAAATCCATCCTATTGATCAAAGGGTGATTCTCTGTGTGGCTCACTGCACAAATAACTCTCAAACTGAAAAAAATAGCTTGGCCTGTGTGTCTTGCTGCTCAGAGGCTGAGTTTCCTTTTCATCTACCAAGGACTGAACTTCATCAGATAATAATTTCTTTAGAAACAAACCTAGAAAACCTAGTATATTTTGTTCTAAGCTAGCTATATTTGTATTTTTCAGAACTTGGGGTTGTGAGCCAGTCAAATATAACATCAAATGCTTATTCAAGAGCTCCAGCACTATTTTCATTGAATTTAAAGCTGCAATTCTTAACTGGAAAATTAAGAGAATTTTATGTAATTTATTTTAAATTAAGTATCGTGGAGTTTATTTTTTATTATTTTATTTTTTAAATTTAAATTCATTTATTTTAATTGGAGGCTAAATACTTTACAATATTGTATTGGTTTTGCCATACATCAACATGAATCCGCCACGGGTGTACACGTGGAGTTTAAAATAACTCCTGAAGGAGTCATTGGACCCAGGAGTGTTCCAGTGTTTGCGGCTCCAGGTCCTAGACGCTCACTCTCCATTAACATAACTTTCCTGTAAACTCAGTATTTAGATTCCAGAGAGCTGCTGTTGTCCTGGATGGGATACACATCTTATGAATTACAGAAGAAAGCCCATGTGAGGAAGTAAGAAACCCAGAGGGCACCCTCAGGTACAGGGAGGTTCCTACTTTCTCTCATCAAGCTTCTTCCCTGCCAGTGTGTAGTATGGAGTCCACAACTTTCTGAAGCTTCCTAGAAAGAAGAGGTAATATCTTTGGGGCAGGGAATATGGGCAGAAGTTCAGATGGACTTCCGTGTATTCTTCTCTCTGCTTTTTTCTGCCTTGGTGGTAAATACCTGAGCAGTAGCGCTCTGGCGACTTGGGAGAACCTAGGTTTTCTTTGCTCTCCTGTAAGTTCCATTTAAAAAATAGAATAATCTGAGATCATCATCAGGTTTAAGATCATAGCCTTTATAAACCAGTCTGTCTCAATCAGTTTAGAAAGTAAAAGCAGGGCCAGGAATCAACCTTGTTTACTTAAATACAGTGTGACCTAGTTTGGTCCAGTGAAAGAAGGAAGCTTGAAGGGAGATCAGAAGTAGGATTCTAGTTTTAGCTTTGTTACCAGTTAGCTGTGACCTTGAGCAAATCAACTTTTCTGCAACTCAGTCTCTATTTTCAAATGGGAGTGAAGAAACCTGCTTTTGTTCAGTTTGTTGGGATAATCAGATGAGATTACATATTTGAAAATTCCCTAAATTTTTAGAACACCAATTGAAAAATGACAGGTTTGAAAATACTATCAATTTATGTGTCAGGTGGCTTAAAATGTTATATATAAGTAACTACAAATAAAGTAAGCAAAATAAAATAATGAAGTAAATAAAAAGTTGAAATAATTCAAACTAGAAACCTATAGGAAAATATTAGACAACATTTTTATTGTTCTATCAAATTTTATAGAGAAAGAAAACCTATAAGATAGCAAGGTTTATTTGTTACTCAAGCTCTCAGGGGAAAAAAATACAGGATCTATAAACAAGCATTGATCTGAGGTAAAGCCCTAAGAAAACTGTTGAGTTTTCAACAAATAAGCAAAGGGCTCAATCTTTTTAATTTATTTATTTTTAATTGGAAGATAATTGCTTTACAATATTGTTTTGGTTTCTGCCATACATCAACATGAATCAGCCATAGGAATACGCATGTCCCGCCCCCCAACCTCCCCTGCTACCCCACTAAACCTCCTTCCTGCCTCCCACCCCATCCCAGCCCTCTAGGCTGTCACAGAGCTCCGGTTTGAGCTCCCTGCGTCCCACAGCAGATGCGCACTGGCTATCCGTTTTCCACGTGGTGATGTGTGTGTCTCAGGGCCGCTCTCCCAGTTCATCCCACCCGCTCCTTCCACACTGTGTCCCCAGGTCTGTTGTCTATGTCTGTGTCTATTACTACCCTGCAAAAAAGTTGGCAGCTCAGATTATGCCTCTGCCTTCCAGCCCTCCTTCTGGAAAATCATAAGAGAATCAGAAGGAATGGAAACGGCCAAAATCCTGCCAGTCTGGCAGGTGGGGGCACCTGCTTTAGTAGACCTAGATTTAAGCAATTTGAGTCCCCTTTACCTAAAACCCTCCAACTGGATGGGGATGCTCTTAGATTATAGCATGGCTGGGCTGGGTCTGCCCACAACAATTCTGTTGCCTATTTTAAATCAGGTCAAGCAACAGTCCCCCTAAAACACACACACAGCATTACCAGTTATTGACCTCTAGTTTTCATGTGGGGATAGATTTAGTGTCTTATAGGTGAGGTGCACCCTGTTCTTCCAGATCCCATTAGAAAAATAAAGGTGTGTAAATAGCCTGTAGTGACTTTCTGGGTTAGAGATCCTCTCGTGTCTTTCCCAGAGGGTCTAGGAACCACTAGAAGTGGAATTAAAGTTTAATCATCAAAAATAATGGGTGGAGGAGGAGAGGAGGTAAAGAAGAGGAAAGCGGGGAGGATTGGGAAGGGAGAGGGAGGAAAGGGAGGGGAGAGCAGGAGGAGACAGAGGAGGAGGGGACCAGAGGGGGAGGATGAGGAGGGAGAAGGAGGAGGGGGGAGGGGAGCAGGAGGAAACAGACAAGAGGGGAGCACAGGAAAGACTCCAGGAGGAGATGTGTATAAGAGACAGGGGTGGATGTGAGCAAATGCACAGGATGTATTGTTTAATTGTAATGATACTAAATCCCATTGCATAGTCCAAGACATATTTAAATGGCTTACTTCTGCCAGTCATGTTCTTATAGCATTCTCTTTGCCCTAAAAGTCCCAAAGACTCCAGACCTTTGTCCTAGGATCCCAGGATCTGAAGTTTGCTCAAGGAATTTGTTCTGCATATGTAGCTACTTGAGGATGGGAAGCGCTAATCACTAATTTATTTTAAAATCAAAGCAGAATTAAATAAAATATAAATTATACCTTGAAACACCTTTAGCCTTCTTTGGTATTTGTATTTCCAAGTCAAGTCATACATGCAACTCCTGCATGCACTAGAGTTTTGCACAGAACAGTTCTGTCCTTTGGCCATGAACCAACCCCAGCCAGACATCTTACAAATCCATCCTATTGATCAAAGGGTGATTCTCTGTGTGGCTCACTGCACAAATAACTCTCAGACTGAAAAAAATAGCTTGGCCTGTGTGTCTTGCTGCTCAGAGGCTGAGTTTCCTTTTCATCTACCAAGGACTGAACTTCATCAGATAATAATTTCTTTAGAAACAAACCTAGAAAACCTAGTATATTTTGTTCTAAGCTAGCTATATTTGTATTTTTCAGAACTTGGGGTTGTGAGCCAGTCAAATATAACATCAAATGCTTATTCAAGAGCTCCAGCACTATTTTCATTGAATTTAAAGCTGCAATTCTTAATTGGAAAATTAAGAGAATTTTATGTAATTTATTTTAAATTAAGTATCGTGGAGTTTATTTTTTATTATTTTATTTTTTAAATTTAAATTCATTTATTTTAATTGGAGGCTAAATACTTTACAATATTGTATTGGTTTTGCCATACATCAACATGAATCCGCCACGGGTGTACACGTGGAGTTTAAAATAACTCCTGAAGGAGTCATTGGACCCAGGAGTGTTCCAGTGTTTGCGGCTCCAGGTCCTAGACGCTCACTCTCCATTAACATAACTTTCCTGTAAACTCAGTATTTAGATTCCAGAGAGCTGCTGTTGTCCTGGATGGGATACACATCTTATGAATTACAGAAGAAAGCCCATGTGAGGAAATAAGAAACCCAGAGGGCACCCTCAGGTACAGGGAGGTTCCTACTTTCTCTCATCAAGCTTCTTCCCTGCCAGTGTGTAGTATGGAGTCCACAACTTTCTGAAGCTTCCTAGAAAGAAGAGGTAATATCTTTGGGGCAGGGAATATGGGCAGAAGTTCAGATGGACTTCCGTGTATTCTTCTCTCTGCTTTTTTCTGCCTTGGTGGTAAATACCTGAGCAGTAGCGCTCTGGCGACTTGGGAGAACCTAGGTTTTCTTTGCTCTCCTGTAAGTTCCATTTAAAAAATAGAATAATCTGAGATCATCATCAGGTTTAAGATCATAGCCTTTATAAACCAGTCTGTCTCAATCAGTTTAGAAAGTAAAAGCAGGGCCAGGAATCAACCTTGTTTACTTAAATACAGTGTGACCTAGTTTGGTCCAGTGAAAGAAGGAAGCTTGAAGGGAGATCAGAAGTAGGATTCTAGTTTTAGCTTTGTTACCAGTTAGCTGTGACCTTGAGCAAATCAACTTTTCTGCAACTCAGTCTCTATTTTCAAATGGGAGTGAAGAAACCTGCTTTTGTTCAGTTTGTTGGGATAATCAGATGAGATTACATATTTGAAAATTCCCTAAATTTTTAGAACACCAATTGAAAAATGACAGGTTTGAAAATACTATCAATTTATGTGTCAGGTGGCTTAAAATGTTATATATAAGTAACTACAAATAAAGTAAGCAAAATAAAATAATGAAGTAAATAAAAAGTTGAAATAATTCAAACTAGAAACCTATAGGAAAATATTAGACAACATTTTTATTGTTCTATCAAATTTTATAGAGAAAGAAAACCTATAAGATAGCAAGGTTTATTTGTTACTCAAGCTCTCAGGGGAAAAAAATACAGGATCTATAAACAAGCATTGATCTGAGGTAAAGCCCTAAGAAAACTGTTGAGTTTTCAACAAATAAGCAAAGGGCTCAATCTTTTTAATTTATTTATTTTTAATTGGAAGATAATTGCTTTACAATATTGTTTTGGTTTCTGCCATACATCAACATGAATCAGCCATAGGAATACGCATGTCCCGCCCCCCAACCTCCCCTGCTACCCCACTAAACCTCCTTCCTGCCTCCCACCCCATCCCAGCCCTCTAGGCTGTCACAGAGCTCCGGTTTGAGCTCCCTGCGTCCCACAGCAGATGCGCACTGGCTATCCGTTTTCCACGTGGTGATGTGTGTGTCTCAGGGCCGCTCTCCCAGTTCATCCCACCCGCTCCTTCCACACTGTGTCCCCAGGTCTGTTGTCTATGTCTGTGTCTATTACTACCCTGCAAAAAAGTTGGCAGCTCAGATTATGCCTCTGCCTTCCAGCCCTCCTTCTGGAAAATCATAAGAGAATCAGAAGGAATGGAAACGGCCAAAATCCTGCCAGTCTGGCAGGTGGGGGCACCTGCTTTAGTAGACCTAGATTTAAGCAATTTGAGTCCCCTTTACCTAAAACCCTCCAACTGGATGGGGATGCTCTTAGATTATAGCATGGCTGGGCTGGGTCTGCCCACAACAATTCTGTTGCCTATTTTAAATCAGGTCAAGCAACAGTCCCCCTAAAACACACACACAGCATTACCAGTTATTGACCTCTAGTTTTCATGTGGGGATAGATTTAGTGTCTTATAGGTGAGGTGCACCCTGTTCTTCCAGATCCCATTAGAAAAATAAAGGTGTGTAAATAGCCTGTAGTGACTTTCTGGGTTAGAGATCCTCTCGTGTCTTTCCCAGAGGGTCTAGGAACCACTAGAAGTGGAATTAAAGTTTAATCATCAAAAATAATGGGTGGAGGAGGAGAGGAGGTAAAGAAGAGGAAAGCGGGGAGGATTGGGAAGGGAGAGGGAGGAAAGGGAGGGG
>SJYX01009937.1:165524-261907 GCA_006410675.1 Oreotragus oreotragus
GGGCTCCAAAATCACTGCAGATGGTGACTGCAGCCATGAAATTAAGAGATGCTTACTCCTTGAAAGGAATGTTATGATTAACCTAGATAGCATATTCAAAAGCAGAGACATTACTTTGCCAACAAAGGTCCGTCTAGTCAAGGCTATAGTTTTTCCAGTGGTCATGTATGGATGTGAGAGTTGGATTTTGAAGAAAGCTGAGTGCCGAAGAATTGATGCTTTTGAACTGTGGTGTTGGAGAAGACTCTTGAGAGTCCCTTGGACTGCAAGGAGATCCAACCAGTCTATCCTAAAGGAGATCAGCCCTGGGTGTTCTTTGGAAGGACTGATGCTGAAGCTGAAATTACAGTACTTTGGCCACCTCATGTGAAGAGTTGACAGGTTAGTAAAGACCCTGATGCTGGGAGGGATTGGGGGCAGGAGGAGAAGGGGACGACAGAGGAAGAGATGGCTAGATGGCATCACCGACTCGGTGGATGTGAGTCTGAGTGAACTCTGGGAGTTGGTGATGGACAGGGAGGCCTGGTGTGCTGTGATTCATGGGGTCGCAAAGAGTCGTACACGACTGAGAGACTGAACTGAACTGAACTGAGGCTTATGTCATTTTACATACTCCCCATAGGTTAATGAGGGGGCCTCATTTTCTAGTGTTTTAAAATCTTAGCCAGCTTATTAGGTAGAAAAGGATCTCTGTTTGTTGCTGGAATTTTTTCATTTTTTAAATTGCAAACTATTCGATCATTTCAATAAGATTTTAATAGAACTGCTGTATTCTGTCTTCTGTTCCATTAAATAGCACTTTGGAGGTTAATAGGGAAATGTCTGACCCACTCCTTGCCCTCATATATTAGGGAAGTTAAATATATTCTCAACAGCCTTGAAACAGGGAACAATAGAAGACCTGCAAAAACGTGTAGATCTGAGAGAATGAGGACAGGTCCATGGTCCATGTAAACAGACTTCATGGAGGAGGTGTGATGAGTACTTGGTCCACAAGATAGAATTTGAGTAGGTGGAGCAGATGAGGCCAAACACTGCATGTGGGCATTCAGGCAAGAGCAGAGAGCAAAGGCTTGAGTTCACAGTGGACAAGGCGTGTGTGTTAATTCAGCATCTCCGGGAAGCAGACACCAAAATAGAACTGAATATACAAGGATTTGATTAGCGCAAGCACCTGTGAGAAAACTGCTGGAAGGAGCTGAGAGAACCATCAGGCTATGATGCAGACTCCACCCTGAGTGAAGCGAGAGGGGGAAAAGGTTGAGTGGAAAGGGCCTAGATTTCCTGCAGTGTAACACAGGTTTGGGAAGGGCTGTCAGGGAGTGCTGGAGCCAATGGGGGCCATCAGAGAGGTCGCATGTCTCCCGGGACTAGTATTTCTGCTGCGCTCAGTCAGTGGCTGGGAGCAGCCCACAAGACACTAGGAAGCCTGGCCTTCGTGCACGTGTGATGATGGGTTTAACAGCACAGCAGTTGGTGCCCTTGGTTAATGAGCTCCCTGTCATTGCCGGTCTCTGAGATGTGTCCTCTTGGCTGCTGCAGCATGATGAGGAAGAGTGAGGAGCTAGGCCTGAGGGCGGGGTCCATTCACCAGCACTGGAGAGGCACCTACCTCCACTTCTGAGCGATCTCTTAGTTTCTCCGACTGTGCCGAGAGCATGGTGGTGAGGGAAGCTTTGCTAGTAGTTCACCCCTCCTGCAGCCCAGGCTGGGAAAATAAAAGCTCTGCCGGTTGTGATGAATGGGCTTGGGGCCACCATCCCCCCTTCCAGTGTGCTTTCCTAGAGAACTGTTCCATCGTAGCTGTCTTTCTACGTGTACATGATGATTTGCCTGTCATTTGCACTGTTGGGAGATGGGCAAGACAGGAATGAGAGGCCATCCTTCTGCTGTTTTTAGATGTTTTCTTTTAACTGAGGTCATGAAGACTTCAGGTTTTTATGTGACAACATTCCAGAGTGTTGAGTCTCCACTTCAAGAGTTGGATAAGCTTTAAGAGTTGTGGGGGAAGTTCCCTGGCAGTCCAGTGATTAAGACTTCAGACTTCCACTGTAGGGGACCCCAGTTTGATCCCTGATGGGGGAACTAAAATCCCTCATGCAGTGAGGTGTGGCAAAAAAAACAAAAACAAAAAAGAGTTGTCACTCAGCGCCTATAGTTTATGTTAGGCTTCACTCTGTTTTTTAAGTCTTTACTGAATTTGTTACAACACTTTCTGTTTTCTGTTTTTGCTTTTTGGCCACAAGGCATGTGGGATTTTAGCTTCCTGATCAGGGATCAAACCCTCATCCTCTGTATTGGAAGGCAAAGTCTTAACTGCTAGACCACCCTCACTCTTGGTGGTGTACATTCTTTGGATTTTGACAATTGTATAATGGCATTTTTCCACCATGATAGTATTCTCCAGAGTAGTTTAACTGCCCTATAAATTCTTTGTGCTGTATTTATTCCTCTCCCTGATGCCCCCAACCCTGGGCAATCACTGATCTTTCTACTGTCTCCTTAGTTTTCATTTTCCAGAATGTAGCTGGACTCATATAGTGTGTACTCTTTTTGGATTGGCTTCTGTTAGTTGTTGAGTTCAGTTCAGTCGCTCAGTCGTGTCCGACTCTCTGCGACCCCATGAATCGCAGCACACCAGGCCTCCCNATACTCTGCCTTCAGTGCAGGAGCTGCAGGAGAAACAGGATCTTCCCTGGGTAGGGAAGATACCCTGGAGGAGAACATGGCAACCCACTCCAGTACTCTTGCATGGAGAATCTGTAGACAGAGGAGCCTGGAAGGTTACAGGCCATAGAGTAACAGAGTCGGACATGCCTGAAGTGACTTCAGTTCAGTTCAGTTCAGTCACTCAGTTGTGTCCGACTCTTTGTGAACCCACAAATCGCAGCACGCCAGGCTTCCCTGTCCATCACCAACTCCCGGAGTTCACTCAGACTCATGTCCATCGAGTCCGTGATGCCATCCAGCCATCTCATCCTCGGTCGTCCCCTTCTCCTCCTGCCCCCAATCCCTCCCAGCATCAGAGTCTTTTCCAATGAGTCAACTCTTAGCATGAGGTGGCCAAAGTACTGGAGTTTCAGCTTTAGCATCATTCCTTCCAAAGAAATCCCAGGGCTGATCTCCTTCAGAATGGACTGGTTGGATCTCTTTGCAGTCCAAGGGACTCTCAAGAGTCTTCTCCAACACCACAGTCAAAAGCATCAATTCTTCGGTGCTCAGCCTTCTTCACAGTCCAGCTCTCACATCCATACATGACTACTGGAAAAACCATAGCCTTGACTAGACTTTAGTCGGCAAAGTAATGTCTCTGCTTTTGAATATGCTATCTAGGTTGGTCATAACTTTTCTTCTAAGGAGTAAGCATCTTTTAATTTCATGGCTGCAGTCACCATCTGCAGTGATTTTGGAGCCCCCCAAAATAAAGTCTGACACTGTTTCCCCATCTATTTCCCATGAAGTGATGGGACCAAATGCCATGATCTTCATTTTCTGAATGTTGAGCTTTAAGCCAACTTTTTCACTCTCCTCTTTCACTTTCATCAAGAAGCTTTTTAGTTCCTCTTCACTTTCTGCCATAAGGGTGCTGTCATCTGCATATCTGAGGTGACTGATATTTCTCCCAGCAATCTTGATTCCAGCCTGTGCTTCATCCAGCCCAGCATTTCTCATGATGTACTCTGCATATAAGTTAAATAAGCAGGGTGACAATATACAGCCTTGACGTACTCCTTTGCTCCTATAGATAGTTCTTTACTCAGTTCTAAGGGTACACTGAGCCTTTTCTCATCTCGGGGTCTTTCCATTTGTGTTAGGGATGCCCTAACTCCAGTTCACCATAAGTCTGGACATTTTGCCTCCTTCAGGTTTTAGTTCAAATGTTAACTTCCTTATATAATGTTGTTATATAACAACAACTCTTATTGTTGTTTTCTAGGACCTCTCCCTTTTTTGCAGAACTTTGTTGCTCGATTGTGTCAAACTCTTTGTGATTCTATGGACTGTAGCTGCCAAGCTCCTCTGTCCGTAGGATTCTCCAGGCAAAAATGCTAGAGTGGGTTACCATGCCTTCTTCCAGGGAATCTTCCCAGCTTAGGGACCAAACCCAGGTCTCCTGCATTGCTGGTGGATTCTTTACCAGCTGAGCCACCAGGAAAGCTCAAGAATACTGGAATGGGTAGCCTATGTCTTCTCCATGGGATCTTCCTGACCCAGGAATTGAACTGGGGTCTCCTGCATTGCAGGCAGATTCTTTATCAGCTGAGCTCCCAGGGAAGGCCAGAACGTTTAAACAGGGTGTNCTTTACCAGCTGAGCCACCAGGAAAGCTCAAGAATACTGGAATGGGTAGCCTATGTCTTCTCCATGGGATCTTCCTGACCCAGGAATTGAACTGGGGTCTCCTGCATTGCAGGCAGATTCTTTATCAGCTGAGCTCCCAGGGAAGGCCAGAACGTTTAAACAGGGTGTTGCTATGCTACTCAGGATAGAATGCAGTGGCTGTTCACAGGTGCGATCCCACTACTGATAAGCGCAGGAGTTTTGACCTGCTCCATTTCTGACCTGGGGGGTTTACCCTTCCTTAGGCAACCTGGTGGAAGTGTACTTAATTCAGGCCATAACGACGTCAAGCTTTACTTCTGATCAAGCAAAAGATCTGCCCATATTCCAGCAGTTAAACACGAGGGGCAATATAGAAGGGGATTTGTTTGCATTATCTGTTGCTATATAACAAACCATTTCAAAAATTGGTGGCTTAAGACAACAATTGGTGATCAACTCGCACAATCCTGTAAGTTACCTTATTTCAACTGAATGGTTCTGCTGGTCATTCTTGGGGTTTTTTAATGTAGCTGCTGCCAGACAGTGGCTAGTCCTAGCACGTCCAAAATGGCTTCGTTCACCTGGCTGGTGCTTTGGCAGGGACGGTTGGAAGATTGGAGCCAGACGCTGGCCTGGCCAGGCTTCTGTTTTCCACGTGGCCTTGGGGCCTCTGCCTGCTCCCACTGCTGTGTTGTGTCTCCTTGTGCTTTCTCCAGCAGGGTAGCTAAGCTTCCCACATGGTGGCCTTCACTCCAAACAGCACGGAAGCAGCAGCTGCCCACCTCCAGGCACACAGCATCATCTCTGTCACGTCTTTTGATTAAAGCAAGTTACAAACCTGACCGAGATTCCACGTGGAAGGGGACTATACAAGGGTGTGAACACCAGGAGGCTTGGTGCATTAGGGTTCATCTTTCCTTACTAGCTACCACAGTGCTCAAATGTTGTCAGTTGGTGGACTTCGCCAACATCCATTAAGCTGGCTGATGAGTAATAATGGTGAGCATTTATGATGATGGTGATGGTGATGATGAGAATGACAAATGAGGATTCTATCTGCAGTTTTTCTCCTTTGAAGTTGAGGTAGTTCACGGGAAAACCATAGGAAGATTCTCTAAGAACTGGGAGACAAATGACCTAAGAATCAAAAAAGTTAAAAGCTACACGTGATGAATGATGTTAGCCATGTGGAAAAGTTTTTAGAACTAAAGAGTAAGTCATTCAAGAAGAAAAGTAATCACTAAATTTCATAAATAGGAAGATATTGATAATAAGAGTGAGTTTTAACAGGGAAATGGGTTGTATATCAGAATAAAGTGGATTAAGGAGTAAGTGGGACATGCCAACAAGGGCAGAACAAGGATAACAAGTCTTTTCAAACTATGTAGCCAGGAGCTCAGAGGCATTATTGGTGAGAAAGGAAACGTATACTCTTTTTGGATGGTAACTAGGTAGCAAACAATAAAGGCCTTGAATGTATTAGTATCTTTTGACCTAGTTATTCAGCTTCCAAGAGATCAGCTTAGTGAAATCATTAGACATATGCAAAGACTTATATACCAGGAAACTCATTTAACAGATATTTTTGTTTTATTGTGAAATATATCTTATATACAAAAGCATGTCCAAAACACTGGAGCTTACTTTAAAGAATAGTAATAAAGTAAGTGCTTGTATAGCCATCATCCAGGATACAAGTAAACGATTTCTCCCCGTGTTTTCTCCAAATTTCATGCCTCTCTTCCCCACCATGGATAATAATCATCCTAACCTTTGAACAATGACTTCTTTGCTTTTTTTTTTTTTTAATTTCACTACCTTGAATTTATCTCTATGTGATACAATGTGTAGTTTGTCTTTTTTCAAATGTAATATAAATGCAATCATGCTGTTTGTGTTCTTCAACAATTTGCTTCTTTTGTTCTCCATTATGTCTTTAAGATTCTTCATTGTTGAGGAGTGTGGGTCCAGTTCATTCATTTCTACTGCTATACAATATTTTTCTTCTCTATCTTGATAGATATTTTATTATTTATTTTATTTTTGCTATTATGAGCAAGGCTGCTAAAAACACATTTTCTTTCACACATGTACAAGAACTTCTCTTGAGTATCATCAAAGAGATGGAACAGCTAGATTAGCATATATTCAGCTTTTCTAAAAATGCCAAACTGTTTTCCAAAGTGACTTTACTAATTTGCATTTTGCTGTGTGAAAGTCTGAGTTGCGCTGCATCCTCATCAGCACTTGAAACTGGCGGACATTCTTGCTTTTGCCAACCTGAGGTACAGGATGGTGTCTGTCAAGCAGGAGACTGTACACCACTTGCCAATACCTGGGCCGGGGTTAGGGGGCCTCCAGCTCCATGGTGGATAGCAGAGATCATGACAGTGCCAACCACCGGAAATAGAAATCCAAATACGTTTACCCATTGTATCCTGGTATTGGAGTCACCAAGAAAAATACAACGCAGTCAAGCATGAATGGAATGTTTTTACTCTCAGAGAAAACAACAGACTGAAATCAGCTCTAATAGCGTGAATTGGTTTCCCATGGCCGGGGGTCCCTTTAGCAGCCAGTACAGCCTGTGTGTGTTAGTCTCTCAGTCATGTCCGACTCTTTGCGACCCCATGAACTGTAGCCCACCAGTCTTCTCTGCCCATGGGATTCTCCAGGCAAGAATACCAGAGTGGATTGCCATTCCCTTCTCCAAAAGACTTTCCCGACCCAGGGATCGAACCCCGGTCTCCTGCATCACAGGCAGATTCTTTACTGTTTGAGCTACAGGGAAGCCCTGTGCCACAGTAGGAGGACCCTGACCCTTGTGGAGTCTGAAAACTAGACACATGAGATCACTGATACACATGCTCAAGCAGAACAAACGAATATACGCTGAGCCCAAAATCAGGAAAGATAATCCCTCAAAAGTAGTTAAGTCTGGCATGGTTGTGTGGGCTCTTATCTCTCAGTAAGGAGGTGTTCCAGACCCAAGGCCCCTTCTTATGTGGCTAAGCAAGGATTGAAAGACTGTGCACATCATACAGGCTTCCCCAACAGTATCTTGTTGTGTTCATGAAGAATGCAATTCACATTTAATACAGTTCACCCATTTAAACTATACAACTCCATGCTATTTAATATATTCACATAGTTGTGCAAATCATTCAGTTCAGTTCAGTTCAGTCACTCAGTCGTGTCCAACTCTTTGCGACCCCATGAATCGCAGCACACCAGGCCTCCCTGTCCATCACCATCTCCCGGAGTTCACTCAGACTCACGTCCATCGAGTCCGTGATGCCATCCAGCCATCTCATCCTCGGTCGTCCCCTTCTCCTCCTGCCCCCAATCCCTCCCAGCATCAGAGTCTTTTCCAATGAGTCAACTCTTCGCATGAGGTGGCCAAAGTACTGGAGTTTCAGCTTTAGCATCATTCCTTCCAAAGAAATCCCAGGGTTGATCTCCTTCAGAATGGACTGGTTGGATCTCCTTGCAGTCCAAGGGACTCTCAAGAGTCTTCTCCAACACCACAGTTCAAAAGCATCGATTCTTCGGCGCTCAGCTTTCTTCACAGTCCAACTTTCACATCCATACATGACCACAGGAAAAACCATAGCCTTGACTAGACGGACCTTAGTCGGCAAAGTAATGTCTCTGCTTTTGAATATGCTATCTAGGTTGGTCATAACTTTTCTTCCAAGGAGTAAGCGTCTTTTAATTTCATGGCTGCAGTCACCATCTGCAGTGATTTTGGAGCCCCAAAAAATAAAGTCTGACACTGTTTCCACTGTTTCCCCATCTATTTCCCATGAAGTGATGGGACCAGATGCCATGATCTTCGTTTTCTGAATGTTGAGCTTTAGGCCAGCTTTTTCTCTCCACTTTCACTTTCATCAAGAGGCTTTTTAGTTCCTCTTCACTTTCTGCCATAAGGGTGGTGTCATCTGCATATCTGAGGTTATTGATATTTCTCCCGGCAATCTTGATTCCAGCTTGTGCTTCTTCCAGTCCAGCGTTTCCCGTGATGTACTCTGCATAAAAGTTAAATAAGCAGGGTGACAATATACAGCCTTGACGTACTTCTTTTCCTATTTGGAACCAGTCTGTTGTTCCATGTCCACTATCTAATTTTTGCAACATGGTTATTACTCTAAAGGTAACCCTATATCCATCAGCAGTTACTTCCCTATTACCTCCAGTGCTTGACTAATCACTTCCTGGTTCTAAAGATTTCTATTCTGGACATTTCATACAGATAAAATTATAATATGTGGCCTTTGAAGATTGGCTTTTTTCATATTTTCAAGTTTCCAAGTTTCATAAAGGTTATAACACATATCAGAATTTCATCATTTATTTTTATTTTATGAATAATAAACCATTATATGGCTATACTAAATTTTATAATAAATGTTTTATGATGAATGTTTATTCATTCATCAGTTGATGAACATTTGGGTTGTTTACTTTCTTATTGTGGAATACAAGATCTTGGAACACTTTAATTCTTTTATTCCTCTTATGACTTCCATGAAACTGTTACATGTATTTTAATTTTAAATTATCATCATTTATTCTATTAAAAATGTAAACAATTTAAAACAATTGCCTAGAAATCATATGGGAGATAAATGGAGTTAAAATGTTCTAAGATCTTTGATTTTATAGTAGGAAATTAAATATATTAATTACAAAGACTGGTACATAGGTTGTGGCTTTATAGTTAATTTTTTAATTTATGCACATAACTACCACTTTCTTATTCTTCATTTGTTTTCATTTCAGACCCTCTATTTGAGCTTAAATTTTCTCCAGTATAAATATGTATGTGTGTTTGTGTGTTTAAATATCAATATACCAAGAAAATAAAACACTGTCAGTTTAGAATTTTATACCCAGTGAAATGTCTTTCAAAAATGAGGGCAAAATAAAGGTGTTTGCAGATAAAAACACTGAGAGACTTTGCTAGCAGCAGACCCACACTAAGGAAATGCTAGTGAATACAGTTTGGCACACTGAAGATATCATTCCACTAGCTTCTTGTGCCCACTGTGGCCTGAGGGAGCAGAGATCTTAATCTATCCATTGCTCTTTACAAAGTAAACTGTGTTTTATTTCTGGCTGCTTTTAAGATTTTTGTTTGTTTGTTTGCATTTGCTCTTCTGAGTTCTGCCTTCATGTAGTCTTTGGCCTGGATATTTTTTATTTCTTTGCTCCTTGTTGCTTTTGAATATATTTGATTTGTTTTCAGTGGGAGTATCTATTTGGTAACTTAGCCTGGAATGATACCAGAAATAAAACATCAAGTGTAATAACACAACATTAGAAATAATCTTACTTCCACCAAAATAGCTACTGGTTAAATAGCTACATACGTCCTTTTGATGGAATAGTTGGTAAACATGTAACTCATCTTTTTAAAGGAAAATGTATGTCAGAAGAGCAGACTGTCTTAACTATAATCAAGGCAGGATCAAAAGTAGGAATGGAACCTGCATGTTTTGAAAGCTTCCTATGTTTTAGACTCTATGGTGTGAGTGTTTATATGGACTATTACTTTTAATATATACAACAACCCCATGCCATAGAGATTATTGTTCCTCATCTAAAGAAAATGCTCAGAAAGATAATAACTTGTCCCAGACCATCTGCCAAGGACAAATAAAATTGCAAATGACTACATACATTAACTATCTGAAGAAAAGCTACTGGCAGGAGACCAAGAGCCAAGGAAAGATGAGAGAAAGAGTCAGCTTGGTGGGGGCAGTGCTCTGTCCACCTCTATATAAGTGGTAGGGATACTAATGGCCAATGTGATGTTGGGTTAGTTTGCCCAGCACATCACTACAATGGCATCAGATAATTCTAGAGCCATGGAGCACATCCACTTACTCTCCCAGCTCTCTTCCCATGACCATCAGCTACCTTCTGACATCATATTTTTCTGCAGATGAAAGGATCTGTACCATTTTAACTATCTCGACAGTCATATTCTCACTGTAAATGAATACCTTAGATTTGAATTTATTCATCAGTCCCTTGTAAGTTGGGTCATGTGAACCCATCCCTCTGTGCTTTATCACATCTTGGTGCTTTGACAAAGTTGAGTTTCTGGACTTGCAAAGCTGAGGACTAAATCCTGCACCACAAGAACGCAAGGTGACTCCCTGGGAGCCCCTCAGTGGCAGCTGGTCAGCCTACCTTGTATCTTCACCTTACTTAATGTAAGGGCAGGTGGAATAAGTTGTTGAAATGTCTTTTCACTTACTGTTTTTCTCTCTCTCATCCAAACCCATCCTTCTATCCTTTGCAATATAATGCTGGATCTAGAATTCTGGAGACTACATTTCTTGTTTGTCAGTTCAGATCAGATAAGTCACTCAGTCGTGTCCGCCTCTTTGCGACCCCATGGACTGCAGCAGGCCAGGCTTCCCTGTCCATCACCAACTCCTGGAGCTTGCTCAAACTCATGTCCATTGAGTCAGTGATGCCATCCAACCATCTCATCCTCTGTCATCCCCTTCTCCTCCCGCCTTCAATCTTTCCCAGCATCAGGGTCTTTTTCAACGAGTCAGTTCTTCTTATCAGGTGGCCAAAGTATTGGAGTTTCAGCTTCAGCATCAGTCCTTCCAATGAATATTCAGGACTGATTTCCTTTAGAATGGACTGGTTGAATCTCCTTGCTGTTTAAGGGACTCTCAAGAGTCTTCTCCAACACCACAGTTCAAAAGCATCAATTCTTTGGCACTCAGCTTTCTTCATAGTCCAACTCTCACATCCATACATGACTACTGGAAAAACCATAGCTTTGACTAGACGGACCTTTGTTGGCAAAGTAATGTCTCTGCTTTTAAATAAGCTGTCTAGGTTGGTCATACCTTTTCATCCAAGGAGCAGATGTCTTTAAATTTCATGGCTGCAGTCACCATCTGCAGCGATTTTGGAGCCCCCCCAAAATAAAATCTGTCACTGTTTCCATTGTTTCCCCATCTATTTGCCATGAAGTGATGGGACTGGATANATGGACTGGTTGAATCTCCTTGCTGTTTAAGGGACTCTCAAGAGTCTTCTCCAACACCACAGTTCAAAAGCATCAATTCTTTGGCACTCAGCTTTCTTCATAGTCCAACTCTCACATCCATACATGACTACTGGAAAAACCATAGCTTTGACTAGACGGACCTTTGTTGGCAAAGTAATGTCTCTGCTTTTAAATAAGCTGTCTAGGTTGGTCATACCTTTTCATCCAAGGAGCAGATGTCTTTAAATTTCATGGCTGTAGTCACCATCTGCAGCGATTTTGGAGCCCCCCCAAAATAAAATCTGTCACTGTTTCCATTGTTTCCCCATCTATTTGCCATGAAGTGATGGGACTGGATACCATGATCTTAGTTTCCTGAATGTTGAGTTTTAAGCCAACTTTTTCACTCTCCTCTTTTACTTTCATCAAGAGGCTCTTTAGTTCTCTCTTCTTCTTCAGGAAGCGGGTAATGCTAGAGGAGGAAGAAGGGACTTGAACATTCCTGTGCTTCCTGAATGTTCCCTGTTTCTGTGAGTATCACACTAGTACCACTTTTCTTTTTTACCCCAAAAGCTTCAGTACCTTCCTGTAGCAGCAGTTCAACTGAGTTTTGAGTTGTTCTCAACATTATTACAGAAGCATCCTGCCTTCTCAGAGATACCTGTGTAAGCTGACTGAGACTCTTTGTGCAAGGTCGGCTTCCTCCTCTGAGTTCCTAAGCTTTAATAATTCCAGTTTTCTTTCTTCATTCCCCAGTTCTAGGGGTGGTAAATGCTTCCTACAGTTGCTCCTTCTGTGACAACTCATCTTGCCTTTTCTTTTTCTTAGTTAACAACTTTATACATAGATACCAATTATATTTTCTCTGTTCTAGTAACTGGTGTGATTTCCGTCTCTTGACTGTACCTTGAATGATACAGATGTATATCAGCTTCAATTTTTCTGCTCTTTTCTTTATTGAAATTGGCAAGAAGACATTCACTCATGTCTCAGAATTTATATATGATTTGCAAAAAAAAAAATCAAAACCAAGATGAGTTCACATCAAGCAATTTGTCAAAATAGGAAGAAAACTAGAAGAAATAAATGAACAATAGAGTGGCATGTTTTGTCAGTATTTGATCCCCCCCCCCCACTCTCTGTAATTGAGCAGTTGTTCGCAGTGTTCCAATGTCTTTTTCTTAGTTCTAGAAGCCAATAAATCCCCAAATAACACCATTACAGTGAAACAAACTGCATAGCCCAAAGATAGATTTACTGGAATGATGTCAAGTGATTGTTTCCATAGTACTGAGTGCTTACTTTGGGGTTTTCTTAGAGTTGAGTTGTCAAAAGGTTGTTATTTTGGCTTGAGGAAAAGCTTAAAAGGATATTCTAGGGGAAAAGAGCATGGCTTAACAATTGCTTACTTCTGGGGCTGCAGAGGGCAAAGGAAAAATAACTCCAGGACAAGCTATAAACAGTTTGCAGCCAAAGTTACCTCCAAGAGAAGAAACATTTTAGCTGGTATGTCAAAGAAATAACCAGTACTAAGGCTTAAACCAAAGTTTGAATTTAAAAACCCTGGCTTTGTATAATTATTCAAGCTTAGATTGCTGAATATTGCTGAGAAATCTAGCTGCTTTAAGTCTGTTTAGGATATCCCAGTTTGAAAGGAATGGTTTGTGGTTTTTGTTTGTTGGAACACAGACCATGCAGGGTCTTAGTTCCCCGGCGAAAGTGAAAGTGGCTGTTGTGTCTGACTCTTTGCAACCCCATGGACTATACAGTCCATGGAATTCTCCAGGCTGGAATACTGGCGTGGGTAGGCTTTCCCTTCTCCAGGGGATCTTCCCAACCCAGGGATCGAACCCAGGTCTCCACGTTGCAGGCGGATTCTTTACCAGCTGAGCTATAAGGAAGCCCCTTCGTTCCCCAAGCAGGGGTTAAACCCATGCCCCTGCAGTGCAAGTACAGAGTCCCAACTGCTGGACTGTCAGGGAAGTCCCTGAAAAGGGAAGCCCCTTGCGCACAACTACCTTACCAACTGATCACCAGTTTATGGCATAAATTTCCTTTGTTTCCCCTGAAATCTGGAACCTCCCTCCATCACAGATCTAGGTAACACAGATGTAGCTCAAGGCTGGTTTATGGAAATAATTGTCTGTTTTTGTACATCTGCACTGAGCCAACCATGACCCATTTCAGAGAAACTGCTCACTGGACCTTCTTTCTTTAAAATGTATTTCATTATTAATAATATATGTGTGTGTTAGTTGCTCAGTCGTGTCCGAATCGTCACAACACCATGGATTATAGCCCACCAGGCTCCTCTGTCCATGGGCTTCTCTGGGCAAGAATACTGGAGTGGGTTGTCATTTCCTTCTCCAGTATTAATAATATATGAAAGCAGCCAAATAGTCTTAAGCCTTTTTTGAGGACTATAACTACAACATGTGCAAGCTTCCCCATCACCCACACTTTTCTCTTTCCCAGTCACCACACCAAAGATATTTCAGTCAAATGGTGCTGCCTATCTAAAGTACTTACCTTCTGATCTCTTACTATAGTCTGAACACTACCATCAGTAAACCTCCATTCTAATCTTTGTCTTGCCTCATTCACACAGGTCTTAATAATTCTCTCTCTCTTTTTAAATGTAAATTACATCCCCAAACACCATCATTTTCTGTGCATGACAATGTAATTCATGTGATCACTGTAACATAAGAGTCGTAAGACAAAGGGATCTGTATGTTGTAAGGTATCTGCAGTTTACTTAAAGTGGTAAAATACTGGCTCTGAGTATACTATAAATGGTTAGCTATGTATATTATAATTCCTAGAGCACACATACACACACACAAACACACACAAAGAGATATAGCCTAATGACTATAGATAAATTAAAATGAAATATTGAAGCATATTCAAATAATCTAAAGGAAGACAGACAGTAAGGTGGGGAACAGAGGGACAAAAAATGAAGGGGACAAACAGAAAACAAATAATAATAAAATGATTGACCTAAATCTAACCATACAATGGTTACATTAAATGTAAATGGCTTAAACACATCAGATAAAGACAGATACAGAATGGTCAGCAAATAAGCAAAATACTTTGAAGAAACTCACTTCAAATATTATTACATAAGTAGGTTAAAGCAAGAGGATGGAAAAAGATCTCTGATATGAACACGGATCAAAAGAAATAGGGAGTGCCTTTTCTATGCTAAGACAAAGCAGACTTCATAGCACAGAAAATCACCAAGGACAAAAGGAGACATTACAGGTTGCTAGGGCTTCTCAGGTTGTGCTAGTAAAGAACCCGAGGCCCGAGATCCAGGTTGGATCCCTGGATCGGGAAGATCCTCTGGAAAAGAAAATGACAACCCACTCCAGTATACTTGCCTGGAGAATGCCATGAACAGAGGAGTCTTGTATGCTGTAGTCCATAGGGGTCGCACAGAGTCGGACATGACTGAAGTGACTTAGCACGCATACAGGTTGATAAAAGAGTAAAATCACCAAGACATAACAATCCTAAATGTGATTGCACCCAACGACAGAGCTTCAAAATGCACAAAGCGAAAGTTGACAGTACTGAAAGGAGAAAGAGACACCTACAGTTACAGTAGGAGACTTCAACATTCCTTTTTGTAATAGATAGAACTAACAGACAGAAAATCAGCAAGGATATAGTACCTTCAGTAAAGTTCAGTGCAGTTCAGTTCAGTCACGCAGTCGTGTCCGACTCTTTGCGACCCCATGAATTGCAGCACGCCAGGCCTCCCTTCTTTTTCACTCTCCTCTTTCACTTTCATCAAGAGGCTTTTTAGTTCCTCTTTGCTTTCTGCCATAAAGGGGGTGTCATCTGCATACAGTACTTTGAGTATACCCATTTGACCTGTTTAATCCCAAGCATATTCCTGCCCTTTTTTCTTTCATTTTGTCAACTCACTCTTGCTCTCCATTTTCTTTCAGTTCCTAGCTTTGTGCTAAACTTATTTGTGTTTCTCACTTTTGTCTTTGTAGTTTTATATCCATTTCCAGTTGGTTACAAAAGCTAAAATAGGGATAATGAAAGTTTAAAGGGCACAGTGAGTGTCTAGTTTAAACAGTTTGCAACAGCCACTGGGAACTGATAGTTTACTCTGAAGCTTCCCTTTCTTCTTTTGAATAATTCAGAAAGTATTCATACAGCCTGCTCTTGTCATTTGTAACTGAGAGCTACATTATGATCTAGAAAAGCAATATATCTTAAATTCTCTCCCTCACTATTTTTTATTCCTGTTAGAACAGTTAAAATGTAGTCGCTTTGGTTAGTATGGTATCCAGTCAATCTTCACCAACCATTTACAAAGAAGATTTTGTAAAACACTGATTTTTTTTTTCATCTTTACTTATAGAAATTAACTCTTATAAAGCAAAGAAAGCAAAATTACATGGTGTATAACAGTACAAACAACTTAAACTATGTATCAGTCTTTACTGGTAGGCACTAATTTTTAATTAATATGAGTTAAATAATAGTGAATTCCCAGTGTTTATTCCAGTGATTTGGCAAAGAATAAATTCTCAAAACAATTGTACACGCTAACAAAGCCTTTTCTTTAATTTTGTTAATTTTCATCTTTATTTTCCTTTACCTCTTAGGAATTTTCTTACCTGAATTTTTTTTCCCCCTATACTAGAAGAAAAATATAGGCTGCAGTAGGAGACAGTACTTTAAACATTGTTATGAATATTTTAAAAAATATGCCCTTCAGAGTAAAGAAAGTTCACATACATAGACTCTGCTTTGTTTGGAAATAATAATCATTTATTGAGCATTTATTACATGTTAAAAATGTGTCTTTATTTACATTATTGCATTTTATCATACCGTAAGCATTTCAGAGGAAAAATTAAAAGTTTATATCTTTCCCAAAGGTATATAGATGGCATTAAATTTGATAGGCATAAATATATAATTTACACAGAATATTTTAAATGTATTCATTGAAAAGATATTTTAATAATGCAAATTGCCAATAATAAATTTAACATGTGAAGATTTCTTTCCTTTACTGTTTGTGATAGAAAATTAGTCCCAAAATAGTTGTGTCTCAACTTATAACCCTTATATGTGGATAAGCAATTGTTTCCTTTATAATTCTTTGTTAGTTCAATGAAAAAAATAAATGAACTTGTTCTATAATGTAACTTTATTGAAGAGCATCAACCCTGGATAATTTATTCTTTGCCTATGTGAGTTAAGATAATAACAGTAATTACTGTTTATTGAGTATTTATGATGTACCACTCATTGTGCCTGATCCTTCACATACACGGTCTTATATAAGTTTCACAGCCACCACAACCCTGTGTGGCAGGTATTCTGTTTCTACTTTACAGTAGAGGAGACTGAGGCTCAGAGAGAATTAGTAAATTGCTCAAGATTATCCAACAGTGTATTGTTGAGGTCCCAATCACTGCTTTTAATAATTTCAGGAGCACTATTGGGTCGCTAAGAGTCGGACACGACTGAGCGACTTCACTTTCACTTTTCACTTTCATGCTTTGGAGAAGGAAATGGCAACCCATTCCAGTATTCTTGCCTGGAGAATCCCAGGGATGGGGGAGCCTGGTGGGCTGCCATCTATGGGGTCGCACAGAGTCGGACACGACTGAAGCGACTTAGCAGCAGCAGCAGCAGCAGCAGCATTGTGTGACTAAGTGCCAAACACAAATACCAAAACATCTGAGTAAAAAGTGGGAAAAAAATCAGTCATTAATTACTGGTTGCTGCTGCTGCTGCTAAGTTGCTTCAGTCGTGTCCGACTCTGTGCGACCCCATAGACGGCAGTCCACCAGGCTGCCCCGTCCCTGGGGTTCTCCAGGCAAGAGTACTGGAGTGGGGTGCCATAATTACTGGTTACTAGGTATCATATTAGACTTCCAGTTGTTTCACTGTATTTAACCAAGGTCATTGTTGAATCCTTTTGCTCTAATTTCTTGTGTGGCTAAAAAACCAAGGAAAATTGGTTACGTTTTGTCTACTCTAAAGTTTCTGTATCATTTGGAAGCATGTAACTCTTATAGTAAAAGGATTCTTAAAAATCACAACTGTATGGTTAAATGGCAATCACACCCACACGTGTGTCCAAAAAAAATATGGTAATAAGAGAACAGAAATAATTGTAGTAATAATGAAAGTACAGCAATTAAATATTAGGGTAGTAATGTTGGAAATGAAAGTTGTGGAAGTTGAAATGAAATTTCTCTCCTCAATTAAGAAGTAATATCTTTATATTACCTTAAAATACTAGGAGAAAAGCAATTTCACAAAGACTCCCTTCCCATTAGCAGACTATTCTGCAGAATCTGAGTAAGTTTTTGCAGAAGATTGCTTAATTTTTTGTTTTTTACTTTAGATTTTTAACACAAGAAAAATTTTCTAGGCCTTAAGTAGTT
This sequence comes from Oreotragus oreotragus, assembly GCA_006410675.1. Classification (NCBI taxonomy): domain Eukaryota; kingdom Metazoa; phylum Chordata; class Mammalia; order Artiodactyla; family Bovidae; genus Oreotragus; species Oreotragus oreotragus. The sequence continues at coordinate 183,302 of SJYX01009937.1, forward strand.
TACTATAATGGATAAGAAATTCTGTAGGAAGATAATTTAGAAAAGAAGTAAATAATTTAAATTTAAAAGCCTGTATGAATGGATCTTTGTGACTCAGTATTTAGAATATTCTTTTAGTAATCTAGAAACTGTAAAAGTTGTCCAAAAATCCTTATCTCTTTTTTATTGTCTTTCTAATTAATATTAAAAAAGAATATGTAAGGACAGTTGAAAATACTTCACACCTAAGGAAGATATCTTACTGAAAGGAATAAGTCAGAGATACAAGACAAATAAAATAGTCATTCATATTTTGGCAAGAGTTTCAAACGGAACAGTCATAGATAGCTCCTGCTAAACAACACATAAAAAGATTTTATCTATAGTGTGTAGTCCAAAAACACCTTTCAGGTCTCTCTTGATTGACCCTGAATAAAAGTTATACTTCAGGTGACAGAAAAAAAGGTCCATTAATGTTGCTCATGCATTTCAACATAAAAATGGAATAGAATCATTGACTACAGGTAGAAATGTGCAAAACTACTCAAGATAAATATGCTGCTTTGAGGCTGCACATTCACTCCACTTTTGTCTGCCAGCTTGATTTTTGAATTGGGCACTCATGGATAAAAAGTATGTGATCTGAAAAAATAGTGTGTGTCTTTTAAAAGTCAGTGTCATGTAATGTCATTCCTTTTGGCAAAATTTATGTTACATGGTGTTAGAACATGGACTGAGCTAATGTAACATGATGCATTAAAAACTGCATATCCTGATTGCAATATGTGTCAGAACAATGAATTGTTACATCAGATACCTGTTCAGCTGTAAATGGGGCCCTCTATAAGTCACTGACAAAAGGATGATATTCTCCTGATGCCTGTATAGAACTCTTGTTATTTAAAACACGCAGCCTTCCAACCTCCATACTCTGAGACATGTGGTCATTTAAGTTGCATGTTTAATACATGCATACAATGAGAACACAGCACATTACTAAAGCCACAATTGGAAATATTTTTGTTTTCAATAGGCATCTTTCTTCAAAGATCCAGTGGCTATATCTTCCCCCTTCTCCCAAACAAAGACACACACATAGAGTTCTGATGGATTCTGTATTAGTTAGAAAATCCTTTAGGCTGCAAGTAACAGGAATCACATAAACAGTAGTTTAACACATAAGGATTTGTTTTGTCACATAAAATGACTAGATTCAGCAGTTAAATGATATCAGGATGGGTATCTGAAATATCTGTGTTTTCCTCATGATTGAAAGGCACAATTGTTGCATTTACTTTCACTGAAGATGTGGGAAAGGGCTGCTGCTGCTGCTGCTAAGTCACTTCAGTCGTGTCCAACTCTGTGTGACCCCATAGACGGCAGCCCACCAGGCTCCCCCATCCCTGGGATTCTCCAGGCAAGAACACTGGAGTGGGTTGCCATTTCCTTCTCCAATGCATGAAAGAGAAAAGTGAAAGTGAAGTCGCTCAGTCTGTCCGACTGTTAGCGACCCCATGGACTGCAACCCACCAGGCTCCTCTGTCCATGGGATTTTCCAGGCAAGAGTACTGGGGTGGGGTGCCATCGCCCTCCCCGGGGAAAGGGCTAGTTCCCTGTATTTGTCCCTTTTACCAAGAAATCCAAAGCATTTCCATCAGCTGCTACATGTTTCGTTATATCTAATTCACCACCACTAGCTGCAAGGAAGATTTAGAGAGTAGACCCTACATGGAAACAGGTTAAGAAGAAAGGTTTGGAGAATGAGTGTTTGGTAAGCCAGCCAATAATGTCTACGGTAGATGCCCCTGACAATTTATAAATAAAGCAGAAAACAGTATGGTGAAGACTTTAAAGAATAATCAATTCACATGGTAAAAATGTAATATTGACTTCTTTCTCTCTCTCTCTTTAGTCACTAAGTCATGTCCACCTCTTGCGACCCCATGGACTGTAGCCTGCCAGGCTCCTCTGTCCATGGGATTCTCCAGGCAAGAGTCCTGGAGTGGGTTGCTGTTTCCTTCTCCACTTCTTTACCCTATACACAACTATCAATTCTAGTGGAATGTGAGTATAAGTGTCTTCCGTAATAAAACGTAGGATAATATCTTCATGATGCATGTAGGCAAAGATTTCTTAGATATAATACAAAAAGGACTCACCCTCAAGGGAAGAGTGTAGTCACTGGATGACTAAAACCTGTATCTAAAATCAAGCACTTCTGTTCATCCAGCTTACCGTTCAGAGAATGAGAAGGGAAGCCGTAGGGCTATGTTGTTGTCTCAGGACCTTCTCAGACATGTCTTTTGGGAAATAAAAGTGAGCATTTGTACTAGCTCAGTACTTGGCTGGAGCAGAAACATGGGCTTAGTGTAAATATGTGAGTTGAAAGCTGTGGGAGTTTAAGGCTGACAATCAACTAGTCCCCCCCTGCAGAAGTTTCTCTTGAAGGTACACCTGAGGTGTGTATTCTCAGGGTTGCCACACTGCATTTTTCAGGGTGGAAGGGGTCCTATGAGAACAAGCTGCCACCAGATAATCTTCTCTTGGAATGGCGCCGTATCAAGGGGTCAGTATTGGTTTTTTCCTGCTGGCAGGTTAGCCATTTAGCAGTACAAGTAGCCAAATCAGCCTTGATGAAAAGGAGCCCACGTATGGAGATTTTACTAGTTATCTGTGGATGTAAAGTTAATTACCCCAAAAGTGGCTTAAACAGCATTTATTAGGGCTATGGGGACTAATGTGTAGTTGCTGTAATGTTGTAATTTCATTTCATGAAAGCGGATGACCAACGGGAGGGAGACACCCTGGAGAGGTTACCTAAAGAAGCACTGTTGATAAAAACAGGACTGGCCTCCTGCTTTCATCAGAGTTAGAAATCTGTGTCAGTCTCCTGTTTGACTGTCAGCAAATACTTACTCTGCATCTACTTGCCTTAGGCATTAAGATGCATGCTGGAGAGACTAAGATGAACATAATGTGGTCCCTAATCTTGACAAGCTTGGAGTCAGTTGAGGGAGAATGACATGCAGAGATGGGGAGACTAAGTTCACAGCCCTGTACGTGTGGGGAAAACAACTTATACAAGGAAGTTGTCAGGGAAGCAGTAGCATTCTCTAGTAAAATATCACCTCAGCCCTCCAAGATTATTAGTAATGGAGAAATGCCACTCAGGGAGGAGATGGCTGGACTTTCCTCTTGTTCTGCCAGATTCATGAGTCCTGGGTATCTCTCAGATCTCTTCAGCCTTCAACCATGAATGTTGATAAACTGATCGCTTACAGAATCCCCTACAGATTTATTCCTATAGTTCACCTGAAGCCAGGCTGGAATCTTTAAACAGAAACTCAATGAAGATTTATGGATGGGACTTCCCTGGCAGTCCAGTGGTGCACTTCCACTGTGGGGGGTAGGTTCGATCCCTGGTCACGGAACTAAGATCCCACATGCCATTTGGTGTGGCCAAAAAAAAAAAAAAAAGGGTTATGGATAACAGAACAGAAGGGTGTCAAACAGTAAGAAATGCAGCTTGCATGGTTTCTCTTCCAAATACCATAGATCTTGTAGGCCTCCTGTGGTTAGTACTCTCCCATAGTAACAAGAAATAACCTTCCATTGGTCTACTTCCTCAAAGTCCAGACCCAAAGGAGCAAGGCACAGAGAAAGATGTGTGTGTGTGTGTGTGTGTGTGTGTGTGTGTGTGTGTGTGTATGGGGTTAGAGGGTGATGATGGGATGTTCCAGATTATCTTGGTAGCCCTCTTGTTAGAATGAGAAGGCTCCATGACATATTGTTAAATGGGGGAAAAAAATATTTTTAAAGTGGGATTTATTCATTCAAGAAATATTTATTGAGTACCTGGCTGCATGCTGGGCTACAGTGGTGGATAAGTCCAACACGGATCCTTTTTATATGAAGGTAATAGTCAAACAGGAATTCAGCATAATCTCATTAATTATAAGGTATATTTTTATATTCATACAAGTGTGCATCCTACTGTTTACTCAGTTTCCTATTTAGCACCTCCCAGATGACTTATTTATTTAACAAACACTTTGTATGGGGCTTAATTAAGTACCAGCCCTGTCCTAAGCATTTTATAAATATTAACTCATTTAGGCTTTATAACAACATTATCAGGTAGGTATTATAATTGGGCTTTGCTCAGTGGTAAAGAATTCACCTGCAATGCAGGAGATGCGGGTTTGATTCCTGGGTCAGGGATATCCCTTGGAGAAGAACATGGCAACCCACTCCAGTATTCTTGCCTGAAAAATACCATGGATAGAGGAGCCTGGCGGGCTACAGTCCACGGGGTTGCAAAAGAGTCGAACACGACTTAGTGACTAAAATAACAACAACATTGTTATTATCACCCATGTTTTACAGATGAAGAAACTGAGGCATAGAAAGGTTGGTAATTTGTCCAGGTTTTCACAGTTAGTAAGAAGTAGAGCTGGAAAGTGACTCTAGGCAGTTTGGCCCCAGAGTTCATGCTTTTAACCACTACTCTACATTCCTGACACTGGGAAACATTCTTCCTATCCCCTGTCTTTAGGCGTGGGGCCAAACACCATGATCTTAACACATAGCCTCAAGCATACAATATAGACACATAGACACAGATGAAACACACACTGCGGGCCTGGGCTGTGTGCTTAGTCACTCAGTCACGTCCAGCTCTTTGCGACTCTTTGAACTATAGGTCGCCAGGCTCCTCTCTCCATGGGTTTTCCCAGGCAAGAATACTAAAGTGGGTTGCTGTATCCTTCTCCAGGTAATCTACCAGACCCAAGGATCAAACCAGCATCTCCTGTGTCTCCTGCGTTGCAGGCAGATTCTTTACCTGCTGAGCCATTGGGGCAGGCCTGAGCGTAGGACTAGGTGTATACAGCAGCAGCAAAGGTCTTTTGGCTGGTATATTACATTTATTTATTACTGGTATATTACATTTATTCACACGTACAAGCTCATTAAAACAAAGGGAAAAAAAGCAAATGGGTGGAGGCAGAGTTAGGGGTTTGGTGAGATAGTAGGTATTTACATCAAAAACCTAGGCTGAGGGAAAAGCTGCAAATCAGTGGAAAACTGGTCTGAGTTTCTGGAAACCATGGCAAAAAGCAAAGAATGAAGCGTTACAAAGTTTTTGTTGCCTGACTGAAGGAAGATCCTTGACAGTAGCAAGAACCCCAGCTTCACAGTCTTTTGATGTGTGGGTTTTAGTGTTATTGTTTGTTTGGCTTAAGGGGTTGCAGAATGGCATCACTGACTCGATGGATGTGAGTCTGAGTGGACTCCGGGAGTTGGTGATGGGCAGGGAGGCCTGGCGTGCTGCGGTTCACGGAGTCACAAAGAGTCAGACACGACTGAGCGACTCAACTGAATGATCTACTGGATTTCTGATCGTAGCATTTTGCTGTGGTGAGTCCGTGGTTTTTTTTTTTTTTTTTTTTTTTTTTTACTTTTACTCTGCCCACCCCATATGTCGTAGCTCTGCTGTGTCACTTGAAATTGTATTTCAGTATGCCAACCAGTACGATAACAATATTAATTGAACACCTGCTGTATACTGAACACAGGTGGAGGTTAGGAGAGGAAGATTTATAGAAGACAAGGTTTTTGTCTCTAAAGAGGCTTGTAATCTAATGAAGAGTTAAGTAAGCACGTTCTCATGAAGAACTCAAACATAGATTTTAAAAGAAAGATATCCCAAATAAAAATGAATTTTGGGTGATTCCAAAGTATCCAAGGAGCATGAAATAGACAGAGGTCAGTCTTGCTAGACTTTCTCCAGGAGGTTTTTTTTTTAAAGTTTATTTATTTATTTAGCTGTGCCAGGTCTTACTTGCCCTGTGTGAGAGCTTTCATTGCAGCACGTGGGATCTAGTTCCCCAGCCAGGGATCGAACCTGTGGCCCCTGCTTTGGGAGCACAGGCTTAACCACTGGACCACCAGGGAAGTCCCCAGGAGGTGCGCTTTGCTGTTGGATTTATACTGACGTTCTTGAACTGTCAGGGTCTTGACCTGTCCATAGCTAGTCACAGAAGCCCAGGAGGGAAGCAAGTGTAGGGAAGGGTAAAGACAGTGAGGTTTTTGAAGAATGATAGCAGGAAGCTAGAAAAGAAAGGAGCACCTCCCTGGGGGACCCCATCAGGAAGAGGGCAGATGGAGCTCACTGGAGGCCTACCTCATTTTGTGCAATAGACGGATACTTTGGAAATATAAAGCAGTAGTAAAAAACTGTTGAGTATCTATCATGCGTCAACCTTCATATCTACTCTGTAAGTGAAAGTTGCTCAGTTGTGTCAAACTCCTTGCGACCTCATGGACTATACAGCATGGAATTCTCTAGGCCAGAATACTGGAGTGGGTAGCCTTTCCCTTCTCCACGGGATCTTCCCAACCCAGGGATTGAACCCAGGTCTCCCGCATTGCAGGAGGATTCTTTACCATCTGAGCCACCAGGGAAGCCCCTACTCTGAAAGTGGACATTAATTTTTCTATTTTGCATACAAGGAAAAAGGCTCAGCAATGAGGTTAAGTGGCCTACGTGTCCAGTGTCATCTAACCATTAAAGGGTAAAACCTCGAATGCCTGCGGGACGATTTGACCACGAAGCCCAAGGTTTTTGTGTCACACAAATTTTCTAAGTGGAATGTTTAAGATACACTTGAGATGATGACTGTTTATTCGGTGCATTTATCCACATAAATGCAGAGGTCTGGACTAGAGGGTAAGGATTCTTTTAACTATGTGAGTGATGGTGTTTTATTTCTTTAAACCTGCATCATTCTGCCCTATTTACATGATAATGACACCGAAAATATCTTCAATTTTTGGGTCACTCCGTCCGTTAAGCAAATAATCTCGCAAAGCAATCCCATGGCCAAAGCAGCCTATCCGGGGAGACACTGAAGTTCCCCGAAAGCCCAGATTGCGGAGACGGGGGAAAGTGTTAATTTGTATCCATACTAAAAGGAGGCTTCTTCAAGAACTAAAAGAGGAGCGATTTGAGCTAGATGAGGGCGGGTTCTGCGACGGGGGAACTGGGTGGAGGCAGGGCAGGGCGCTAAGCGGTGACCGGCCCCCGGCCCGCGACGCCCCCGGTGCCCGGCCCGCGGGTGCGTGGAGGCAGGGCAGGGCGGGAAGCGGTGAGCGGCCCCCGGCCCGCGGGGGCGTGGAGGCAGGGCAGGGCGGGAAGCGGTGAGCGGAGCCGGGGCCGCGGCGGGCTGTGCGCACGCGCGCCGGCTACGCCGACAGACCCGCCTCCTCCGCGTCGTCTCCCTCCACGGTTACCCCAGTTCTCAGCCCCTCCTTTCCGCGGCGCTCGAGGGACCATGGCCGATCCTCGCGTGAGGCAGATCAAGATCAAGACCGGCGTGGTGAAGCGGTAAGGAGCCGGGAGCGGCGCCGCGGCTGCTGCCTCCTCTCCTTCACCTCGCGGCGGCCCGAGGGGCCCGGCGGAGCGCAGGCCCGAGGCGGGCCCGTACTCCAGGCCTCTCCTGGGGCGCCCCGGCCGGCGGGCTCGGGGCGGGGGCCGAGGGGGCGCGCGGGTGCCCGAGCCCGCCGGCCCGGCCCCTCCGCTCCCCGCGCCCGTTCCTTCGAAAGCCCGGCGGGGGAGCGGCGAGCGTCCCTGGGCCGCACCGCTCCCGCGCCCGCGGCCGAGGAGACGGAGGGGCGGCGGCCCGGCCCACTGCGGTCGTGCCCCGGGTCTCCCCGGAGAACCTGGCCGGAGGGGGCGCCTCCAGGCCTCTCCCTGCGCCCAGGTGGAGGCGCGAGCCCGTTCAGAAGTTTAGGAGGGCGTCCCGAGGCCGCCTTCATCCGAAGTGGGAGCTGGCGGGCGCCCTGTCATCCAACATGGCAGGCGGGACAGTCCCACACTGGGCCGTGAGCGTCCAGCGCTCTCGACAAACTTCCGAGGCCTCGCTCTCCGCGGCCAGCGTCCCCGCGGCTCGCCCCAGAGCCTGTAGGGTGCTAGGGAACCATCCTGGGTAGGCCAGGCTGGTAATTCCTCGTTATTCCAACCGTGGTTAGACGCTGGAGTGCTTGTGAGAACTTTATTGTTCAGACCCCAAAAGATCAAACTTCCAAGAGAAAAGATGAACAGCCTTCTGAAGAAGCAGGTTAATTTGGCAGTAAATCTGTCTAATCCTAGCACCCTGGCTGCTTCCTTTTGGCACACCTTTCCTCCCTGTGTTGATATTTTTCACCAGAGGAATGACAAGGCAAAGGGGAGAATGGATTCACTTAAGAAGCTGTTGCCTCTGAGGCTTATTAGTAGAGCCTTACACTGTGCTCTCCTAGAAACTCATGGTTAAGGCAGTAAGGAGACAGGATGAGCAGTAGTGAGGGGGACAGCTTTTCTGAAGTGAGACTGCTTGGGTTCCAGTCTTGATTCTGCCATGTTATGTACTGTTGAAGACATTACATCTGCCTCAGTTTCCCCCTTTGTAAAATGGAGTACCAGCCTCATGCAGCTGTTGTAGAAACTATTGGTACGTGTTAACTAATACTATGATTGTTATTCCTGTTTTACAAATGAGAAACTGAGCTTTGAAGTTGAAATAGAAAAAGTAGACTTGTTCGGGGTCATTGCTTGTTAGTGGCCGAGCAGGGAAAGAACTAAGGTTTCTAACCTACAGTCTTTTGTTTTAAATTGCAGTGCCCCACCCCAAGAGTATTTTTTTAATGTGTGAAAATAGGAGGAGAGTTGAGATGTGTAATTGAAAACATAATTTGCACTGTTACTCACCCCAGAGTTCTCTGTTGTTCACTTTTGCTTACTTTGGTTATGTCATTTTTATAAATCTATTTGGCAAAATGATTTGCCAAATATATCCAAAAGGATATGAAGAAGAGTGCTTAGACGGAAAGTCATGAGAAATGACTTCTTTTTTATTGAGGTATAGTTCATTTACAGTATTAATTTCAGGTATATAACATAGAGATTCAGAACTTTATTATGTATTCTCCATTTAAAGTTGTTATATTGACTGCATCCCCTGTGCTGTCCATTCCCTTACCCAACGGGTAGCCAGTAGTTTGCTCTGTGAGTCAGTTCCTGGTTTGCCATATTCATTAGTGTGTTTTATTTTTTAGGTTCCACATTTATGATAACATACAGTATTTGTCTTTCTCTCTCTGACTTACTTCCCTGATCATAATGCCCTCCAAGTCCATGTATATTGTTGCAAATAGCAGAATTCCATTCATTTTTATGGCTGAGTGGTAGTCTATGGTGTCTCTGTGTGACATTTTCTGTATCCATTCCTCAGTTGATGGATACTCAGGTTGCTTCCATAGCTTTGCTTTTGTAAATAATGCTGCTGTGAACATTGGGGTGCATGTATCTTTTCAAATTTGTTGTTTTCATTTTCTTCAGATCAATACCCAGGAGTGGAATTGCTGGAGCATATGGTGGTTTTATTTTTGTTTTTTTGAGGAACCTTGATGCTGTTTACCCTAGTGGCTGCACCAGTTTCCATTCCCACCAACAGAGTACAAGGATTCCCTTTTCTCCACATCCTCACCAACATGTGTTATTTTTGGGAGACACACTGATTTGGGACATCCCAGGTGGTACAATGGTAAAGAATCTGCTTGCCAATGCAGGAGACGCAAGAGATGTGAGTTAGATCCCTCGGTAGGAAAAATTCCCTGGAGTAGAAAATGGCAACCCACTCCAGTATTTTTGCCTGGAAAATTCCATAGACAGAGGAGGCTGGCAGGCTGCAGTCCCTGGAGTTGGAAAGAGAGGACATGACTGGGCACAACAACAACACACACTTATTTGCATAATTAAGTTTCTAGGCTTTCAAAAATTCCTAAGTACGTATAGACACTGCTCGGAAATAAAGTTTTGTTTTCATTTTATTTCAGTAATAGAGCATTGCTGCTGCTAAGTCGCTTCAGTCATGTCCAACCCTGTGCGACCCCATAGACGGCAGCCCACCAGGCTCCCCCGTCCCTGGGATTCTCCAGGCCAGAACACTGGAGTGGGTTGCCATTTCCTTCTCCAGTGCACGAAAGTGAAAAGTGAAAGGGAAGTCGCTCAGTCGTGTCGGACTCTTGGCGACCCCATGGACTGCAGCCCACCAGGCTCCTCCATCCATGGGATTCTCCAGGCAAGGGTACTGGAGTGGGTCGCCATTGCCTTCTCCTAATAGAGCATTATCAAAGTTTAATTTTGATTCTTTATACTTACAGACATTTATCATTTTAATGAAATCCCTTCATAATTTTCTGTAATATCTCAAATTATAAATTGATCAAATGCCTACTGTATATTTTTTCATGGCTTTTCTGTTGGCATTTTGGTTACAGCTTGTCTGTATGTACTGAAATGAGATATGGTTAAAAATTCCCCGAAATTTGTATTTTAGCTTTTTATTAACCATATTTTGCCTTGGTAGATAACTCTCAACCTGTAAATATTGTTCGCTATTCTCTCTTCTGTTACTTTTTCCTGAAAATTGTTTCACTTTGACTCCTTTCAACATCTGCCTTAGTATGCTATTTTTTAGAATTCTATGTTTTACTTCAGCAAAGGAAAGAGACTAGATGAGGCATATGTGGCAACACGTTAGTAATTGTTGGAGATGAATGGTCATTTGTCTTCATTATATTCTTCTCTATATAAGTTAAACATCTTTTATTATAAAAAGATGCATTTTTAAAATGCATTATATGCATCTTTATCCTCTGCAAATTTAGTTTCAGAGACTTCTCAGTTATTTTCATGATTCAGACATGTTCTTGGTTTTATGAATTCCCATTCATAAAAGCATTGGTTTTAGAAAGCAGTCATCTAAAATTCAATTTCTGGTCTCAACACCTTTTTTCTAGTCAAGATGTTCATTTCCCATAGCCTCATTTATCTTCACAGGTAACAACTTTTATTTGGAAAAAGAGATTTATAAGTCATTCAAGCCCTGAATTCCTTCAGTTTTCTTTCCAGGAATTGAAAGCCACTTAGAAGTATATTCTAGGTATTAGTCCTAGAGTTCAGTTTGGGTAGGCTGTATTGGAAAATCACATAGACGGAGGAGCCTGGTAGGCTGCGGTCCATGGGGTTGCTAAGAGTTGGACACGACTGGGCGACTTCACTTTTCACTTTTCACTTTCACGAATTGGAGAAAGAAATGGCAACCCACTCCAGTATTCTTGCCTGGAGAATCCCAGGGACGGGGGAGCCTGGTGGGCTGCCGTCTGTGGGGTCGCATAGAGTAGAACACGACTGAAGCGACTTAGCAGCAGCAGCAGTACCAGGGAGGGTGAATTCTTAGAGTTTAGTGTCTAATCAGATCTGCTAAAATTCTTCAGGTGATCTAGGAATTCCCTGTAGAGAGGGCTTTAATTTAGAAAGAAATCTGGGCAGGCAGATGGAATGTTACTGGAGTATGGAAACAGGCAACAAATAGATGGTGGTATTTGGCAACAGAGAGATCAAACAGTGAGTGGAAAGATGCACTTTTCAGCATGTTGGCAAAACAGTGATTTCAGACTGTAAGGAAAGAAGCCTCAACAGTGCTCTAGTTGTAGAGAAACTTTGTTAACCTCACATTGTAACAAAGGCAAAGCATCTGATTTCCAGAAATAGATTTCAAGAGAAGAGGTTAGATTCCTAGAAACAAGAGTCCAGTGACTAGGAAAGGGTTGTTAGTTAGACAGCATTGATTCTGACTTGGTGCTGAGTTTCTCACTCCTAGGACTTGCCAAATACCTCTTTCCCTGCAACATGATTGTTTTCTCAGGGAAAATTCTGGCTGTGAACTATAGAGATACATGTGTACTCAGAGTGAGTAATTATACTAAGTTACTTCAGGAAGTAGCCAGTGTTCACATGTTAGTGGGTATTGGTTGGTAGGTTTGGCTCTGGCAGGCTCTTTTTAAAGATTTGATTCCATGCTCCAGATTGCTAGACCGACTTATCTGTGACTGGGTCCCAGCTAATCTGGCAGTCTAGCAAGGATTACCAAATATGACTCCAGATTTCTTTTCCAGTGCAGAACTGTACATCTTTTCTTCCCCTTCCCTTCCCCTTAGTGTCTCACTGGCATCAGTTGTAGGGTGTACTTGGGACTGAAGGGTTTCCAGGATGTGGAACCTCCAGTGCTGAAGTTGGGAAAGTCTCAAGCAAACCAGGATGATTTGTATTAGTACTTACATATCTAGCAAACATAACACTGTTTTCTGTGTGCTGCGATTGTTTGGAGACTATTTGATGATAGTACAACTGTGAATTAAATGTTGTACTTTACTTAAATTAAAATTTAAATGCATCCTGTAACCATGAAGTTTTGCCATAGTAGCCTTTTTTCTGTATTAAATTATTGGTGATTTAGAAAATAATTTTCTCTGAAGAAGAAGAGATGGCATTTTTTTTTCTTCTGGTTTTATTGAGATAGTTTTTTTTTTTTTTAAATTAATTTGTGTTAGCATATAGTTGCTTCACCGTGTCATGTAGTTTCTGCTGTACTGCAGAGTGAATCAGCTCTACATGTACCCCCTCTCTTGGGTTTCCTTCCTGTTGAGGCCACCACAGAGCACTGAATAGAGAGAGTTCCCTGTGCTGTGTAGTGTGTCCTGGTTAGCTCTCTATTTTATGTGTAGTATCAATAGTGCATATATGTCAATCCCAGCCTCCCGACTCTTCCCACCTCCCCTTCCCCCCTTGGTAGCCATGACTCAATATTTTATAACTGAAGCTTATACTTCTTAATCTCCCTCACTAATTTCCCTCCCCCGGTATGCCTCCCGTGGGCAACCACCTGTTTATTCTGTGTTTGCTTCTGTTTCTCTTTAGTTATATTTGTTCATTTCTTTTGTTTTTTAGATCCCACATATAAGTGAAATCATACAGTATTTGTTTTTTTCTGACTTATTTCACTTGGCATAATACTCTCTGAGTCCATCCATGTTGTCACAAATGGCAAGATTTCATTCTTCTCTATGGCTAATATTCCATTGTATGTGTGTGTTGTATTTATCAGTCACGTTTTCTTTATCCATTCCTCTGTTCATGGACTCAGTGGAGATGAGTTTGAGCAAACCCTAGGAGATAGTGGAGGAGAGAGGAAGCTGGCATGCTTTAGTCCATGGTGTCACAACAAATTCACGGGCACTTTGCAAATGCTGCAGAGAACATGGGAGTGTATGTATCTTTTACGTTAGTATTTTTGGGTTGGTTTTTTTTTTTGATAAATACTCAAGAGTGGAATCACCAGATCATATGGTGGTTTTACTTTTAGTTTTTTGAGGAATCCTATACTGTTTCCCATACTGGTTGCACCAATTTACATTTCCATCAGCAGTACACAAGGGTTCCTTTTCTCCACATCCATTGTTTTCTTTTTGATAATAGCCATTCTGAGAGGCGTGAGGGATATCATTGTGGTTTTAACTTGCACTTCCCTGATGATGAGTGGTGTTGAGCATCTTTTCATGTCCCTGTTGGCCATCTGTGTATCGCCTTTGGAAAAATGTCTATTCAGGTCTTCTACCCATTTTTCTGTTTCTTAAATCAGGTGTTTTTTTTTTTTTTTTAATTTTTATCTTGAGTTATGTGTGGTTTTTTGTATAGTTTGGTTATTAATCCTTTCTTTGTCAGAAATATGTTTTTAGATAGCTTCTACAGTTCAGTAGGCGACTTTTCCCTTTTGTGGGTAGTTTGTTGTGCAAAAGATATTTAGTTTGATTAGTGCCGTTTGTTTATTCTTGTTTTTATTTCGCTTGCCTGAGGAGACAGATCCAAAAAGATATTGTTAAGACTGATGTGAAAAAGTATAGTGCCTATTTTTTCTTCTAGAAGTTTTCTTCAAGAGCTTTTTAGTGCCTATTTTTTCTTCTAAAAGATATTGTTAAGACTGATGTGAAAAAGTATAGTGCCTATTTTTTCTTCTAGACTACTTTTAAGTCTTATTTTTGTGTATGGTATGAGAAAGTAGTCCAATATGATTCTTCTGCATATAGCTGTCCAGTTTCCTCAATACCATTTATTAAAGATACTCTTTGCCCCATTTTTCACTAAAGCAGAAGAAAAAATAGCATTTATGTTTTAAATGCTGATATGTTATTTCAGCTAAATGACATGTCTACCATAAGTTTCCAAGTATGATTTCTGTTTATAAATAAGGGTTTTTTTTTTTAAAGCTGTGTTTTATGGTAAATTCAAGAAATTCTTCTGCAAGACCATAATGTTTTCATTCATTTAACATAAAAGGTTATTTAATAACTTTAAGTCAACTTATTTTTCAGTAACGCTTGCTTAAAATGCCCATTGGTGAATGAATTAATTGATTAAAAATGCTTTCTAAAACATATCTTTTTATAACCATTTTAGGTTGGTAATGGCTTAAAATCCAATGTGAACAAAGAATGTTAGGGCACTGGAAATAGCTCTGACATTGGCCCATAGTTTTTCTCTGATTAAATGAAAGTGACACCAGTAGATTAGAATGAGACTAGGACAATTCACACTGCAATTGTGTTAGTTTAACTTTAACAATCTTTTAACACTCTTGTTTAAATGTAGCTGACATACCATAATTACAAATCTACAAGCCTTGATTATAGAATTTTACATCATGAATCTGTGGGGAAATTGTATTGATTTTTTTTTTTTTATAAAGCAAGGACCTTTCCCAAACTGTTGCACCTTCCCAAGTTTGTTTATATCCATACCTGTAATAAACAACTAGGTATGATATATATATATATATATATTTATGTATATATACATACACAGGCACACACACACACACATATTGTATGGCAGGCATTAAAAAAGCACAGGAGGTAAGTAAAATTGCCACACTGTTAAATATACATGTAATACTGACATACATTATGTGTGTATATATGCTGTTACATATTTTATATTGACCCCAAAGTGAAAACTGGATGACACATGTACTTCATGAAGAATATGAGTGACTCGTATGTTATATGGAGATACAGTTTTCCGCTGTTAGTTGTTCTTGTCTGTTGGTTCCCCCTTTAGTTGTGATTGTATACACTCACCCCTTTTAAAGTAATTATGGCTAAAAATAGGATGGACACTGTCTGGGAGAGATTTAGGACATAGCCTTGTAAATTTCTCTTGTAAGCTTTAGTAACTTTTTATATGTTAGTGTTTTCTCCTCTTCTTCCACATCACAGGCCTTTGATGTGAGTTAAAGTAAGTTCAGCCAAAATGGCCAACTTCCTACCTTGAAATTTAGCCAACTGTTTGGAATTTCTGTATTGTATCCAGTTCTCCAAAGTGGTGGTCAAAGTCATTGTCAAAATGGATTGCAGGTGGTCAGCTCTTCCCAACCTTCTGCCAGCTACTTGGCAAACATCGACTCTTAGGAGCTTACACAGCTGGCAACCAGATGTCTCTCTAAGCTGGAAAGGAAGAAAGCTCAGGCCACTCATGACCATGGTTTTCCCAGCACAACCTGTATTGTTCTGCAAGTTGAATATGGAAATGAAAGACTGACTCCTGTGTGTGTGTATGTGTGTGTGTGTGTAGATATGTTCTGTGTTTTCATTGCATTTCTTTGTTTGGTAGAAAATGTTTAAAATCTGTGGTAAGCCAGGTTGGAAATTTTTATTAAAAATAGTAATCCAGAAGTATTTAGAATATAAATGCTTAGATGTGTGGTCTTCCTATTCCAACTTTCCATTTCCGATAATACAATTAATAGAAAATTCCAACTGTGATGCTGTTTAATGTTTCCAAATAGAGCTCGTTTTAAAATAACAATGACTGATCCAAAGATCACTTATTTAGCAGCCTCACCCAGAACCTCTGTCTTTGAAGCACTTGATATGGTGTTGGCATCTAGTATATGTTCAGTAGAAGTCTTTCCAGTAGAGAAATCATGTCTTATTCTATAAGGATTTTAAAAAATAGTTATGGATGTGAAAGTTGGACTGTGAAGAAAGTTGAGCGCCGAAGAATTGATGCTTTTGAACTGTGGTGTTGGAGAAGACTCTAAGAGTCCCTTGGACTGCAAGGAGATCCAACCAGTCCATTCTGAAGGAGATCAGCCCTGGGATTTCTTTGGAAGGAATGATGCTAAAGCTGAAACTCCAGTACTTTGGCCCCCTCATGCGAAGAGTGGACTCACTGGAAAAGACTCTGATGCTGGGAGGGATTGGGGGCAGGAGGAGAAGGGGACGACCGAGGATGAGATGGCTGGATGGCATCACGGACTCGATGGACGTGAGTCTGAGTGAACTCCAGGAGTTGGTGATGGACAGGGAGGCCTGGCGTGCTGCGATTCATGGGGTCGCAAGGAGTCGGACACGACTGAGCGACGGAACTGAACTGAACTGAAGCTTCAAAAAAAAGTGCTCATTTGGCTGTGCTAGGTCTTAGTTGCATCATGTGGGAGTCTTTGATCTTCACTGTGACATGTGAACTCTTGGTTGCTGTATGTGGGATCTAGTTCCCTAACTGGGAGTCGAACCCTGGCCCCTAGCTTTGGGAGTGCAGAGTCTTAGTCACTGGACCACCGGAGAAGTCCTTTATAAGGATTTTTTGACCTGATAAGCAGTAGGGAGCTACTGAATCAACTATGATGTGACAGCATTACGGTTACTATGTCATTGCTACAGCTGGAGTTACGGAGATGGAAGCCCAGGCTTCACTTACTACATTGGTGACCCTGAGCAAGTTACTTAACCTTTAAAAGCCCCAGTTTTCTTAGCTGGAAAATGGGTTAATGATAGTATCTTTGTTGTTCTGTTGTTTGGAAATTTTTAAGGTAATCATATAAAGCACTTAACCCAAATGCCTGATGTTATATTCAATGTATGTTAATATGTGTTCAGTATTTATTAACTGCGTCATTATCATCATCATCATTCTGTAGATGTATTAACGGTCTAGTCTCTCCAGGAGAGACCCTGGAACTTCAGTTCAGTAGCTCAGTTGTGTCCAACTCTTTTCGACCCCATGGACTGCAGCACGCCCGGAGCTTACTCAAACTCATGTCCACTGAGTTGGCAATGCCATCCAACCATCTCATCCTCTCTCATCCCCTTCTCCTGACTTCAGTCTTTCCCAGCATTAGGGTCTTTTCCAGCGAGTTAGTTCTTCCCATCAGGTGGCCAAAGTATTGGAGCTTCATCTTCAGTATCAGTCCTTCCAATGAATATTCAGGACTGATTTCCTTTAGGATGGAATGGTACGATCTCCTTGCTATCCAAGGGACTCTCACAAGTCTTCTCCAACACCTCAGTTGAAAAGCATGAATTTCGTCTCTGCTTTTTGATATGCCGTCTAGGTTGGTCATAGCTTTTCTTCCAAGAAGCAAATGTCTTTTAATTTCATGGCTGCAGTCACCATCTGCAGTGATTTTGGTGCCCCCCAAAATAAAGTCTGTCACTGGTTCCATTGTTTCCGCATCTATTTGCCAAGAAGTGATGGAACTGGATGCCATGATCTTTGTTTTATGAATGTTGAATTTTAAGCCAGCTTTGTCATTCTCCTCTTTCACTTTCATCAAGAGTCTCTTTAGTTCTTCTTCACTTTCTGCCATAACAATGGTGTTGTCTGCATATCTGGGTTTATTGATATTTCCCCCGGCAGTCTTGATTCCAGCTTGTGCTTCATCCAGCCCAGCATTTCTCATTATGTACTCTGCAGATAAGTTAAATAAGCAGGGTGACACTATACAGCCTTGATGTACTCCTTTCCCAGTTTGGAACCAGTCCATTGTTCCATGTCTGGTTCTAACTTTTTTCTTGACCTGTATACAAATTTCTCAGGAGGCAGGTAAGGTGATCTAATATTCCCATCTATTGAAGAATTTCCCTCATTTTTTTGTGGCCCACACAGTCAGAGGCTTGGCCATAGTCAATAAAGCAGAAGTTTTTTTTGAACTCTCTTGCTTTTTCTATGATCCAGTGGATGTTGGCAATTTGATCTCTGGTTCCTCTGCCTTTTCTAAATCCAGCTTGAAAATCTGTAACTTCTTGGTTCACATACCGTTGAAGCCTGGCTTGGAGAATTTTGAGCATTACTTTTGCTAGCATGTGCTGCTGCTGCTGCTGCTAAGTCGCTTCAGTTGTGTCCGACTCTGTGCGACCCCATAGACTGCGGCGCACCAGGCTCCACCGTCCCTGGGATTCTCCAGGCAAGAACACTGGAGTGGGTTGCCATTTCCTTCTCTAATTCATGAAAGTGAAAAGTGAAAGTGAAGTTGCTCAGTTGTGTCTGACTCTTTGCGACCCCATGAACTGCAGCCTACCAGGCTCCTCTGTCCATGGGATTTTCCAGGCAAGAGTACTGGAGTCGGGTGCCATTGCGTTCTCCATGCTAGCATGTGAGATGAGTGCAATTGTGCAGTAGTGCAAAATGAGTGCATTTTGCCTTTTGCATTTCTTTTTCTTGGGGATGGTCTTGATTACTGCCTCCTGTACAATGTCACGAACCTCCGTCCTTAGAACTTGGAACATAGGATTCCGTCCCTGAGACCTGCTTTCTTTTATACATTTTTTGGCTGTGCCACATGGCATATGGAATCTTAGTTCCCTGATCAGGGATCAAACCTGTGTGCCCTGCATTGGAAGCCCAGAGTCTTAACCACTGGACCACCAAGGAAGTCCCATGCTTTCTTTTAAATTGTGAAAAAAAAAAAACACACACAAAACTTAGCTGTTTGTCATTTTCACTGATTGGCTCTAGAGAGAGAAGGGAGAAGGGAGGAACGTGAAACTTGTGTTTTGAATTAATCTCCAGGACTTGGTAGTGGCTGTTTTTCTTTAAATTGCTGAGGTGTTGATTCCCTGCTTTGAAGCCCCAGGAAAATATCTTTGTTTATATCAGTGATCCCATATTTTTTAACACCTTAAAAAAATACTGTATCAACTTCATTACTGTAATGTGTCAAAGCCAGTTTCCCTCTTAATGCACTTCCATACAGTTTATCTCAGGGAAGAGTAATCAAGTGAGTAGTAAGTTTTTAAGAGTCCTTATTCTGAAATCTATAAATGATTCACCACAACTGTCATAAGATGTCCCTGTAATTCTAAGGCTGCTGCTAATTCGCTTCAGTCGTGTCCGACTCTGTGTGACCCCATAGACGGCAGCCCACCAGGCTCCCCTGTCCCTGGGATTCTCCAGGCAAGAACACTGGAGTGGGTTGCCGTTTGCTTCTCCGATGCATGAAAGTGAAAAGTGAAAGTGAAGTCGCTCAGTAGTGTCCGACTCTTAGCGACCCCATGGACTGCAGCCCACCAGGCTCCTTCGTCCCTGGGATTCTCCAGGCAAGAGTACTGGAGTGGGGTGCCATTGCCTTCTCAGATTCTAATGCTAGATTATAGTTATTTTCAAACCCTCCTTAATATTTTTTAAACTAAGTTTCCTATTTGTTGTTGATATTCTTTTACCTGTGCTAAAGAATTATCTTACAGAGGCTTATGTGTGCACGTATGCTTTAACGTAGGGTTTATTTGTCTCCAAACAAGTAGGCACCTACTTTTCACTCAGTCACCCTCAGCTTCTGAACCTGTTGCCTGTGCTCCGTGAAGCTTTTGAAGACCTGGTTACTGGAGTCTGCTGCAGTGCAAGTCACCTTAAATCACTGGCGTAGTGCTTTTCATTTCAAACCTAGGATGTTAAGTTCTGAGGTCTCTGCACTACATAAGGTTTACAAAAAGTTTCTTAAGGCCAGGCAGTTCTTTTCATCTTTTTAGGGACCAAAGGGATAGTATATAACACATTGCTTATACTAAAACAGGTGTTTAAGACCTATTTGCAAATTGAGCCAAGGAATGGGGGAAACCAGAAAAGAAGTCAGTTAGATGAGGGGAGCACCTCCCATAATTGAAGTTTGTTTTATAACTAAGGTGAGAGACTGGAAAGAGAGAGATTGCTGAACACTCTGGCTGCACTTCAGAAGAGCAGCAGGATGGCTGCGGGTAGCCGCAGTCTTCACTTAAAGGCTTTTGTCAGGATAGTGTTTCTGTTAGAGAAATGAAAGATGAAATACGTTTATATCAAGAGTTTCTTTAAAAGTTAACAACTTTGAAGGATTTTTTTTTAAAGTAGTTTTAATTGGAGGATAATTGCTTTGCAGTGGTGTGTGGGCTGCTGTGCACCGTGAATCAGCCATAAGTGTACATACATTCCCTTCCTCTTGAGCCTCCTCCCACCCTCACCCAGGACTTTTGTCAACTAGAAAGTCTGTTGTTGAAACGTTTTTAATTATTAGTAAGTTTAATCTAAAAAAGATTTTGTGGTTTACCTAGAGCTAACCAAAGCACCTTCTCCTTTTGATTCTAATTTAGTAAAATTGTGTCTTTGTGGTGTAACTGCCTATTGTTAAGTTACTTACATAAATAGACTCATCTATACCAGGATTTTTTTTCTGAAACCTAAGAAAAATAGTAAGGATATAGGTAAATTTAAATCTCATTATGGGCAGTAGGTGATATTTCAGGGAAACTTAATATAGCAAAGTTTTGGGCCCAGTCCTTAAGGAATTTTTGTGCTATTAAACTTTACAGTGTACGTATATCTAAACATTTATTCTTAGAATTGCAGGTATCTCATATCTCTTTACATAAATCCCAAATCTTCAGCTTTCTCCTGAGCTTTAAACTCGTTTTAAATTATTGAATTTATGCCCTTATTTTAGTATCCTCTCTTTCAAACTTTATCTGACACCAAACTAATTATTTTCTCAAATGTGATCCTCTTCGTCTATTTTATGAAGGAAAAAAGTTATTTCATGTATGAGAAAAATCTAGAGAAAGCATAATAAACCTGAAATGAAACAATATAGTTACACTTGCAGTGCCCTTTCTGAATTTGTTCCTTTTCCTCTTTGCCTTTAAGTGATTATTATTCTGAATTCGATCTTTATCTTCCATGCATTTGTTTTTCGGTTGTGGTGCGCGTCATGTGGAATCTTTCCCGTCTTGGTGCACGTCATGGTTTCCCAGGGTTGAAACCATGCCCCGTGCAGGGGCAGCTCCGAGTTTAACCACTGGGCCACCAGGGAAGTCCTTCCACACATATTTTTAAACTTTTAGTTTATATGTAGATATACATGGACCATATTAAAGTATTGTTCTGCACACTTAAGTGCCTTATGTAACATAAAATATGTCTGGAAGGATACATAGGAAACTGGTCATGTTGGTTGTCCCTGGGAGAGAAGCTGTATAACTGAGGACAGGGATGGGAGGAAATTCTTATAATTTTGAATCATGTATTACCTATCAAAATATAGATTCATTTAAAAATTATGAGTAGTGTCATATTGTGGGAATTTTATATAACTTTGTTTTTGTGTATATTACTGTTCTTGAGACTTATTCATGTTGAAACTGTCAGCTCTAATTCATTCTCTTGTGTGAATTTGCTAGTTTTTTTTTTTCCCATTCTTGTGTTGGTAAATATTTAGTTTTAACTTTTTCCAATTTTACAAATGATGCTACAATGTACTTTGTTAAATATGGTTTTTAGTGCACATATATAATAGTTAGTGTAAGGCAGAATTTTATAAGGAATGGGCCCTGAACGGATTACAGGTATGTGAGAGTGTAGCTGTCCTTAATCTTCATGATGGCCAAGTATGGCCAAGAAGAGCCGTGGACTGTATGGGGGAAGAACTTTCAGACAAAATGAACAGCTAATACAAAGGCTTGGGAAGTAATGATTGGCCTGTTGGGGAAGAATATCCAAGTGATAAAGGGGAGGAAGGGCAGGAGATACTTTCGGGAGTAGGAGGGAGAGGGCCTAGATCCTCTAGGGCCTACTTATCATGTGAGGATTTGGGCTCAGGTCTCAGGAGATGTCGCCACCTCTGCAGAAGTTTCCTGGCTGTCCCCTTCCTCTGTTTTCCTACAGAACTATGTGTAATAGCCCCCTCTTATCTGTGGGGGCTGTGTTCTTTGATTGGAGTTGGGTGGGAGGTGTGGGAGAAAGAGAAGGGGGAAGGGACCAACGAACGTGCCTTGCCTTGATCCCAGCCATTTGTTCTCGCAGACTCTCTGCCTTCTGTTCTGGCCCCTCAGTAGGGGAGTCACCACTTCTATCGTAGGGCTTGCAGCGATTTGGGAGGCATTCCTGGAATCCATGCCGAGTGTTTTTCCGTAGAAGCATAGCTACACATGGTATACATAATATCCTGTAGAAAATGTTGCATACATGAACTTAGTAGTGTTAAATAGCCGTTTGTGGGACAGTTTATGAAGCTTAACACCCAAGTATGTATAGCTTTTTTCCCATGCTTACCGAGATCCTAGAAACTTGACTGTAAATAACACCTTTGCAGTGTAATTGAGTCCCTAATTGGAGAATGCTTGAATTATATTGTGTTAACTTGGTTTCATGTTTAAATTTTTTCTGCCTCTTGCTTTCGTGGAACATTATCAGCCATTAATGTATCTCTTCGTGATCCTGCTTCTAGTGCTTTGTACTTAGGTCTGTTTATATTTCTCTCTGTCTTTTTGCTACTGCTAACATGTTTTAGGGGAACTTAGACTGTTTCATTTATTTCTGAATGTGAAATGAAAATAGAAATTGTCAGAAGTCTTGCCTTTTATTGGGCTTCCCTTGTGGCTCAAACGGTAAAGCATCTGCCTACAGTGCAGGAGACTGGATTCGATCCCTGGGTTGGGAAGTTCCCCTGGAGAAGGAAATGGCAACCCACTCCAGTATTCTTGCCTGGAAAATCCCATGGACAGAGGAGCCCTGTAGGCTACAGTCCATGGTGTTGCAAAGAGTTGGACATGACTGAACGACTTCACTTCACTTGCCTTAATTATTGCTTTACTTGAACTAGACTCTCTCTGCTGCTGCTGCTGCTAAGTCACGTCAGTTGTGTCCAACTCTGTGTGACCCCATAGACGGCAGCCCACCAGGCTCCCCCATCCTTGGGATTCTCTCTAGCTATCATAATATTGTACATTCATCTCATCTAGGATATAAGCTCCATGAAGGCAGGGATATATTTCCCAGAGGCCTGACACAAAAGAAGACTCTTGGTAAATATAAAATGAATGAATTTACTCAGTGACATTTTGAGTTCCTTGAAAACAGAAACAGTATCTCATTCTTCATCTCTCTTTAATACATTTAAACAGTCTTTTGAACTATTTTCAGTATAGACATGGCACAAAATTCCAAAGGTACTTAAAGATAGATGCACAATGAAATATAAGTCTGTCACCGCTATCCGTTAGGCACCCAGTTTTTCCCTCTTGGAGCCAATATTATTACTCATTTGTGTGTGTGTGTATCCTTATAGGGATATTCAGTACCTGCATAAGTATTTACATTTATGTCTTTAAAAACAAATGATAGTTGTTGGGCTGTGCTCTGCAGGCCTGCAAAGCCTATACTTGCCCAGTTTCAAGGCCAAAGAAAGAGACTGGAGTCAGCAACAGAGATATCAGTGGTTTATTGGATAGAGGGAACCTTACATGTCTGAAGCTCAACATTCAGAAAACGAAAATCATGGCATCCGGTCCCATCACTTCATGGGAAATAGATGGGGAAACAGTGGAAACAGTGTCAGACTTTATTTTTTTGGGCTCCAAAATCACTGCAGATGGTGACTGCAGCCATGAAATTAAAAGACGCTTACTCCTTGGAAGAAAAGTTATGACCAACCTAGATAGTATATTCAAAAGCAGAGACATTACTTTGCCGACTAAGGTCCATCTAGTCAAGGCTATGGTTTTTCCTGTGGTCATGTATGGATGTGAGAGTTGGACTGTGAAGAAGGCTGAGCGCCGAAGAATTGATGCTTTTGAACTGTGGTGTTGGAGAAGACTCTTGAGAGTCCCTTGGACTGCAAGGAGATCCAACCAGTCCATTCTGAAGGAGATTAACCCTGGGATTTCTTTGGAAGAAATGATGCTAATGCTGAAATTCCAGTACTTTGGCCACCTCATGCTAAGAGTTGACTCATTGGAAAAGACTCTGATGCTGGGAGGGATTGGGGGCTGGAGGAGAAGGGGACGACAGAGGATGAGATGGCTGGATGGCATCATGGATTCGATGGACATGTCTGAGTGAACTCCGGGAGATGGTGATGAACAGGGAGGCCTGGTGTGCTGCGATTCATGGGGTCGCAAAGAGTCGGACACGACTGAGCGACTGAACTGAACTGAGGGACGTTCTTAAACATGACATTCCAGCCAAAACCTTGGCAATATGACCAATGTTTCCAGTTATATCCTGTTAAAAGTAGATCAGATTCCTTTTGAATTTATGCAGATAAGTATGCTGCTATGAAATAAGAATATTCAGAGTTTCCAAATTCTGGAAGGATCAGATAGAGAAAAGGAAATAAATGATTCAGTTCTCTTACAAAGGTATAATTTACCAAATTGCTGTAAGTCATAGTGAGCTTAAGAGGAAAGGTTTTTTTATATTTGGAAAACAAAATGTTAGAGAACCAGCATGAAAAGTCATAAAGGTTATGATCATCCTTATTAGTTCATTTAGTCTCTTGTAATTAATTGTTGTTGATCTTCATCTTAGGTTAGCAGCTTTATAAATCAGTTTTCCGTTAAAGTTTTAGAAAACTTTACCCAGTTTCATGTTATATAGAATCCTAAAGTTATAAAAAACC
The DNA here is from genome assembly GCA_006410675.1 of Oreotragus oreotragus. Taxonomy (NCBI): domain Eukaryota; kingdom Metazoa; phylum Chordata; class Mammalia; order Artiodactyla; family Bovidae; genus Oreotragus; species Oreotragus oreotragus. The sequence goes on from SJYX01009937.1 coordinate 207,862, forward strand.
TTCATTCTATAGAGTATTTGTCAGGGTCTTTTCTATGAATCTCCTTGAAGGTGAAGCATTTTGTAAAGCATCAGAGTAAAGCAATAGTTGTAAATGACAAATGATTTAAATGTCTATTATTACAGATTCAATGAGTTCATTATAATGGAATTGACAAGGAAGTTTGGTTATTTCTATAACATTCAACATATTAGAATAATAACTGGAATTAAAGCTGTTAATGTTATACCAGGACACATCTAATTTGTAAGAATTTCTTATTTCAGGAGCACTTAGGTTAATAACATAGATCTATACAAATGTTATCTAAGAAGATTTTAGCATCACTTATTTGACATTGCTTGCCATGTAATTTGATATACCAAATAAGCCTAATTAATATAGCATATCTCTTTTTATAAGAAGAAAGAGCAAATCCTTTGAAAAGTTTTGGGGCCCTCTGAAAAATCCCAAAGTTTAGAAAGAGGTCAAAAGGACTTCAGTCTTTGGTTTTGGGAATTTTGTCAAAAGTATTAAAAGGTCTGGACGTTTGACTAAATAGGATCACAGATTGTTATGAAACAATACTTAATTATATGTTTGACCAAAGTGATAATACAGGATTTCAAAGGCAAATATATTTAAAATCTAACATTGTGTACATGTCCTTCCTAAATTCCCTAACCCAGCAACCACAAGTTCTTTCTCTGAGTCTGTGAGTGTCTTCCTGTTTTGCAAATAAGTTCATTTGTATCATTTCCTTTTAGATTCCCCATTAAGGAATGTCATAGAGTGTTTCTCCTTCCCTGACTCACTTCGCTCAGTGTGACAATCTCTCGGTCCATTCATGCTGCTGTAAATGGCATGGTTTCGTTTTTAGTGGCTGAGTAATATTCTGTTGTATGTATGGGCCACATCTTCTTTATCCGTTCCTCGATCTGAGGGACATTCAGGTTGCTTCCATGCCTTGGTTATGCAAACAGTGCTGCAGTGACCACTGGTGTGCATGTGTCCTTTAGGGTCATGTTTTCCCTCGTAATACCCATTGGAGTTCTAGGCTGTAATTCCCCTGAGTGCTGGCACCAGTTCAGTAGGACCCTAGCTACAAATGGAATTCACCCCACCTTTCTGTCCAGCCATATTTCAGAGTCGTCCTTAGCCTAATGGTTAGCAAGCCAAGTTCTCAGAACACAAAACAAGCTTAGTAAGATGTTGGCCTTTAAAAAACATATGTTTGCATCTTCCAGAACTGTAGTTCTTACACTTGCTTATAAAATAGCAAGTGTTGCATATAATTATTTGGGTTCTCAGAAGGAGGAATTTATATGGAGTATAATTTCTTTTGTTAAAGGAGTCCCTGAGGCTAGCTGTTATATTACATTGTATTTATTTAACTTTGTCTTTCAGTAAGACAATTGTTTGGGGAAGGCAATGGCACCCCACCCCAGTACTCTTGCCTGGAAAATCCAATGGACGGAGGAGCCTGGTGGGCTGCAGTCCATGGGGTCGCTAACAGTCGGACAGACTGAGCGACTTCACTTTCACTTTTCTCTTTCATGCATTGGAGAAGGAAATGGCAACCCACCCCAGTATTCTTGCCTGGAGAATCCCAGGGATGGGGGAGCCTGGTGGGCTGCCGTCTATGGGGTCACACAGAGTCGGACACGACTGAAGTGACTTAGCAGCAGCAGCAAGACAATTGTTTAGGATAAGAGCTCTCTCTAAAAGAAATTTTTTTTCTTTCTAATATAATCAATTTAATCTCAATAGTGACTCAAACCAATAAACCTTATTATGGCTTAACCAGTGATGAAAGAGATGTTCCATATGAGAGTAAAAAAAAAAAAATTTAGAGCGCCTTTAAGATTCAGGAAGTTCATTTTCAAAGATAGCCTCAAAAATTCAGGTCCTTCATTGAAAGCTACAAAGGTTGAGATCGCAAATGCCCCTTATGGACTGGGACAAACTCCTTTGAGAACTGGCACAGCGAGTACAAAGAGATTTTCTGAAAGCTTGTCTATTCAACTGGCCACCAGCTGTACCCCAGTAAGCACAGCCTCTGGATTGCAGAGACCAGAGAGACTGTTTTCGCTCACTAGTGACAAGGCCAAGCTCTTAAGATGTAGAGCAAGGAGACAGTGAGTATTTCTGGGAGGCAAAGGATCAACAAAATCCATGAGTACTCATACCAAATAACTAAGAGTCACAAGGCAGAAGGAGCTAGTTCTAGAAATATTTTTTCCTGCTAATCTAAATTTAGAAAGGGAAAGAACAAGACTCCTACCACCATTCTGCTTCCACCTGACTGCAGATAGAGACTTGGATGTCTGTCATGGTGAGAAGTGCACCTTTTGCTGGCTCTTGTCAGAGGTCCCAGAATCTTCCTACTCCAGCGTGGGAGTGAGCGGTACCCAACCCATGAGGTCTCCTGACTGGCTTGTCAAAAGTGTTGGAAAGGACAGTTTTTCCTCTGGTCTTCAGAGGTGTTTTTGACTGGTCTAGTAATCAAATTGACATAATACAATGTCAATTTAAATAACGTAATGTAAAATTTAATAATACATTAAATTTTATATATAAAGGAAACCCACATCCATAGGTTTAAGGACCGAGGGCTTAAATGATGTGGCTGTCACAGTATCTGCAGAGGATTAGTTCCTGGGCTCACTGTGGACACCAAAGACCGTGAACATTCAGGCCTCAGTCGGCCTTCTGTGTCTGCCCCTGTCTCATCGGTGGATTCTGCCAACCAAGAATCGTAGACTTAGTACACAATCCAGAGCTGTTTGAATCTGTGGATGTGGAGCTCGTGAGTACAGGGATATGTACTGAAGAAAATCCATGTATAAGTGACTTGTGATTCAAAGCTGGGTTGCTAAGGGTCAACTGTGTATATGCTGTCCTAAGCTAGGAGTGGAAAAGGGCATCAAAGAGGGGAAAGACATTCCACAGGACAATAAGAAGAGCACATGTTTGATTAGAAATTTGCCCTGCCATATAGATGGGTCACTCAGTAAAGTTTATTTTTTCTAATAATTCTGACTCTGAAAGACCTTCAATTTAAATTATTCTTAGTAGTCCAGGAAGGGACAGGAGTTTCTCTTGAGTCTGTAGTATCTCTATTGCCTTTTAGGTCAAAATAATCCATATGCCAAGGTGACACATTTGGGGAGGCTTATTCTGAATTCCTCCAACAGGATAAATGAAACTGCCCAAATAGGCTTAGTTTTTATAGGAAAGTGCTTTCCACATTGTTAAAATAACAAGATAAGGACAGATGCGGCATATAGGTAAGTTGAGCAATTTAATTTCGCCATTGACTATAGGCCTAAAAGGATAAACTCTTTTCCTTTTGAAACACTAAATTGTAAAGTTGATGAAGCACCCCTTCAGTTCAGTTCAGTCACTCAGTCGTGTCCGACTCTTTGCGACCCCATGCATCGCAGCACACCAGGCCTCCCTGTTCATCACCATCTCCCGGAGTTCACTCAGACTCATTTCCATCGAGTCCATGATGCCATCCAGCCATCTCATCCTCTGTCGTCCCCTTCTCCTCCTGCCCCTAATCCCTCCCAGCGTCAGAGTCTTTTCCAATGAGTCAGCTCTTCTCATGAAGTGGCCAAAGTACTGGAGTTTTAGCTTTAGCATCATTCCTTCCAAAGAAATCTCAGGGTTGATCTCCTTCAGGATGGACTGGTTGGATCTCCTTGGAGTCCAAGGGACCCTCAAGAGTCTTCTCCAACACCACAGTTCAAAAGCATCAATTCTTTGGCGCTCAGCCTTCTTCACAATCCAACTCTCACATCCATACATGACCACAGGAAAAACCATAGCCTTGACTAGGTGGACCTTAGTTGGCAAAGTAATCTCTCTGCTTTTGAATATACTATCTAGGTTGGTCATAACTTTNGTCCAAGGGACTCTCAAGAGTCTTCTCCAACACCACAGTTCAAAAGCATCAATTTTTCAGCACTCAGCTTTCTTCACAGTCCAACTCTCACATCTATACATGACCACAGGAAAAACCATAGCCTTGACTAGGTGGACCTTAGTCGGCAAAGTAATGTCTCTGCTTTTGAATATACTATCTAGGTTGGTCATAACTTTTCTTCCAAGGAGTAAACGTCTTTTAATTTCATGGCTGCAGTCACCATCTGCAGTGATTTTGAAGCCCAAAAAAATAAAGTCTGACACTGTTTCCCATCTATTTCCCATGAAGTGATCGGACCGGATGCCATGATCTTCGTTTTCTGAACGTTGAGCTTTAAGCCAACTTTTTCGTTCTCCTCTTTCACTTTCATCAAGAGGCTTTTTAGCTCCTCTTCACTTTCTGCCATAAGGGTGGTGTCATCTGCATATCTGAGGTGATCGCTATTTCTCCTGGCAATCTTGATTCCAGCTTGTGTTTCTTCCAGTCCAGTGTTTCTCATGATGTACTCTGCATATAAGTTAAATAAGCAGGATGACAATATACAGCCTTGACGTACTCCTTTTCTTATTTGGAACCAGTCTGTGTTTCATAAATATTGGTGGAACAAATCCATATATACTTTTTCTATATTCTTTTATAATTATTATAAAATATTGGCTGTACCATGAAGCATGTGGGATCTTAGTTCCCCAAACCAGGAATAGAACCTGAGCCCCTTGCAGTGAAGATGTGGAGTCTTAACCACTGGACTGCCAGGGAAGTTCCTTTCTACAGTCTTTATAGAGAAAAGTTAATACTAAGGCAAGGTTTCTCAGTCTTGGTAGTACTGACATTTTGAGCTGAGTAATTCTTTGTTGTGAGTCTGTTCTGTGCCCTGAAGGATATTTAGCAGCATCCTTGACCTCTACCCACTAGATGCTGATACCATCTGCCCACCACTTTGTGGGCCGTGAAAATGAAAAACCAAACATTGCAAAGTGTCCCGCTGGGAGCAAAATCACACCAGCTGAGAACCACTAGTCTAAGGGGAAGGGGACTAACACTGGTTGACTCACTCCTGTGTGTGTGTGGGTGTCACACGTGGTCTTTTCAATCTCTCTTTTAATTTTTCCAATAATCTCAATGGGCAGATATGATTCCTGTTTTTAAAATGAAGCATCTATGATCAGATACATTAGGTAACCTCGTCTAAGTTTGCTGAGCAGGTAAGAGGCGTGTACATTCTGAAGGCAGGTCTGTCTTATTCCAAAGTCTATGCTGACTTTTTTCCTACCTTAAAAATTGTTTTATTGGAGTATGGCTGCATTACAAAGTTGTGGTACTGTCTGCTGTGCAGCAAAGTGCATCAGTTATGCTGACACACAGATTCCCTCATTTGGGGATTTCGTTCCCATTTAGGTTACCACAGAGCTCCGAGTAGTTTCCTGAGCTATATGGTAGGTTCTCATTAGTACCAATAATCGGATTGTAGGCTTTTAGTATTTGCTCTGTTCCATTAATTTGGCTCTCCTCTTTGAGGGGTTTCAGTATACAGCTGTAGGAATTTCTCTGGCTGACTTCTATGCTTGTCACTTTCTCTTAAATCCTTTTCACCTTTTTCTTAATTTCTCTTGGAATTTTGACATTTGTGCCTTTTAATATTCTATTCCTGTCAAGACAGCATTTTCACTCTGAAGCCTCAGTAATGAAACTGCTAAAGCAGAGGTGACAGAGGGGAGGGAAGGAGTCTTAAGAGTCAAGTTTCTTTCTCCTCTACAAAGTATGCTTCAATCAAACACCAGAACCCGCAGGGCAGAACTTGGAAAGCACTGGGCTCTCCCATGCTGCCTGCCCTTCAAGGGACGACTGTGCCTCCACCCTATGGTTTCTAAACAGGGGCCACACCACGCCTGGGACTCACAGGATGGCCACAATACTAAAGGAACAACTCACCCCACACATCAGTCAGTGACCTTTTAAAGATGTAATCATGTTGTCGTTTCTATCTAACTCCTCTTCAGTTCTGACATCACTGTGAGGTACTGCATGCTAAGACACTTCATTCATGTCCGACTCTTTGTGACTCTTTGTGGACAGTAGCCCAGCAGGCTCCTCTGTTCATGGGATTCTCCAGACAAAAATACTGGAGTGGATTACCATGCCCTCCTCCAGGGGATCTTCCTGACCCAGAAATCAAACCCGAGTCTCCTGTGTCTCCTGGATTAGCAGGCGGGTCCTTTACCACTAGCGCTCTTGGAGAAACAGCAGGCTTACTTGTGGAGCATAGACAACATAAAGATCCTAAAGCGAGGCCCAGAATAAACGCTGCTCCTTTCAACCCTTCTGAATGAATACACCAGGACCTACCCTTGCCCCTCATCACTACTCCCTACTGCAAAGCTACACTATTGCTGCCAGAAACGTTGAGAAGAGCAGAGATAACTGGCTCAGTGGTGGATCAGAATAACCAGTTCACCGTCTCTGCTTCCTACAATTTATGCTGATGCTTTCAATCTCTTAGTTCATAAAATAATTTAAAAATTGGCACTTCATATAGTAAACCTTAAGTACTCTAGCTAAGAAGGTATTCTAATAAAATGGTTAAAATTTTCATTTAGTAATTTTCATCTGAAGGAAAATAGTGCTGTAAAAAACTGTGATAAATAGGGGTGTAAAAAACCATGTATAACGATAAATTTGAATCACACATGCTTTAAAAAAATTCAAAAGAAGAAAGAAACTATGAAATGAATAATAATGAAGTCTATTAGGCAGCAGTGAAGAAACAAAGTCATCAATCTAAGAAAAATTCTCAAGGGACTATGTGATAGAAGAAAAAATAGGCTTTTACAACTGGACACCATCTAAGATTAGAAACAAGACAAACCAAATTAAATTGTTTATTTCCCTAAAGAGAATGGTCTTAACCATTTTCAAGCTGACGTTTCTTTTCTCATAATTGGCTGAGTTGTTGTCGTGAGTCAGAAATGAGCAAGTTCATCAACAGAAATCTGCCACAAAGACTGATGTAGCTGCAAGCATGAGTTAACCCCAAACAAAAAGAAAAGGATTTCCTGACTATGCCAAGATTTAATCACTGAAAAAACCCAGAAACAGACTTGACCAAATATGACTCTGATGAGAATACAAGAACAAACTTGGCTATCCCAACTGCTTTGGTTTCAAACATAATAAATGAAAAGTTCTTAAATTATTAACAGGAAAAAGCAGAAATATCTACACATTCAAAAACTTAATGTCTATTTTTACTTCTACCTTAAAAACTCTTACCTAATTAAAAAAAAAAGAAACAAAAACAGAAATAACTTTAAATAACTTTAAAATAACTGCAGGTTCAAAATCTTGGAAAGATAAGAATCCTGTAGGGCCTTATCTTCTGAAGAAGCCTTGGATGTACTTAAATTAGTATTTCAAGCAGCCTGAAAACTATGATAGCCTCTTGGGCTTCAAAGAATGCAGAACAGCAAAATCCCCTAGAATCATAAATGTAAAACCTGTAATTATGGTTATTTAACAAAATGGTTTCTATTAAGATATTTGATGATGAAATTCCCATCCTCAGATGTCGGTGCCCAAATTTTAATCAGCCTTTACTCATGAGTAAATGTATCATAACTGTTATTTGATTAAATGTCAGTGGCCATTAGGCTGGGTTTTTCAGAAAGGAGGCTTAAAGAAGGCATGCCACAGAGGGTGTGGAACAGATTACAAAGGAAGGAAGACAGGAGAATTGTTTTGGTAACTGGTGATGTTTGGCAGTGCTTCACCTTACGTGAAGCAACCACAAAGACTTTAAGAAGCGAAGACAACCTTGGCAGCAAGAAGAACGGGAAGACCAGAGGTGGTAAGACGGTGATGTCAAGTAAGGAAGACTCAGCACAGAAGAGCAGCAGTTCTGAGTTTTATGTGTATTGCTTTACTTGTTGATTCTCCTGACAACTGTCTGGGGTCAGAAGGTCAGCTATTATTACCATCTCCATTTGACCGATGAAGACACTGATGACACTGAACCTCTGTGGCTTCAAAAAAAAAAAAAACAACACACACACAACCAACTTCATATTTTGAAATCATTTTAATTTACAGAAAACGTACAAAAACAGGACAGAAAGTTCCTGTGTACTTTTCCCCCAGCCTCACCAGCCCAAAGACTCCTTGTCCCTTCTGACCTCAGAAGCCAAGTGGGCTTAGGGTGCGTTCACTACTTAGATGAGAGTGTTGTGGCTTTTCCTTAAGGTAAAGGCATACTGCTAGGCAGTTAAGACTCCTCCTTCAAAACCAGGATTTTTTCCACTATGATACTGATTGCTAGAACAAAACTTGTCCCTCAAACATTTTCTGTCCAAATATGGATAGAATTCTCCAAGTAAATTTTACCCAAGTAACACTACCCAAAGAATTCAACTGGACATTAGTGCTGCTCCAGCTTGAGCTCTGTGTAGCTTTGAGAAGACTTAGAAAAGCCTTCTAATGCAAGCAAGACATTTAACGAGATACAAGGGGACAAATGTTATGGAATTGTCTCATATAGTCCCTTCTGAAGATACATGCTACATTTCTAGAGTCATTCTACTTGGTGAGAGCAGGCACTGTCAGAAAATAGCCCAATAATTTGATCTTTCATATGTGTTGTAAACTGACTGGTTCTGTCTCTGGTCACTGTGAAAGGAAGACTGTACCTAAACTATATTCCATTTGTATGCATATGCACAGGAACTTAGCCTTACTGTACATTTTTATAAAGATTTTGTCAGAGACAGATACTGTTTTTTAGACACACATGTGCTGGGCACTGAACTAGGTACGTTACATGTGTTTTCACAAATCCTCCTCAACAGTTCTAAGATGTGGCTTCAGTTAAGGAATCTGAGAGTCAGAAACATTAAGCAGCTCACCTAGGACACTAACAAAGACACCTGGGACAAGATAAGGCATGGAACCATGACTTGAGTGCCAAGGTTTGTTTGACCTCAAAGCTGGTGCTCTGGTCATAATACCACGCAGTATGAAGGGAAGCTCAGAAGGAAGACAGGTGCACTGCAAACAGCTTGGTAAAAGATTTCTTAAAACACTGTCATTCTGTGATAAACGTTTTTTACTTGTTGGTGATGACTGACATCATTGACTCAGAAAATGATGCCAAGGAAACAAACACATTGATAAGTACCTTGAGAATATATAGTATGCGTGTGTGTGTGTGTGTGTGTTTAGTTTGTAGGTTTTAAGTGGGAAACACACCACAGTGACCTAAGCATGTTCTCATCTGTCTTGGAAGGTCAACCCTCTTCCAAAGAGTAAGAAGCAACAAGAAAGCTCAGGGTGAAGGTGAGGTGGGGAGAACAGAATTTAATTAGCTGGTCAGAGAAGTCCAATAACCCTGATGGTTTGGGGGCAACAAGTTTCATAACCAGATTGCCCAAATGTTAGAGGTGAATTAAAAACACAACCAACAACACATAATGTTGAAATGAATAATGACAATCCATACAATGAAAATATGACCTTAACAAAATAATATATTAAGGTTCTTCATAGGACAAAAGTAATCCTCTAGAGTTTATATTGTTGCTTTCTTGGTACATTTACAATAGGATGAAATAAACAATCTTGTTTGTATACAATTTTTTTCTTTTAATTTTATTGAAGTATATGGCCAATTTACAATGTTGATTTCTTCTGTACAGCAAAGTGACACAGTTTAAAAACATGTATATACACATATACATTCTTTTCCATTATACTGTGTCACAGGATATTGAATATAGTTCCCTATGCTGTATGGTTGGACCCTGTTGTTCATAAATATTTTATGGGGCCTTCCCTGGTGGCTCAGTGGTAAAAAATCCGCCTGCCAATGCAGGAGATGTGGGTTTGATCCCTGGGTCGGGAAGATACTCTGGAGAAGGATGTTGCAGCCCTCTCCAGGATGCTTGCCTGGGAAGTCCCATGGACAGAGAAGCCTGGCAGGCTACAGTTAGGCTGCAAAACAGTCAGACGCAACTGAGGGACTACAGAACAACAATGCCAATTTCTAAGTAATGCTCCTGTTGTACCACCTCAGGTACCCTGTAAGTATAGTTAAATGGAGCGTGCCTTTGCATAGCCTCTTTTGCATAATGTTCTTTAGAGGACGTGGAAAAACACACAGCCCAGATGGTACTTATTTTCTATAGCACAGTATTTTAATTTCTTAAGTAGCAGGATGGATATTGTGATTAACAAACGAAAAAATCTAAAATCAAATCCTTTCCCATATTTTCCTCTGGAATTTAAGCAGCAGGAAACAGTGCTAACTGTTGAATGACTTCTTCAACCTTCTGACCTTGATAAGTTTTGATAAACAAAACTTTTAAGTAACATGAGACTTATGCCGAAACACTTGTCATGGTATTAAAGTATTAACACTCGTCGCATGGCTATGACAATTCTTTGAAAATCACAGGCCGCATGATAGAATATTCCTTCAATATGAAAAACAGATTTAATCACTTTCTAGATGTATATTCTCAATTTTATCAAAGTCTCATTCACAGGTACTACTAGCTAAGTGTTTTTGGCTGAATATAATACGATTACAAATTATAGACGTTTAAACAAGATAGAAATTTATTTTTCTTCACATAAGTGAATTCTGGAGACAAGTATTAATTCAGACTTCATATAAGTGCTTGCTGATGCTTCGAGAGCCCCAGTTACTTCCAACATTGGCTCTGACATTTTCAAGCTGTAGCTTTTTATTTTTTTCCACGCTTTAAAAGTTATTAATGTATTTATGCATTCAGTCATTCATACATTCATTTCCCGCCACCTCATCCCTGCTTCACTGAGATATAATTGATGTATAAAGTTGTGCAGGCTTTAGCTTTATCTTCATGATACAGAATAACCCCTGAAGCTCCAGATAATCACATCTGGATCAAGTAATCAAATATAGGAAGATAAGAAAAGAGGTATACCCCTCTGCCTCTTGTATTTAAGAAAACCAAAAGAAGTCCAAATAGAAGTTTATGCTTCCATTTCACTGGCCACAGCCCAGTGGTACGACCCAACCTAGCTGCCAAGTAAGAAGAGGGGTGTGGTACGCTGGATGCCAACAGCTACAAACCGGGTCCATAAAGGAGGACGGATACAGCATGGTGAGTAGCTGTCTCCATCGTATTGGTGTATATAGTTATTACACATTTCTGTGATCTAATATATTGATGTCTAGACCTGATTTTTAGCAGTCCTAGTGGCCATGAATGAGCTTAAGAGTCAGTATTCTCTCTCATTACAATACTCACCAACATCTTTTTAAAATGCAATTTATATTTTTTTAACTTCAGGGAATGCTTTCGAGGGTAAGAAGAGGACAACATGGGGTCGAACAAATAACCAATACTCCAGTCTAAAAAGAAATAGATGTACTTGCATTTATCTCTTTGCACACGACAGATAGCATAAAACAGCTCAAATGAAGGTGAATGACTTAACCAGGGGCTTGACAAACGATTCACTACAATGGGCGCGTCTTCAATGCTTGCCATCTTTAATCTACACATTCTACATAAATGTTGACTGGCAGGATAAGGACACTGCTTTTTTACCTGTCCTGTTCTAACAATTTACTGGAATCTTAGCTACAGCCAATGAAAAGCCATCCATCTCAAACTTCATCAATGAGACAAAAGACAACTGAAGCACACTTGGGGGTGGGATGCAGATGGCTGAAGTGACCTTGAGAACAATGAAGCTTGAAAGTAATAAAGAGTATCTTGAGAGATGGATAGAAGCAAATGTAGGATGGATTTTAATGAAGACACTTCGCATCGTGATGAAAAACTTAAAATTGAAAAAAAAATAGTACATACTTCTTAGCAAGTTCTCCATTTATGCACTGTTTTATTTTGATGATAAAGATATAAACAAATAAGATGACATTCGAGGAGGTGTATTTGAAAAGGAATGGATAGGGTATATTATAGGGTTAATACAATTCCAATCCAAACTCTATATCCTCTAAATCAGTAATTTTGAGTGGTAACAGCTTTTAATCATAATCTAATCATATATCTTCTTATATGACCCTGAGATACATTCTATTCCATCACAAAAATTCTAGTGTGGCCAGAGAAGAGAATGCTGCTGCTGCTGCTGCTAAGTCGCTTCAGTCGTGTCCGACTCTGTGCGACCCCATGGACTGCAGCCTACCAGGCTCCTCCGTCCGTGGGATTTTCTAGGCAAGAGTACTGGAGTGGGGTGCCACTGTTGACCCATAAATCAGAAGACCTGTATTTCAGGTCTTGTCTCGAACACAAAATGGGAATCTCCAGGTTAAGCTGCTTCATCTCACTGTGACTGAGTTCTGTCTTCTCTGTATTGTGCTGATGTTCTGTGATTCTATGTGTATCCTGTACCTTAGTGAAGAAGTCCTGAAATCTCTAGAAATACTTCAGAGCTATAGATTCTAAGATTTAAGGAATCAGACAACCTGTGCAAGTCCATACTAGAAAATAGCCTCAGTGTATTTGCAGTGATTCTAACATAGAAGAAATATCACTAGAAGAAGCCATGAGGTTCCTAACTCCTGGGAAATAGCCAGGCATTTCAAAATGGAAAACGTGTATGAATCACTTCTCCTGCAGCACTGATATAGCTATTTACTGCATCAACTTTTGTTATGCCTCCCTTGACTCAAACAGAAGGGCAATGGACTTAGGAAACCAGCCCGTCTTGTGATATGGATAGTTGAAGAGAGACTGTGGCATTCATAACGATCTGTACTTTCATTATAGATGGAGAAAAGAGAAAGAATTCAAGGTACATTTTTTCAGGGAAGTTAAAGGTTAGGAAGATCACTACCTCTATGGCTTCAAATACCTCCCCCTCAAGATGCTCCTTACTGTAGTGAATTAGGTCTAATACAAGAAACCTAAGGTGTACTCATGAAATTTGCGAACAGTACAAACCACTATGCAATTCATGTGGAATTCATATGCCTAGTAAATTAAAGAAAAAAATAAGTACACAGTGAAAGCTATTAGTTCTTTTAAGAAAAGTATGTATAAAAGACTATAATATTCAAAGATATACACGTTCTTTGAAAATAAGAACAACATTTTCAAATGGATGTCTGATCACATAAACATAGATGAGCATAAAGGGAAACCCCGTGATCAAATAAATTAGTGCAGTGTGATACTTTTTCCTTGTACTAGTCTATAAGTGTTGCTTGTTATATTAAACTGGACACTCTATGAGAAAGGTCATTGATTATTTGATTATAAGGAAATAACCATGAGGCTTCAAAAACGTAGGCAAATACAATGGACACATTTTAAACGTCCTTTAAGAAAGTTAATGTCTACTTCCCAACACTAACAAAGGCAGTAGATACCTTCTGTAGACAGGGAATGTGAATATACCTTTGCATATTCCTTAAGAGAAGCATATCCTTTACCATTAACTGAAGAAAGAATAAAATCCCTACCAAGTTCCTATTAAAAAGAAGTCAGAGTTGGTATGTCTGTGACAGTTTAAAGAGCATATTATGTGGGAAAACAAAATAAACATTTAACCTGGCCAATGAAAATGGTTTTGGAGTTTCAACATTTGGCAGACAGGTGGAATTAAATTCAAGTCGAGTATTCTAAGAAACTAATATAGTATTTAAATATTTGCTTAAGTAATATAGTATTTAAAATAACATATTTGAAGAAATGTTTTTGTTGAAATGTTTTACAGTTTTAAGTGAGGATATTTTTCAGAGAAAAGGCTTGACTCAAGAATATTTTACTTTCTTTGTCATTCTGGGAACTTTAGTGGGATTTTTATATTTACTCTTTTATTAGCCATGTTCTTTTAAGTCTAAGATAACTGGAGAGTATCCCTTGTAGCTTTTAAAAGGAAATTAGATTTAGATTAAAATTATATAATCATTTTTGAAGGAAGACACTGAGAGTCTCAAAGCTGGATCTAGCGGATGTGTGTGCAGGCTAGAAATGATGAGTGGACGAGTGGAGGGCTGCCTGGAGGCAGTGAGTGTCCACGGCACTGGCTGCCTCCATTGCTGCAAGGTTGCCCTACAAGCCTCCACAGCAGAGTGGTTGCCGTGAGGCCCTGCCTTCCAGCCATGTGGCCAGCTACCTGCCTGGACACCCAAAACGAACCAGGTCAATCAGAGGTCATGTACTGAGATTTGAGATTCTTATCCCAGAGGGTTGGGTCTGCCTCTCTCCAGGTGAAGAAGCTAACCTGGGAGCACGTGCTGGCAGAGCGTTAACCAGGTGGTAAAAAATGTCAATCAACTCGAAAAGAAAAATGAAGCCTGTGCAGAGAGAGAGGCAGGAGATCAGAAGCTATGAAGAGTAACGCTGATTTCACTGGTGTCTGCCTTGCAGTTCCCGAGGCCCAGCTGTATTTCCATTGTTGGGTTGCTTAGAAGATACAGATACTCTCACGATAAAATTTGTCTGTATGCAGAGCTCAACATTTTTCTAAACAACATATCATATGGGTTATAAGTGAATTTATAAATTTAGCTTGTCACTGCTTGGCTCTGAATGAATCCAAGATGTCTATACACTCTGCACACCAATTACAGAAAGAAGAGTGGTAACTCTTATTGACGTGTAACTCCCAGAATAACACTGTACTGTCATCCTGAAAAAAACGGATCTCTTTGCTATATGTAACCAACACTTCTTTTATTTAATAGCACAGTAAATTAATATACATCCTTAATTTACCATCAGAACATTGCCAGTAGCTTGGACATAAATTATGTAAAGTCTAAGAAGAGGCACAATTAATTAAGATAATTTGGTCCTTGTCCAGAATTATGCAAAATTATAAACACACAAAGCTGACATCTTATTTTATTTCTGAAACATCAACTCCTAGAATATCTCTCTTAAATCTTCTCTTTCCCAAAGACATAGAACATAGCACATCATGTAATGTTCTCTACCCTTAAATTTCTCTAAAATTCAAACTACTTTACCTTTACCCCTTGCAGACCAAAAGTCTTTAAAGAAAGTTCAGCAGATGATTAAGAGGTAAGTAATGTAATTCACATCAATATGTAAATAACCAAGTGTCCTTGGCCCTGCAAGTATTTTTAAACATTTTGAAAGAAACAGTGCTCTCTCATATCAACCATGGTTTTGAAAACCATGGATTTAAATCTCTTTCCCAAAGACATAGAACATAGCACATCATGTAATGTTCTCTACCCTTAAATTTCTCTAAAATTCAAACTACTTTACCTTTACCCCTTGCAGACCAAAAGTCTTTAAAGAAAGTTCAGCAGATGATTAAGAGGTAAGTAATGTAATTCACATCAATATGTAAATAACCAAGTGTCCTTGGCCCTGCAAGTATTTTTAAACATTTTGAAAGAAACAGTGCTCTCTCATATCAACCATGGTTTTGAAAACCATGGATTTAAGATAACAAAGGTTCACATTTGTAAAACAAATATGATAAATCTCTTATCTTTTAAAATGTGTGATTTTTTTCGGCCATTACCTGAAATAGCCAGAGAAAAGCAAAAGTAAAGCAAATAACCTTCTTTGCCTAGAAGCTCGGGAGGCTAGCAACCACATACAACTCAAGGAACTGCTTCCAGATCAATTTTTCCAAGGTGGAAGAAATATGACACTTTTCTGCTATTTTCCTTTTCCAGAATAGCGCTTGCACCCATGAGTTTTCCTTCCTAACATTTTTACCTTTTAACTGTGATCTTCAGCAAGTGCTTTAGGGTCCTCATTTGCTAACAGAGGAGAATAACAGAACTGACCCCAAGGGTAGCCATGAGCTGATGTCTGTGTCAAGGTTTAGAACAGTGTTTGGTGTGCACTAAGTCTACACAGGATTCTGTAGTTACTACTATTATATCTATTTCTCTGGTATATTACAGGTTTTGTCAAGGAAACAACTGTATTGTGAATACCATGTCCACGATCTAGTACAGGAGCTGGCACACACAGACACAAATGAAATAAAAAAATACTACTTCATTTTTAAGGGTCATAAACTGAGATGTACAGATTTATGATTCCTCAGAATTTAAAAATAACCACTGAAAGAATTACGTACAAGTTAACTCTGAAATTACAAATAAAAAAGAATTAATGAAAACAGATAAGGAAGCAAAAAACTGAGGAAGAATAAAAAAGATAAAAATGCATGTGCTATGTAAATAACGGTAATTTCATCAATTGAAAGAAATTAAGGGAAAAAACATTAATATACTGTTAAAAACAATTATACCAAACTAATTGGTTTAGAAAGACTAACAGTAAAGACAGGCAAAGTTGTAACAAACTTAGGTATTCACTGGAACAAGAGACCCAGACTTGGACATGATGAAGGCTCTATCGACAAGACGTGATAGAGCAAATATGGAGATGCAAGATTTCCATGCCACAAGAAATTCAAGAGTAACTTAAAAGGCATCTACAAATTCAAACTATTTTCTAAGTAGAAATCAGCCAATAACTAACAGAACTGTCCAGAGAAGTTATTTAATGGATCAGAGAAGTGAACAAGTATATGTTATTATTTGAAGATGCTATACTGGAAAATCTTATAATAGCAAATACCCAAGAAGTGCATAGCATTTATTGCCAAATGTTCTGAACTGACAACTAAAGGGAATGAACCAGTGGTTACAGATGGTATTGGTCCATTTGAAAAAAAATCTGTTCATTAAAATTAAAACTGATGCTCAGTATCAGCCTGTAGACATATCTGAACACTGCAGGTAAATATTGAAGCAGTGTGAGAACTTCTACAGCTATAACTGTGGAAAAGCTACTACTCTAATTTCAACAGGAAATTATTCAAACAATGAAAACTATTTGCAACTGGAAAGCACCTTAAAAGGTGTGTTGAAGAATTCCTGGTACAAAACCTTCATAAAGGTATATAGCTTTTTTTGTAATCCTATGTAAATGAGAAGAAAAGATTAATTTTATATACCTGGAAACTGCATTCTTTAAGCAGAAGAGAAAAAATTCAGGTTGTCCAAAGGATAGATTAATAATATTTGCGTATATCACCTATTAATTCCCTTATTTGGACAAACAGTTAATGAAAGTTTATAATGTTCAAGGCACTGGGCTGGGTTCAGACGATATGAAAGTACAGTATGTTCCTGCCCTCAAGGACCTTATTTAGTAAGTCAAACTAAGCAAAAAACAACTAGTTATAATCTTTCACATACTAAAATATCAGAACTGAGATGCGGCCAGATGGAGAAAGATTAACGGAAGGGAAGAAAAGGGAACTGCAAGTTCAAGGGGCTCCTTAAATAGTGTGGGGTGGTGATGGCGGGTGTGTGTGTGTGTGTGTGTGTGTGTGTGTGTATACATGTGTGTTTCGGGAGTAATACGGGTAAAGAGGAGCAGGAACGGTAGGAGATGAACATGAAAAATTTGTTGGGGCCATATTATAAAAGATGCATGAATAATGTGCTAGGGCGTTAAGGCTCTTTTACAGAAAACGGAGAGTCAGGAACAGCTGAAGCCTGGCAGGATCTGATCTGCCCTTTGAACCAATCCTTAATAAACAGGAGAATTCCCAACAGCCATCCACATGCAACAGATTACATTGATCACTAAATATTTATAGCTTACTCCAAAATTTCTATTTCTAAATGAGGAATACAATGATCTAAGGATAGGTCTAATTGCTAATGCAGGTTTATTTGCATGATTTACCATAAGGTGGTGGCAACAATAAGAACTGATCTTAAGGCAGCTCCTTAGCAAGGATGCAAATAAAGGAACAGAAGGAAATTACCTAACCACACAATCAATGATAGGCTAATTCCACTCAATAAATGATGGCATTGAAAAGACAAGACTCTTTCCACAGAATACATTTATTTTCATATTTAGAAGGACTGACTTGTTGAGATTAAACCAGTAAAGATAAATAAAAGCCAGGCTACGTAACAAAAATCTGCCCACCTACTGTGGGGAATTCGGGTGAAGGAGAAAGAATAGGGAAACATAATCTACAAAATATTCAGGACAAAAATATTTTGGTTATTACAACAGCCACAATTTGAGAACTATAAACATTAAATGTAAATTAGTGGTAAGTCCTGTGGTGTTCTTAAACTCGATGATATTTTAAAACTCTTCTCTGCCAAGGTGTTTTATAAACAAGCTAGCAGACTGATCTCTAAGGAAACCCTTGAAATGTATCTTTTAAAAGTGAAGGATTTCATTTTCAAAAGGGTAAGGTGAAATTATTTGAGAAAGAAAATATTGGTTGATTCTATTAAAAACTTAATTGGACAGTGTCATCAGAGGTGTTAGGAGGAAAATCAAGACTGAACAGCGCAGCCTACAATGTGCACTTAACAAGACTCAACAGTGCAGGGTGACAGAGCCGGGGAGATGCGGATGGTTGGTCTGCATCACTGGTGTGCATCTTTCCCCCTGGCAAATGATACTCTGCTTTACTGAAGCTGAAAATTCTGGTGAGGAAGGTGGAACTGGATGGCCATCACTGTTTCTGTATTTTACTACCAAGGCCAGATTTAAAATACATACACTGTCTCCGAAACAAAAGATACCAATGGATGTCGGACTGCAAGTCCTGATTTGGGTTAAGGGAAATATGACTATAATGAATACTGTTTCAATGCTGTCACCGTGTATCTTGCTCCTTAATAGACTAGGCAGGGAAGATTTTTTTTTTTTCAATTTCACCCAGACACTGAATTGTAAAAAATCCTCAATGACTCTGAAGGTGGAAGATGATACTTGGAATGTGATACTAAATTTTTTTTTATCATAGAGATGGTAGTTGTTTATTTGACTGATTTTGCTCTAAAATTTTTCTACAGCAAAGCTTAATCCAAGAGATTAAGCATCTTAAATGTGAGAGAATGATCAAAACACTGCTACCATCACCCAACCACTTCTGGTTTCACACCTGGTACGTGGGGCACTCTGAGCAAAACAGAAGTCTGACTTTACCCTCAGTTCACAGCTCATAGTTCATATGGATAAGAAAAGCCTGAAAGAATTCTTTGAGGAACATCTGTCAAATCTGATGTATTAACCTACAGGATGGTAAGGACGTGGGCAAGAGTCAGGGAATATTCTATTGTTGTAAGATTTGTAACTTACTCTTCATGTCATTGATTGAAATATGTCTTCTCCAGACCTTTTACTGCGATGAATATACAGGTCTCCACCATTCCATAAGCAGTGTTAGTCCCTCAGTTGTGTCCAGCTCTTGGTGACCCCGTGGACTGTAGCCACCAGGCTCCTCTGTCCCTGGGGTTCTCCAGGCAAGAATATTGGAGTGGGTTGCTGTTTCCTTCTCCAGGGGATCTTCCCGACCCAGGGGTCCAGCCCAGGTCCTGCACTGCAGGAATAGTCTTTGCTAGCTGAGCCACGAGGGAAGCCCACTAATCAGAAGGTGGGGATAAGAAGCAGTTTGACAGAGCTGGAAATCAGTTTCAGAGTTATGTATCAGACCAACCTTTGGGTTCTCCTAAAGTCATGCAACACTCCCTGGTCTGCAGTTTCTGGGCCAGAAAAATATACACTAAGTTACATTAATTCTGCTCTGTGTTAGCTAGAATTACCAAAGATTTGGGGGTATTTCTATTAGTAGTCCCTGAAGAACAATTTCACAGAGTGTTTTTAGATTATTTGAACAAAAGTTACCTTGAAATGAATTAAAAAAGACACAGTGATGTGTTCTTTTGATGAATCTCTTTCAGAAACGAATCCTGACTATCACACTATTTTATGTTGTAAAATGGACCCTAGTTCTATTGTTCTGTTTTGTGTCCTCTTCAACAAACCACACTGAAGCTAGCTGCATAAACCACTCTAAAGTTAATCACAAAATATTTCTTGAAGACATACGCTTTATTTCACAATAAACAAAATTTCAAATAAAATAGCAAGTGAAATAGAATATACATGTCTTCATCACACAACCAATAATCTACTAAGAAGGTTCAAAATTCAAGACCAAATATAGAAATAGTCATAAAAATGGCAACCATTTATTGAGCCTGTATTCCCCTTACAGTGTACTCAGCTAGCTTTTGATTTGCCAGTTATTACTAAAAGCCTGAGAGGGCAGAAACCGTATTTTGTCTTTTTATAGTTGTAACTTCAGGACCTAGTACAGTGACTGATTTACAAAAGAAGCTCAGACAAATGCTGAATGAATTAAAGAGTGGAAGGACAGATGGATGGATGGCTTACCTAAATCCAAAGAAAATGATTTCTACTCATCCTAACATGCTGTCTCTAAGGGAAAAAGTCTGAGAGCCTTGAGCAGAGTCAAGACTATGATGCATCTCCTCTGCCAGTCCTTACACATAATGAGGTCCTTTATCCTTAAGGACCTTTGTGTCGGCCTTTTCAGCACCTATTCCTTCCTCTTAAAGCTGCAGGCACTCATGCCTTTACAGAGGTTAACTGCTCCCTCTTTGGAGATGGAGCACATGAATTAGGCTAAGCCAATCAGAGCATGGTCATCCTATCAGTACAGTTCAGATGGCAAGAGGTCTTATTCAACTTTCAGTCAATTTTAAACAATCTTTAAGCTGCCTCAAATTTCATGTATTCCATTCTACTTTCTTTCTAGATTCCAGGATTAGGCCTCTGACTTAAAAACAAACAATAAACAGTCACTGGGGACCTTCAGCACCCTAAGCTGTTTAAAGGCTGCCCTTTGGTGAGCTCTGAACTTTGGTCCCTGTTTATTTTACCTTTTTGAGGATTAGTCAGAAAGTAGAGAATTCACTCAATTTTCTTCTTAGTGTTCCTTATTTACACCTCCTTCACAAACCCCAGCAGCTCATCAGACAGGATATTTTACTTGGTTAATGAGTAGAGCAGCAGGGTGTTAGGTGAGGCTCTTAACGTGAGTGACCACAGGTCCTTTGTTAAGAAAATACAAAGTTACCTGCAGGCTTTAGTGACCCTTTCTTGGCCTTGGTTGACAGTCACATTTAGTTGATTAGATCTCAAAAGATTGGGATGTAAGAAACAGGATCAACAGTCAAGCACACCTGGGTCTTTCTGGTGGTGGGTAGAGGGGGTCTGAAAGGTGCTTGGAGGGGAGCCGTATTTATATGTATTATGCTTATTATTTCCCTGCTTCTCTTTCCTAGTCTCTCAAATATACTAAAGCAATTCTGAACATTGTTTAATCTACACTTGATAATTTAGGAGGGATCTTCAGAGGTCATGGGTCATAGACCTCTACTATTCATACACCAAAGCGTTGGTGATGGGGAAAGATAGATGGAGTAACAGTTAGTTAACTTAATATGATGATGGACTAGCAAGCAGATGTAAAAAATAGACATAAAAATTTAGACTTTTTTATATTTCAAATATATAATACTTAATGAAGCAAATTATGAGTAAAAACACAAAGCCAGGCACACACACAAATCAACTGAAAACAACAGGCAAGAACTCTGTTTTCATACGCTTCCTCAATGTTTTGAGAAAAAACTAGGGTCCCAAGAGAGTTTTTGTCTATAAATTTATTTTTCTCTTCTAAATTACATTTAAATGAAACAAAAAAGAAAAAAAGCAGTAATAAGCTTTGTTGGTAGGTCTATACCATTTTCATACGTTCGAGGGGAGAAGGTAGTAAACAAAGTTTCTACAACTGTAAGTGATGCTTAGAGGAAAATTAAATCACTGAGTGATGCCAGGACTGATTATTCTACTGCACTTTAAAAGCCAGGGATTGCAGTCTGTGAGTCCAAAGTGGTTTCATATGGACTGCCACAGTTGTGGTTTACGCTTGAAACTATAACCTGTCAAATTAGAAGCAGGCAAGGACTATGCTCTTAACGGTTCCACTTTCTACTGTCTACAGTTTTGTCTACAAGTTCAGCATTTTTTATCCAGTTTAAGTTCTGTTATTTGGATGAACAGAATCTCAAAACTACTCTTTATTATTTTGGTTAGAGATTTTAGTTATGATTCAAGGCTTGGAGAAGCTGGCAATCTTAACTTTTCTTGTATAGATGAAGCTACTTACACTGCAATTGTTTTTATCAACTATTGATATTTTATTACCCTGGTCCCCACTATGCAATATATAATATAACTATAGGGAAGAGAAATTTAAACCGTATGAGCTCCCAAGCTTTTTCTGCCCTACATTTCCAAATATTTGATTCATTTGAACTTGTACCTTACTGACTCATCAGTTCTCCAGGCCCACAGTAGCCTGCTATTATGAGCTTACTGTTACAACATGCTCCATTTCTCTTCTTCTCCTTGATTGTGGAATGCCCTTCTGGGCAACAGACGTGGTTGACAGAGATTTTCCTGTCAAAATTGAAAGAGCTACTTGTTCAATTTCACTAATGTTTTCTGTAGAGTCCTTCCTTAATAAATTTTTCTTAATGCCCATTTGTATAATGTAAAAATGTTTAAAAAATAAAGCATAAACAATATTTGCTCTCTGCGTAATACATCATAAGTAAAACCATGCCACTAAACAATCATATCCTGTTTAGGGCATAATGACATCAGAAATATATGTTTATCATCTGCTTTGGACAACTGAGCATGTTTTTGGCCCAAGGCAAAGTTGAACTAAAATCATTTGCAGTTGCCTCAAACCAAGATAACCACACATTTCTAAGGTAATTGATACCTAAGAAGAACACTGCCTTTAGATCACAGCTCATGATCTAAGCATACTAATTCTTGAAAGAAGGCTGTTAAATTTTATAAAGCATGGATGTCTACTGGACTTCCTCCAAAATTTAACATGAAATAATTATACTTTTTAGCATGCATAGAGACTATGATAAAGTCAGCACTTAGCACAATCTTTCAGAACTCTGGAATTACCTCTCTTGCCCAATTTAAAGAGAAGGGGAAAAATGAAGGTTTAAAAAAAAAACATGTAAAAGCATTATAAGAATAAGAATGATAAGAATAACACCGTATATACTGAAAGGCAGTCAAATTAAATCAGTCACTACTTTTGTTTTTCCAAAGTATAATATTTAAGGAAACAATTTTATGAATAAATAGCTAGGGTAAATAGAAGGCATACAATTTTTCTCATCCATTGTTAAAACATGCCCAGGGAATCCAAGCACTTGTCACTGACAGTGTTTTACAGCAATATAAAGCATGTAATTGCCCTGGATACTACCTTAGCCGGTGAGGCCAACTATTGCCTGCAACTACAGGCTGGAAAATATAGCTCTTCATACCATATGTCAACACAAAAGCAGTAAGAATTAGTTTTGCCCACAAAGATAACTGGACAGTTTGGTACAAAAAGTAAGTAAATTATTTAATTATAAACTAGCTTTTATGGAAGAAAATGATATCAGTAAAAGTAAAATCCAGAAAGAAGCTTAGGGAAATCTACTCATATTCAAAGGTGGAAACAAAGAAACAGGGGACTGAAGCTGTTTCCCAAAGTCAGCTATGAAGGCAGAGTTTGACATCCTTCCCAGGACTACTTCACTGCACAATGCTGCCTCAGACATGAAACCACTGATTTGGACAACTGAGACAAACATTTAAAGGACATAAGAATAGAGTAGTCCAGTATTGCACACACTGCAATGGTTCTTCTATTACTCTAACAAGGGAAGCATGTACTATACCTCCATTCTTTCTTGTTTAACTTCATCAATTTCATCATCTTCAAACATTGCCAAGAGTTCTCCTGTCTGGTCAATAGAGTTGAGAAAGTCTTGAGCGATTTTTTGTCTTTTGTTTACATTATTGCTGCCACTCAATTTGTCTTCATGAAGATAAAGGAAGGAAAAACAAAATATTCTTAAACAGGTTTACATCAGTCCTAACCACTGTTAAGTATGGAATACTGAATATAAAATTCAAAATTGGCATTCTCTCAAAATAATCTTCGAAAGGAGAACCCTTGTATCCAAAAAGAGCATAATGTCTTACAGAACTGAATCACCCACTTATGTCATGAATAAGATTGAGAGAATAAAACCAAATAATCAATTGCTACAGTAAGTATTTATAGACTGATTAAAATTTCTTACCAAAAAAAAAAAAGAAAAAAAGAAGGGCTATCAGATTTGGAAAAAGAATCCTGCTATGGCAAGCCCAATTGAGAAAATAAAAACAAAGACATAAATAAAAGGCATTAGGATTGCAACTTGAAATTAAAAGAAGAAAATACTAGGTACATTACTACAACAATATATGTAAAATCTATGGGATGAGATTTTATTCTTTTTCTCATAAGAGATAAAACTATCATTCAACTTAATTAACTTAAAAGCAAAACAAAACTCTAAGAAAGTTACTGCAAAAAGTCAGGAAGGAACGTAACATACAATATGTAATTAGTACAGTTTAATACACAAAAGTATCAGTGTGACTTAGTAAGAACTGGATTATTTTTTAATGTGACAAATTATATACTCATATACCAAATAAAGACAACCCTAACATTTTAGAGAAGAAAAACTGTCATTCCCTGCTCCAATACAACTTCATTATCACCCACCTCATTTATGTTGCTACTATCAAATATACTACATATCTGTATGCTACAGACTCGACAGTACAATCATATATATTAATATAGTTGCTAACACAGTCATATTTTCTATTTACCTACATAATTACATTTATAGATACCCTCTGGGGTGTGTGTGTGTATGCATGTGGATTTAATTTCTACTTGTTTCTATTAATATAATTTCTATTTCTTAATTGGTATTCTACATTTTGTGAGAGACTGTAACCATACCTTTCTTTTGTTATATTTACATATGGTTTCCTTAAGTCTTTTGAATGTATTTATCAGTTCAGTTCAGTTGCTCAGTCATGTCTGACTCTTTATGACCCCATGGACTGCAGCATGCCAGGCTTCCCTGTCTATCACCAACTCCCGGAGCTTACTCAAACTCATGTCCGTCGAGTTGGTGATGCCATCCAACCATCTCAGCCTTTGATGTCCCCTTCTCCTCCTGCCTTCAATCTTTCCCAGCATCAGGGTCTTTTCCAATAAGTCAGTTCTTTGCATCAGGCAGCCAAAGTATTGGAGTTTTTTATACTACAAAATATTGAATGTATTTATAATAGTTACTTAAAGTTTTCATTGTGAAGCCCAACATCTGGACCTCCTCAAAGGCACTTTGTCTTATCTGCTTTTTCTTGTCCTTTTTAATGGATCATATATATCTGTGTTTTTGCATGTCTAGTATTTTGTTGTTGTTGTTGATGAAAATGGATATTTTAGGAAATATACTAGAGCAACTCTAGATAATAATTCCCTTTCCATCCTGGGGCTTGTTGCCATCATTTGCTTGCTTTTTTTTGTTGTTGTTGTTGGTTTGTTTGTTTGTTTGTTTAGTGACTTGGCTGGACTAGTTCAAATAAGTCTCTTTCCCTCTCAGTGTGCAGCCTTCAATGTTGCTGTTCAGATAGCACAGCCTTGAGCATGTGAAGAGCCTACTCCACCACCAGGAATGATTGTGGTTTTTAAGTCAGGTTCTCTTTTGCTGTCACTTTTTTCTCCATTAAGTTTCTGGCTGGTCTGACTCTATTTGTATCATACATAGCTGTTAGCTTCCACTAACTGCTGGCTGAGAGTTCTGCTGTAATAATACTATTGAGCACAAATTGCTCCACAGACTGATCTAAATAATTTGGGTCACTCTGCAGAGTCAAGGTTGACCAGCCTGTAAGTTTTGCTCTGACCCCAGGAGGGGGTTTTCTTAGCTATTGCTCTAATT
Source organism: Oreotragus oreotragus (assembly GCA_006410675.1). Taxonomy (NCBI): domain Eukaryota; kingdom Metazoa; phylum Chordata; class Mammalia; order Artiodactyla; family Bovidae; genus Oreotragus; species Oreotragus oreotragus. The sequence continues at coordinate 233,508 of SJYX01009937.1, forward strand.
AGCTACTGCTTTCTTTTGTTAAAACTTTAAGCTGGTGCGCTCTTTTCTGTGTTGTTATTAGCATCAGAGTGACCAGCTTCCTCTTATTGGTTCACCACCAGGATCTCCATTGTTTTAAAACACTCTTAGTCAAGAACTTCCAAATGCTCTTTTCCAAAGAGTCAGTCCCTGCAGGAAGAGCTGTAGAGTTCTCTGCTATTGAGGCTCTCTCCTACTGGCTGCATCTTTGCACTTCTGTACTAGAGCTGGAGTTGGGAAGAGCAATCAGTACTCCAAGAAAGCCTGTCCTGGATCTAAGAGGGGGGACCTCGTTAAGAGATTCAGACTCCTGTCTTCAAGGCTTGTCTCTTCTGGTGTGAAGCTTTACTCCCTGTGAGCAAGTCAAGATGTGACGAAGGCAATGGCAATCCACTCCAGTACTCTTGCCTGGAAAATCCCATGGAAAGAGAAGCCTAGTAGGCTGCAGTCCCTGGGGTCACTGCGAGTTGGGCATGACTGAGTGGCTTCACTTTCCCCTTTCACTTTCATGCACTGGAGAAGGAAATGGCAACCCACTCCAGTGTTCTTGCCTAGAGAATCCCAGGGATGGGGGAGCCTGGTGGGCTGCCGTCTATGGGGTTGCACAGAGTTGGACATGACTGAAGAGACTTAGCAGCAGCAGCAGCAAGTCAAGATGGGGAAACCTGAGAACTTCCCTATTACTGGAGGATGAGTGACAGTCACGGTCCTTTTAGCTGTGCTTGCCTAGCACTGAAGTTCTGCAACACAGAGCTGAACAAGACAAGAGACGCTGACCTCCTGCCCTTCCTGGGGTGAAACTGTCACCCTGGATTAGGGGGTAGAGAACCAGGAGCCCAGTGTTCTTGCACACATTCACCCAGAGTAAAGCTTGTATCATTTTGAGCTGGGGCACCAGGGTAGGAAGGGAGGAGAGAGGTGATGAGGATAGACTGTGGCTCAAATGCAACAGATTCTCACTGTTCTTAATGAGATTTAGTAGACTGTTTCTGAATATGTTTCTTCATTTGCTGTCTGCCCTTAAGAACAGTTATTAGAGATTTTATTTTTTATCTATTATTTTTCTTAATTCTCATGAGTTAAATGTGTTTCTCTGGGCAAAGAGTCTACCACAGTCCTCACATGGCCATTCCAGAAGACCCACTTCAGTATTAAATGTATTTTACCTGAGTATTTTATTTTATAAATTATATCAACTATAGTGTACCCTTGAAGAACACAAGTTTGAAACACATGTATCCACTTAAACCTGGATTTCCGCCCCCCCCCACCCACTAAATGCATACTACGTGACTCTATGTGGTTGGAGAATATGGGGACACAGAACAGTGTATATGAGGGCCAATTTTAAAGTTTTTGGCAAATTTAACTGTAGAGACAGCTGGCACCCCTAACCTCCACGTTGCTCAAGGGTCAACTGTAGTTTAGAAGTTTATATAAGGTACAGCTTCTCAGTGTTCAAAGCATCATATTAACAGCCATCATGGATTTAGTGGCAGGAGTGTATCAGGTGCTTTTCATATGTCATATTGAACTGTAATGGCCAGTAATACAGTTTCTGACTTTCAAATGAGAAAAGTGACCCTCAATGATGCTTCTAGAAAGAAAGCAGAGAACCGGGATTAACAGGAACTTAGGTCTGTTTGCTCCAAGTCTGTGTTTTTTAGGCTCATCATAAATGAAAGCATTTAAATTCATTTGGAGAACTATTTTGCAGGAGTTAAACTGTATGAGAACTGTAGGAATATGAAATAGACAATACTGATTAAATGTTTGATCAGTATTTTTTTTTTTGACACAGCTATTACTCTTGTGGATCTGTTGAGGATTAATGAAAGTAACTGGTTCTCTTTCAAAGTCAGTTAACTCTTTAGTTGGTTCTGAGCAATTTTCTGGAATTATCCTTAATACAGTAGAGTTTGTTTAGCTACTTTATCACTAGAAAAGGATACCACTATACAGTGACCATATTCAATACAAAGTAGATGTGCTATTTCTAAAAACACAAACATTTATTTTGATTAGTATTATTTAGTAATTATCTGTTTTCAGCTTATCAGTATTTGATTTTTGCAACATAAATATTTTTTCTAAATATCCTAAAACAGGAAATTAAGTTGGAAAATCAGCTAAGGAAAAATTCCCACTTTGTGTCAGATTTCTGGTTAGATTTCAAACAGCCCAGAAATAATACATTAAAATGATGTGACTTTTCAGTATAAAATATATCAGATACTTTCTATAATAAATGAACAAAAAACCATATGTGTCAATTTCAAAGATATATTATAATAATTCAGGCTCCCTACATTTACAACAGAAAAATTATATTTGCTAAAATCAATTATGTTTTAAATTGGCACAATTTTCTCAATTTCATGATATTCTGAAGTAAAGCAGGTTATTTTATTAAAAGAAGAATTAAAATAACAGATTACTCTGAAGTCACACAATTGGAAAATCACAAGATTTAAGTATCGACAATATAAATATTTGGACAGTTACTAAACTATATATTTAATAGAAGGACATACATTGAACTCTGATGGGAGTTATCTACATTGACTCTGTATAAATGTGTCATCAGCATACAGGTGTCAGATAAGTTTTAGTTCAGTGCTTTAAGTTACCTTCCAGAAGATCATCCTCGTCAATGCCTTTGACAATCTTTGATTTGTAGTCTCGGAAAAACATGTATTTTAGCAGTCTTCTAAGTTTTTTCTATTAAAAATATGAAATAAGTAAAGAAGAAACCTTACACATACATTCATTTTAATGATTCAAAACTACTATGATAACTAAATCCCCCTTCATGGATCACAGCCTTGTTGTGGCGAAAGGGCTTGTGTAACTCAATGAAGCCATGCCATGTAGGGCCATACAAGATGGAGAGGTCACAGTGGAGAGTTCTGACAAAACGTGTTCCACTGGAGGAGGGAATAGCAACCCATTCCAGTATTCTTGCCAAGAGAACCCCATGAACTGTATGAAAAGGCAAAAAGATACGACACCGGGAGATGAGCCTCCCAGGTCAGAAGGTATCCAGTATGCTCCTGGGGAAGAACGAAGGGCGATTACTAATAGTCCCAGCAAGAGTGAAGCACCTGAGTCAAAGTGGAAATGAGGTTCAGTTGTGGATGTGTCTGGGGGTGAAAGTAAAATCCGATGCTAAGAAGAAAAGGTCAGGGGACCGTGGCGTGATGCAGTCAATGGGGTTGCAAAGAGTCAGACACAACTTAGTAAATCAACAACAGCAACAAGAACAGTGATAACTAAATAGAATAAACTTGCACCCCAGGACCACTGGAAAAATACAGCAATTCTCAGCATAGTACTATGAATACAAAATTTAGTCATCAAATTCAACATAAAAGCTACAACACAAGCATTTTTAAAAGCACATTTGATTTGAAAGTATTCAAATACTCCAGAATCACAATTAATTTCTTTTTTCTGTTAAATTCTTTCTGAAGATTGCGATAAATATCACAGTCTCCACAGTAAGCTGACAATACTGTCTTTGTGGAATTCTGTACACCTTCAAGATCAAATTTCATTTTTTAAAATGATTTATAAACACCTATACAAAAGTTTGCAACAACTGTTTTAAGAAGTCAAGCACTTTCCTTTTTTATCTTATTTTTTTAATTTCCTGAGAATCTTTTATTTAGCAGAGTTGGCTTATGTTTTATATTTCTGGAAAACATCCTGTAATCCGAGAATCGTATTTTTTATGAAACTCAAAGCTGACGAATGATAGCTGAGGCTCTTTTAGGTTTATTAGAAGACTACAATACCACTCAATTTTAAAAGTAACTGATGTGTTCGCTCAGTCGTGTCTGACTATTTGCGACCCCATGGACTGCAGCCTGCCAGGCTCCTCTATCCATGGGATTTTCCAGGCAAGAACACAGGACTGGTTGCCAGTTGTATGCTTACACTTAGAGTAGATGATTACTGGGTTCTGGTCTTCAGGTTTAAGATTCCTAATGGCAGCTGAAACATATTTTACAAAGCTCTTTTATATGCATTTTATTTGATATTTTTGATAGCCCTGAGATACAGACAAACATTACCATCTTTTTTTATATATAGGGAAACTGAGGTTCAAGATAGTCTCACAATTAGAGCCAAGCAGGGCCAGAAGGAACACAAAACCTTTGAACCTCAGTTTTCTTATTCACAAGGTAAGTAAAGTACTTACCTTAGAGGAATACTGTGAGAAATAAATCAGAAAATGAGCGAAGCTGTCTAGTGCAGTATGTAAAATACAGTGGGCAGTCAACAACTTCTACCTGAATATAAACTGGAATTATTAAGAGAAAAAACATATACCTGGATCCAATTCTTTGCTATCCCTCCTTTCTCTTTGCTCTGATTCTATTTAGTACTTTAGATTTGATTCTGTCTTATATTACAGTTGTATAAACTACTTTAAATTCTGTTTGGAACATGTCAGCACATAAAGAAAATTATTATTTTGAGGAGAAAGATGAGAACACTGGCAACTATCATATTATAGCTATGTTCCTGGTTGCTTAAAAGATTCTGATTAAGAGTCCTTCTGGCCGGTAGAAGGGCTTTGACAATCGGTATATGTTCCTGAAGGGTCCATAGGATTTAAAACGTTGACTCCTCCAAGAGGGAGGAAAAAGTGTCGACGTGGACTACTTTTTGTGCTGGCCTGATTACCTCTGTTGGTGAAAAAGAAAAACCTACTGGAGGTACTCTGCAAAGGACTGATGCTAACTCCACTGTTAGCCAGCTGTCTTCATAAAGAACTTGGCTCATGGTCCCTGCTTCTCCAAGGGCACATTCAGGCTCCTTCCTCTCAGCACCACTTGCTGCACGGTGCCTACTTCTCCTATGTCTTCCTAGTGAAGTCACTAGCTCCTGAATAGCCTTACTCTTCACTACCTCGCTAAAACCTTCCTTCCTATTCACTTCCAGAGCCATCATACTAATCATGGTTTGCCTTGATTACTAAGCCTGCACCCTGGTTAGTTCCATTCTAATATAATTGCATGAGTTTCAGCCTAGGCAGAAAACCTCCATTCCACTACATTTTACAGACTCTCCATCTAATCACACAACCTTAAAATACTGTGAGTCTCAAAATGCTTCTTCAACCCAATGATATGGATTTCTTAAACCAGATTATAGCTTCTTGATAGCAAAGACATTTCTTTTCTCTTTATAGTCCTCATACCACGTAAAAGTCAATGAACTAAAAATTCATAAAATTTCATGGTAGACTGGTGGAGGTGCAGTTTGTATATCCCACTGCATAAAGAAGAGAAAATCCTTCATCCAAGTTTAGTCAATCTTTTATCAATCAGAAGGAAAGGTTTTTATGAATACAAAGTAATGGGTATCAGAAAGGTATGTTCACAGGATATCCTGAAGGTCAGATGGGATGCCTTCTGATAAAAACCTGAGCCACAAACATACAAAAATGGGGAAAGAAAAACTGGTAAGTGTAATTAAAAGACCAGGGGAAAACAATGGAGAAATGAAAGATGGAGCATTAGGAACTAAGCCCTGGGTGCTCATCTGGGTTAGCAGCTACCATAACATGCTGTGGTTACTCAGCTCGTTTCTCAGCATGTAACGATCTTTTAGATGAAAACTACTAAAAACATGCACAAAGTCACAAAATGTTTTCAAACAGTTGCTCATGGAAGACAGTTATGACAAAATTATATGCTTAAATAGTTTAATATCAGATTCAAAGACAGATCTCTAGCAAATAAAAACCCTAAGTAATAGAGTGTATATTTTATGCTATTGCAATATTCATCTTGATTGATTTGCCTTTTCCTAGTAACCAATGTCACAGAAAAAACTTTGTATTTCAAGTGAAAAACTACTCTATGAACATCTACAATCCTGTATAAAATTAGAAAAATAAATATGTCATTTAGTTATACCCCAGTTACCGGAACAAAGTACCCAGTCAAGATCTAGTGAATTTTACGTAGCAATGAAAATGTCTAAATAGATATGTTAAGGATAAGTGAGAATTAGTTGTCAGCAGTTTATAAAAATTAAAAAAATCAATTCTGCTGTAGTAAGCCATTTTGTTGTGCAAACTATGAGGACCCAAACATGAGTTTAACACTTATGATTCCTTTATGAAAGCCATATAACAAGGGCAGCTTCCTTACATAAGTGTAATTAAACACAAAGTATGGCATTTCAATACAGTGAAATTCTTTTACATTACCTTATCCTTGCGCATCAGAAACAGAAGATCTTCAGCAGAGATTACTCTTGCTCCCCGAAGCTGAGAAATTTCAGCAGCTTGCTGTAACTAACAACAAAGGAAATTTTTCTTAATAATCTAAATTAAATATACTACAGTCATGATGTCTCAAGAGAGATAAATACACTTAAGAGTTAAAAATCTTTGGGGATCACTCAGCAATCACATTACTGCTTTAAAAAGCAAAATGTCTTATGTTTAAAGGTATAAAAAAATGCAATTAACTTATATGCCCACCTGTAACTGATACAATAAACAGAAATCCTTGATTTCTTTCATGCAAAAGAAAAATCAAGTGCAGCTTCCAGAAATGCGTTAATGCACCTGAAAATAATTTTATGAAATTTTATCCTCATATCCATGTGAGCAATGGTTTTGCTCAGTATCACTAGTTGAATAACTATATTATTAATCTGAGCTCCCATGCTGGTATGATTTGAAATAGGCCCATTCAGAACTTTAAAAGATCAACAAAAACAGTAGCTGTTTCTAATATCCAAAGGGAAAAAAAAATAGTTTTAGTTTTGGCAAGTCTTCAGTGGGCAAAGGATTCAGTCCATAAATCATAATACTGGACTGCATTAATTTCTTTCCACACTAATCACATACACACAAAAAGTTAACTGTATCTGGAATGCACAACACAAAACATACTGCATGAAAAGTTAGATTCCCCCTGAAATGTTCATCTGGGCCCTTCTATCTACAAAGTTGAGAGTTTTCTGGAATTCAGAAGTCCCAGAAACACAATCTTACTTGAAAATGACCTGGAAAATAAAAGAATGTGAAAAATGATAGTTCTATTTTTTTGGCACAGGCAAATCCAGTTTCTTATTTTGATTAGTTAGGAGGAATATAAAATACATCCAGCTGAAAAAAATAAAGATGCTGGAGAAAACAGTACAAAAATGTGCCTGTAACTTCTTCCAAATTTGATCAATGGTGATTGCAGCAAACCAACTCTATCCAATATTATAAAAATATTTACATACAAAAGCTGTTCCTGAATGCATCCTTCTTTGAAAGGAATAAATCTAACACATATTCCTAAGAACTAATTTCTTAAAAGTGACACACTGTTATCTTAACAATTACAAAGAAGTCAAATAGTGCATTTGTACCAAAGAAATTCTGGATGTTCAAGCAATTTTGCTAAGTAAGCTTCCAACCTCGTCTAAATACACAGACTATGAAACAGACTATAAACTCCCTATGTGTCAGCCTTACCGCTGAATTTCCTGGATACTGGTGGTTGGTATATAAACATAATTCTACCTAAATATAGAAATTTAAATTTAACTGTGAACCATTTAAAAAGAAATCTTGGGGGAAAGGTTTTTAAAAAGATGATATATCTGCCCAGAAAGAAACTAAGTTTTCAGTAGGAAAAATGTGAACATATTTTTCTAAAAATTGGAAGAATGTCAGGGAAATACGTGTGCATGTGTTTTTTTTTTTTTTCAAACAAAAACATTTCTGTCACAGCATAAAACACACACAATCAATGTGGAGCAGAATACGGACTTAGTATGCATTTGTCTGGACACATACAGAGAACTGGAAGGCCACACCATCAGGTAACATTTTTATTTTCTCAGACGAAGGATGGTATTGATTTGAAAACTTGAAAATACTACACAGATATAAGCAATTTTTTCTCATGTTAAGGAAAGATCAGGATAAGTATACATCCCTTAGTAGTCTTCCCAATAAATCAACTGTTTATCTACTCTACATATAAATAATCTGTATTTATAACACTCTCCAAAATGTTAGTTTAAAAACACACTAAACAAGGAAAAATAAAGAGAAAATGGAAAATAAAGACTTAGAAGAGTCAGCCATTTTAAACACCCTTTCAAAACCAGTACACAACTATCATGGGATCTGGAATTTATGTCTCGGTTATGTTGTCATAATTAGTAGGAAAACTTTATCTTTCGGTGTTGTCTACCTTATTTACTTATTTCCCTCATCTAACCTGTATCCTCACTAGCACTGGCAATGCTGGGCACCTAACCTAGTATCCTCACTAGCACTGGCTCTGCTGGTCACCTAAACTAGTATCTTCACTAGCACTGGCTCTGCTGGTCACCTAAACTAGTATCCTCACTAGCTCTGCTGGTCACCTAAACTAGTATCCTCACTAGCACTGGCTCTGCTGGTCACCTAAACTAGTATCTTCACTGGTACTGGCTCTGCTGGTCACCTAAACTAGTATCTTCACTAGCACTGGCAATGCTGGTCACCTAAACTAGTATCTTCACTACCACTGGCAATGCTGGGCACCTAACCTGCTACCCTCACTAGCACTGACAATGCTGGACATCTAACCTAGTACCTTCGCTAGCATAGGCACTGCTGGGCACCTAACCTAGTACCTTCGCTAGCACTGGCTCTGCTGGGCACCTAACCTAGTACCTTCGCTAGCACTTGTGCTGGTGGTGCTCTACAAGAAGCCTTGAACCTCATGAAGTGAGTCCTCCGGCTGAAAGTTATCACAGTGTTACTGCAACAAGCCCATCTGACCCTGAGATGTCCCATGCTCCAAAACAACTGCGGCCACAGTCTCACCTCCTTTTCTCTGCCGACGGAGGAGAGCAAGCTTGTTAACTAATGACAGTGTTCGCACTCAAGTGTGTACTGCCCATTGGCTAACTTCAAGAAACTTTACGAGAGAGTAAAACTCCTTTTCAACAACACAAGCTTAAAAAGCAAGTCAGCAGGAGGCTGGTTCGGTTCCACTGGACACTAAGCTCAGGATCAAGTGCATTTAGTGTGAAAACAATACTAGAAACAGGAAACCAAATCACAAAATATTTTTAATACGTTCAGTGTCAAAAAAAAAAAAAAAAAAGCTGATTCTATATGGTTAAGAATCCCTTAATTTTTTTCCTTGAAAATAAATGGAAGTTGTCCTTTATCATTCACTGCGGCAGTATTTCTGGCAGTATTGAAAATGACATGATAGTCCATTTTATGATTTTTTATTACAATGAAAGTAGCATACATTTAATTGTATTATAAAATATACAAGAACTGACAGGACAGAGGAATATTTTAAGACCAATAACTAGTTGAATGAGTATACAGAATAAACTTTAACTATACAGATAAAGGGATGGTGACAGAAACCTTATAAAGATTTATTTGTAACTCAGTAAAATATTTTGCTAAAAGATATTATTCTGCAATATCAACTCATTTAAAGCACTGATTTTTTTTCCTGATAAATATTAGTTCCGTTCTTTAGTGTAAACTAAAAATAATACTATACTTAATTGTTTAAAAGAAAAATATTTCCCCTGGCATATTAACACTTATCATGTTTGCATTTTAAATATTTTGCAATGGTTTATCTACAGGCTGAGCATAAAGTTTAAACTTTACATGACATCTTAAATGCCTCATCTTTGATCCCACGAATAAATCTCTTCTCAATTTCGCATTGTCATCAATGATGCTAACATTGGAAAATTCTTTCTTATTCTATTTTATTTTCACTAATTTCCATTGATTTTATTGTTTTAATTGGCTCGGGGTCTTGAATTTGCTGTCTGCTTCCACAGTATTCATCTGAACCCAGGCCTCTGGGTTTTTGCTTTGTTGTTATCAAGTCATGTTCAACTCTTTGCGACCCCACGGAATGTAGCCTTACAGGGTCCTCTGTCCATAGGATCTCCCAAGCAAGAAGACTGGAGTGCATTGCCATTTCCTTCTCCAGGAGATCTTCCTGACCCATGTCTCCTGCGTTGCAGGCAAATTCTTTACCACTGAGCCACCAGGAAAACCCTGGAGTTTTTGCTTACTGCTTTCTAAACTTCAATGTCTCCAAATGGTGTTGTATCTTACTTAGATTAAGTGTTGATCTTCCTCAAATATAACGTCCACAACTCTTATTCTAGGATCTGTGATAATCCACTGTTATCTGACTTCAGTGTGGTTTATAAAGATCAACTCATAGATACTCCCTATACTTCATTCTTATTAAATTTGTTTTTCTGTCATATTTTTCTACATTTATTCTCCCGTAAGTCCCGTTCTGTCTTTATGTCTTTGTGCACTTGTGCCAGTTCATTTTATGTGTCAACCTAACTGGGCTACCGTGTATCCAGACATTTGGGCAAACATGCTGAGGGTACTTCTGGATCAGATTAATATCTGAATTCCTAGGCTGAGGAAAGCAGATTGCCATTCCTCTCCACCAGCCCCTGCTAATGTTAGTGAGCCTCAACCAATCAGTTGAAGAGGGATCTCCTTCTGCTTAACTGCCTTAATCTGGGACTTAGATCTTTTCTAGCCTTTTGACTTGGATTAAATATCTCCTGTTTCTCAGGCTTTTGGACTTGAACTGCAGCCTGCTTCCCCTGGGTCTCTGGCTTGCCAACAATGGAACTTGGGATTCTTAGCCTCCACAGTCATGTGAGCCAATTCCTTATAATAAATCTATGTACACATATACACACACATATATATACATGCAACCTATTAGACTATGGTTTTTCCTGTGGTCATGTATGGATGTGAGAGTTGGACTGTGAAGAAGGCTGAGTGCCGAAGAACTGATGCTTTTGAACTGTGGTGTTGGAGAAGACTCTTGAGAGTCCCTTGGACTGCAAGGAGATACAACCAACCCATTCTGAAGGATATCAGCCCTGGGATTTCTTTGGAAGGAATGATGCTAAAGCTGAAACTCCAGTACTTTGGCCACCTCATGCAGAGTTGATTCATTGGAAGACTCTGATGCTGGGAGGGATTGGGGGCAGGAGGAGAAGGGGACGACAGAGGATGAGATGGCTGGATGGCATCACTGACTTGATGGACGTGGGTATGAGTGAACTCCAGGAGTTGGTGGTGGACAGGGAGATCTGGCGTGCTGCGATTCATGGGGTTGCAAAGAGTCAGACACGACTGAGCGACTGAAATGAACTGAACTGAACCTATTGGTTCTGTTTTTTCTGGAGAATTCTAGTATAATACTATACTCAACTTATATGAAAATTTTGAATATTTATGGGATACAATTTCATTGTTTTTGTTTTTCCTCAGAGACTCATCCAGAGTCTGCCAGATTCTCTTCAACAGTTACAGTCTGGATTTTTGTTTTTTTGATCTCTTTTGTTCTCACTTAATTTACATTCTTTCTTTTGGTAGAGCACATTCTCTAGAAGTTTCTCTCTTTTGTTTTTAAGCATATTTGTAATAGCTGCTTTATAAAATCCCTGTCTGCTGTTTCAACATCTGGGCCATCTTATAGTCAGTCACAGTGTTGTCTTTACTCTTGGCTATGGATCATGTTTCCCTGTTACTTTGTATTTTAAGGATACTCTGTGATTTTATCTAAGCTATTGTAAATGATACATTGTAAGGACTCTGGGTTCTGTTATATTCTTCTAAGAATAACGATAACTTTTTTTTTTGTAATGACACATTGTAAGGACTCTGCCAAAGTCTTTGACTGTGTGTATCATAATAAACTGTGGAAAATTCTTCAAGATATGGGAATATCAGACCACCTGACCTGCTTCTTGAGAAACCTATATGCAGGTCAGGAGGCAACAGTTAGAACTGGACACGGAAGACACTGGTTCCAAATAGGAAAAGGAGTACATCAAGGCTGTATACTGTCACCCTGCTTATTTAACTTATATGCAGAGTACATCATGAGAAATGCTGGGCTGGAAGAAGCATAGTTGGAATCAAGATTGCTGGGAGAAATAGCAATCACCTCAGATAAGCAGATGACACCACCCTTGTGGCAGAAAGTGAAGAGGAGCTAAAAAGCCTCTTGATGAAAGTGAAAGAGGAGAGTGAAAAAGTTGGCTTAAAGCTCAACATTCAGAAAACGAAGATCATGGCATCTGGTCCCACCACTTCATGGGAAATAGATGGGGAAACGGTGGAAACAGTGTCAAACTTTATTTTGGGGGGCTCCAAAATCACTGCAGATGGTGACTGCAGCCATGAAATTAAAAGACGCTTACTCCTTGGAAGGAAAGTTATGACCAACCTAGATGGCATATTGAAAAGCAAAGACATTACTTTGCCAACAAAGGTCCGTCTAGTCAAGGCTATGGTTTTTCCAGTGGTTATGCATGGATGTGAGAGTTGGACTTGAAGAAAGCTGAGCGCCAAAGAATTGATGCTTTTGAACTGTGGTGTTGGAGAAGACTCTTGAGAGTCCCCTGGACTGAAAGGAGATCCAACCAGTCCATTCTAAAGGAGATCAGTCCTGGGTGTTCTTTGGAAGGAATGATGCCAAAGCTGAAACTCCAGTACTTTGGCTACCTCATGCGAAGAGTTGACTCATTGAAAAGACTCTGATGCTGGGAGGGATTCGGGGCAGGAGGAAAAGGGGACAACAGAGGATGAGATGGCTGGATGGCATCACCAATTTGATGGATGTGAGTCTGAGTGAACTCCGGGAGTTGGTGATGGACAGGAAGACCTGGCGTGCTGCAATTCATGGGGTCACAAAGAGTCGGACACGACTGAGTGACTGAACTGAACTGAACTGAAAGAAGACTGGTAACTTTTTTAAACAGGCAGCTAACTAAAATAAATTCAATTTGTAGTATTTACAGTCTTCCTCCAGTGGTGGGATACAGCTGAAAAATACCTCTCACAGCTTCCTAAGAAAAGATGTGTGGAAAACAAAAGTTTTAAAGATTCTATATGTCCAAAAATCATTTATACTACCCTGATATTCAATTTATAATCTACCCAGGTGTAGGATTTGAGATTTAAAATAATTTTTCCTCAGAAATTTAAAAACACTGTTCCATCATCTTCAAACTTAAACTGTTATTGCTGAGAAATTCACTTTGTTTGTTTGATTCTGAAAGTCTTCTGTGATTCCCCCTTCCTGAGAAACTTTTACTATTTTCCTCTTTGTACCAGAATTTAAAATTTCATGCTGTTATGCCTTGATGAGACTCTTTCTTCACATATTTTCTTGGACACAGGGATATTTTAACATATATTCTTGTCCTCCAAGTCTGGAAAATTTTCTTAGATTACTCTGAAAATTTCTTTTGTTTTCTGGATTCTTTCCAGAACATCTATTAATTTCATGCTGGTGGTGTTTGTGCGTGGGGTCTCTGAGTTCGTTCTATTCAGTTTCTCTGGAGGTGAACCTACACTGTTCTGTCTGAACGGCAAAGGGGCAGTTGACTGCCGGTGTGGTTGTGATCTGGCATGGGAATAAAACTGCTCCATGACTTTCTACCGATGATGCTCTCGTGTTTCCAGAGGGATCCTGAGTCCTGATTTGTCCCCCTACATTCCAAGCTTTCATTTTCTTCAAATTTGTTAAACATTTAGCATTTCTATCCACTTTTAAGAGTCCATAATTACTTGACATATCTCATCTGCTATTTAATATCCCATTTTCTTGATCTTGATAGATTTATGCTTTTAAAAATTATTTTGCTGGCATTCAGTGGGTTTTTGAGGAGGTTTGGAGACAAGCAATGTCTCACCCATGTTTAAATGGAAGCTGATGTTGTCTTTATATGCTGACATTTATTAAATGTACTATCCCATGCTTCCTGCCTTCTATATATCATCTCATTTAACCCTTACAACAAACCTAAGATGTCCAGGTACTTAAAACTGGGACTGAATAAAAAATGGTCAACATTAAGCCATTCATCTTTCTCTCCAAGATTAATTTCTTATTCAGAACACAGGAAGGTATGATCACTAAATAGTGTTACATTGCATAGAAAATCTACCCACAAAAACATTTATTTGCCTTTGAAAACATTTTCACTGCTGGCAAATAAATCGCTGCCAAAAAGAGGTTTGGATCAAAACATTCAAGTCAGTTGCTTCTTGGAGACACAGCTTAAGGACTAAGAACTCAGCAAGTGTTAGAAAGGAAATGGATTTGTAACCAAATGCAGTCAGCATTCAGACTATTATAAATGTAGGATATTTGACTTAATCCATTCCTGTCACATGATCTTGTTCTATTTTGGTAACTAGTCTTCTACTGTCTTAGACATTTGAAACACAAACAAGTACATAAACTGGTTAAAAGATGTGCCAAATTTTTAAAGAATTTCATTTTAACTCTTCTTTTTAGAAGAGTAAGTCAAACACAGTCAAGTGTTTAAAAATATGATATGGCTATAATTATCAGTATCTCATGATTCAAAGAATTCATTTTTATTTATATATGCATTTCAAAGAATGACCAACGAAAATCAATATAAGCTTGGAAAGCTTAAAAAAATGTCCAATAAGAACAGCAATCCTGACAAGAAACTAATTCTTTGGTTATTCTTATTTAAATGTGAAAGTGGTAGAAAAACAATCATTTGAAAGTTTTCTTTTAACCTATTTTGCATGTAAGTTATTTGTAAGTAAATTTCAAGTTTAAACAAATCAAGTTTTGAAGGCAAAAAGATATTTTGAAAAATTTTTGAAGTTGAAGTTAAACTAATAAAATAGATTATACTTTAAATATATGATGAAAAATTATACTATACTATACTTTAAATATGCAACAACAGACTGGTTCCAAATAGGAAAAAGAGTACGTCAAGGCTGTATATTGTTACCTGGCTTATTTAACTTCTATGCAGAGTACATCATGAGAAATGCTGGGCTGGAAGAAGCACAAGCTGGAATCAAGATTGCCGGGAGAAATAGCAATCACCTCAGATATGCAGATGACACCACCCTTACGACAGAAAGTGAAGAAGAACTAAAAAGCCTCTTGATGAAAGTGAAAGAGGAGAGTGAAAAAGTTGGCTTAAAGCTCAACATTCAGAAAACTAGATGATGGCATCTAGTCCCACCATTTCATGGGAAATAGATGGGGAAACAGTGGAAACAGTGTCAGACTTTATTTTCTGGGGCTCCAAAATCACTGCAGATGGTGACTGCAGCCATGAAATTAAAAGACGCTTACTCCTTGGAAGGAAAGTTA
Organism: Oreotragus oreotragus; assembly: GCA_006410675.1. Classification (NCBI taxonomy): domain Eukaryota; kingdom Metazoa; phylum Chordata; class Mammalia; order Artiodactyla; family Bovidae; genus Oreotragus; species Oreotragus oreotragus. Next base: position 248,729 of record SJYX01009937.1, read on the forward strand.
TGACCAACCTAGATGGCATATTGAAAAGTAGAGACATTACTTTGCCAACAAAGGTCCATCTAGTCAAGGCTATGGTTTTTCCAGAGAGTTGGACTATGAAGAAAGCTGAGCGCCGAAGAATTGATGCTTTTGAACTGTAGTGTTGGGGAAGATTCTTTAGAGTCTGCTGGACTGAAAGGAGATCCAACCAGTCCATTCTAAAGGAGATCAGTCCTGGGTGTTCTTTGGAAGGAATGATGCTGAAGCTGAAACTTCAGTACTTTGGCCACCTCATGTGAAGAGTTGACTCGTTGGAAAAGACTCTGATGCTGGGAGGGATTGGGGGCAGGAGGAGAAGGGGACGACAGAGGATGAGATGGCTGGATGGTATCACCGACTCGATGGACGTGAATTTCAATGAACTCCGGGAGTTGGTGATGGACAGGGAGGCCTGGTGTGTTCGATTCATGGGGTCACAAAGAGTCGGACACGACTGAGTGACTGAACTGAACTGATACTTTAAATACTATACTATACTAGACTACAGTTAAATACTACACTATTAACTAACTACAGTAATGTTATTTAAAATTTAACTATTTAACTATTAAAACTAAAATACTCTCTACTTAAACTATGATTAAAATTGTACAAATATGGCAGCAGATCTTGAACCTGTTCAGTATTATACACAGCTATCTCTCGGTTAGTTGATAAGTAAAAAATGGTACCGGTAGAAATTTGTACAAATATGTTTCATTTGTATTTCTTAAAATTCTACAGGCATAAAACTTTTTGGCAGCCTATAAAATGTATACTTTCCTGGTCTACATTTCATAATGTCTCATTTTTTCCCTCTGCTTATTTCCTGCCATCTTAGTGCCTCCTTCTATTCACACTTCTGAAAAAGGCCTCTACCAAAAGAACTATAGTCATTACTTATTTCTCCAAAGGACAGAATAATAACAGATATAAGACTCAGTTAATTACTTTTCTGCAGAACACTACCTAATTTTTCACATGATAACTTGGTTTCATTTTACCCTAGAATGTTTAGGAATAAACATAGGTCTTGTCCTAAATCTTCATGTTTAGGTCAGGGTATTAAAAGCACTGAATTCCACCAGACCACACACAGACCAATGTAATGACTGGAAAAACTACCAAATGGAAAGAATAATGCTACAGAATAATCATGAGGAATGAGAAAAACTGATTTCTAATTTTATCTCTATTGCTATCAGCATTGTTTTCACAAAAGCAATTTTACCATTTTGTCTCTGTTGAGAAAATATAGGGACAAAGTGCCAACTTTAGAATTTCAGAATTGCAGCTTTTCACACTGGGTCTCAGAACTTGAGCAATGAACAAGGAGGGCAAGGGTGTGCTATGAAATTCAGTTAAAGTTTGGTTTTCTCTGTCAGTACAGTGTATCTTGAAGAGAGTTCCAGAGATTTCAGACTACTGCCTCCATTTTAAATCTCACTAACTCAGCAGATTACCTCCACACAAGGCACTATACACACTGACTCCACAAGTAGTTTAATTAAGAAGCTTTAGAAAATCATTACTTCAAAAAAGTTTCCAAAGCCACCTTAAGTTTTTTGCTTTCATAAGAAATTTTAAAATGCTTATGGTTTGATGTTTAAGGGAGGTAATAACGTGCAGTATACAGTAAGCCCTTAGTAATGACTATCTCCACTTATTTAGAAAGGAGAAATTAAATTTTGGTGTCATCATAAGAAAATTTGTAACTTTCAGGCTACCACTGGACTATAACTTAACACTTATGACTTATTTTACCATAAACAAATTTAGTATGTAAATATTTATGTGGCTAAATTACATGTATATTACTTATATACATATAATTTATATATACACATGCATATAAACAAAGATTTATATTTGTGTGTATTTATACTCTCATATATATGTATGTATATATCATTAGAACCACTTCTTTACAAGTTTTAAGAAAGTAATTCTACCTAGAGTTCAAGTGGAAAACTAGATGGACTTCTTTTGATAGAGAACTAGTAGTTTCTCTAATAAATTCTCTTGAATCAACTCACCATGAAACACACTGCATGTGTCAGTGTGCATATGTTCTGAAGCTATAGTTTTGAACGGAATAGCTGTTCATTCTAATTCTCAAGTTCTTCAGGTGGGAACTGAACAGAAGTGAACAACAAATGAGCTCCAAAGAGCCTCTGGCTTTTCCTTCCTCATTTTAGTATTTAACACTAGGTATACTGTACTTTTGGCTTCATTAATTAAGCACTTGCATCAGTGCGAGAAGAAAAAAAATGAAGAATCACAAGGAGAAATAGTACAACTTAGTGAGAGGCACATGGGAGTCGGTTTTCAAAGAAAAATCCTCTTAGTCATAGCAGTGGAAAGGACAACCCATCCAATTAACTGCGTGTGGCAGGAAGCAGGAGGCTGGACTATTATTTAGCACTAATGACTTATTTTACCATAATGTTTGCCATGGTACACAAATAAGCAGGTGATATAATTATTCCAGCATTCTACTCCATAGTCCCAGATACATTTGAAAGCCAAAGCCAGTTGCAAAATGGGATTAAAGCAATGCAATTACTAATGTGTAGAAGAGACTCCTCTCTATCCATTTCCAGTGTGCGCTATGCCTTTATCATGTGATGAGCAGAGGTAATTTGTATACGCTTCTCCCTGGGTCTGTCAGAGGAAGTAGCTCTTATTCAAATTTTGTATCCGAACACTGCTTGCATAGGAAAACCAATCAAAGTTGTATATAGTATTTATCAAATTAGCTGTAGGAGATGCAAACTAAATGAAAAGTCAAGTTTCCTAGGCTCAGATGTCAGTCCCGTGTTCCACTCAAGAATTTTAGAAGTTACTAAAAAGGGCTTGAGAAGGTGATACACTACAGATCTTGTTACACTCCCAGACCACTGTGAAGATTAGATGAAAAGATGTGGAGCACATGCTTAGAGAGGGCTTCCCAGGTGGTGACTTGGGAAGATGCCCTGGAGGAGGGCATGGCAGCCCCCTCCAGTATTCTGCCATGGAGAGTCCCATGGACAAAGAAGCCTGGTGCTCTATGGCCAGTCCATAGGGTCACAAAGAGTCAGACACGACTAGAGCAACTTAGCACACATGCACATTCTTAGAGACCAATTAAGCACGCTACGAGCATAAGATATGGCATGGGGATGAATAATGTGGAATAGCAGTCTATACAAGAAAAGAAAAAATTTCACTGTTAATTCAGCAGGCAGAGAAAATGTTTCAGATTTGCGGCAAAAACCCAAAACAAGATATTCTCAAAGGACTCATTCATATCAGACATAAAATGGTACAAACTTCAACAATACTCACACCATCACATCCTGAGAAAGCAGACAGCATAGAGAAGACAGAACCCTCGTCCTTCAGAAATGCAAGGTGGGGGCCCCACCTCAGAGGTCTCCTCTAACTCGAGCAAAGACCTAACCACTCCCTTCCCACTGTGCTTCCTGGGGACCTTGTAGGACTTCAGCCGGCTTACTCCTGATCATCCTACTTTGTAAAGATCTCTTCACAAGAAAAAGGCTTTCCTTCCAGAAGTGGAAGGAAACGTTCCATTAAAAGGTAAACTTTTCATTAAAACGTATTAGAAACAAGTGAAAGAACAGTGAAGCAATTTGGCAAAAGTCACGTGAAAGAAAAAGGTGCATGACTGGTGCGTGGAAACTGGCACAGGGACTAGAAGGCTGAAGGCCGCTGATCCTAAGGTGAGCTCTAAGTGAATGTGGCCGATAACCAAACATCACGGAGGCCACGCTAACCAAAACAAACACACCCAGGAATAAGAACAGTTCTCTTGCAGGGATGTTAAAAGGAACGAGTAAGGAAGACAAAGTAAACGTAGAAAAGATAATGCCTAAAACAATTATCAGGCCCCCAAATACTAGTCTTTTATTTCCTTCTGTGGATTCACAAGGCAGTGATATTACTAAAAGAGAAGTCACGGAAGGGTAACTCTTCAAACTGTAGTCACACAGATGAGGTTAAAATGAAGTAAGCAAGGAGGTTAAAATTCATGTCAATGTATGCCAAAACCAGTAGAGTACTGTAAAGTAAAATAAAATAAAATAAAATAAAACCTATGAGTTAATTTAATACTAGGCCCTGGTTTGTTCAAGATGCATTTATTGAGCACCTGAAAGTGAAAGTCGCTCAGTTGTGTCTGACTCTTTGAGATCCCATGGACTATCAGTCCATGGAATTCTCCAGGCCAGAGTACTGGAGTGGGCAGCCTTTCCCCTTCTCCAGGGAATCTTCCCAACCCAGGGATCGAACCCGGGTCTCCCGCACTGCAGGCAAATTCTTTACCACTTGAGCCACAAGGGAAGCCCAAGAATACTGGAGTGGGTAGCCTAGCCCTTTCTCCAGTATACTTGACCCAGGAATTGAATTGAGGTCTCCTGCATTGCAGGGGGATTCTTTACCAACCGAACTATCAGAGAAGGCATTAAGCACCTAGTATATGCCAACCATTGGGCTTGGAAGTGTGTATTATGCTAATTAGAAGTAAAGCAAGCAAGCAAGCGAGAAGAAAAAAAAGGTTCCTAAACTCATGGATTTACAGATCATGCTGATTTTTTCTTTTTTTAGTAAAGATGCATAATAAATAACAGCAGATGTTACAAAATTTTGATTTAATGTATGCCAAAACCAATAGAGTACTGTAAAGTAAAATAAAGTAAAATGGAAGCTATTTTAAAAAAATAAATAAATAAAATAAGTTAAATAAGTTAATGCTGAAAATCAGAGCTGAGTGATAAGTACCATAACTCGTACCCTGTGTTGAAAAGCACGTCCAGCTAACACCTTGGCGAAGGCTGCACAAGGAAGCCACACACTACACTGAGGTTACTCATCTGGAAAGAGTCCCAAGACATTGCTACGGATTATGTAAAATATAAGAAAGAAATCTAAAGAAAATATCCCAACTAGTTCTGTCAGATATTAGCCATGATTAATTTCCAGCCTAAAGGCAAATCAAATTGCCTCCTAGTCTCTAAATCAGGACTTGGAGAAAAGCTCACGTTTCAGAACTTACCTGGCAGAGTCTCAGCTAACATATGCGTGCTTGCAGCATCTCTGGGGATGACCCATATGGGATCATTGATATTTACTTGAATATGCGTTTATCAGTCGGGGGTTGGAATGAAAAAGATTAGCAAGTTAAACTGGGTAACTGGAGAAGAGAGGAACTGCTATGGAGTAATTTTTAGCAAGAGAATCAAGATGCAGCAATGTATAATACAGACCCATTTTTTATTTTTAAAAAAGCAACAATAGGGACAAACCTTGTATATGTTAAAGTTTCTACATATTTGTACATACATAACCTAAGTATACATAAGTATATGTTATAATGTACATATATAACCTAAGTAAGTGTAGCATCTAAGATAAAAATATAATTTGAAGAGGCATGATTTTTTAAAGTTTTAAATATTATTTCTCTTGTTATAAAAGCTGAAAATTACTTGATAAGGATTAAGTTGGCAACTAAATTATACCTCACTGTAATTTTTTCAATGTTATTTTTAACATTTTTAAATGTTATTAAAAATCTTAGCATTATTTTCAGTGTAGCATTTAACTTAGATTTAACCACTAGATATGTCTATGTTTCTATTCTTTAAAGTGTATTTTAATTAACATTCATTTTCCAAGAACACTGATTTGAAAGGGCTATTTCACTTCCCTCTAGCACAGAGAAAGGATCCCATTTAAACTTTTGAAGGGCACAGAAAAAAATAAACAAGTCTGCTGAACATAATTCCTTTTTATTCCTTCTGAAAAGTTATGAAATAAAATCTATTATTTAATTACACTGGATCAAGAAACAGGAAGAAAAAGATGCATTTAAGTCACTCCTAAAAGAATAAATTACTATACTTCCTCTGGGAAGAAAAGTGTTTTAATATATGGATAGGCATTGCCTAAACATTTCAAATCTACTTTCCTAAGGTGTGAAAGGCTTTCATCAAAAATCAGCAATAAAACAGCCATGTAAAAATTGAAGGAAGAAATTTTTAAAAACTGCTTGCTAGGATTGATTTGTAAGTGTCCTGTAGTATTAAAGAATTTAGGTTTTGCTCTGAAATGTTTCTATCAGTTTACTTAAAAAAAAAAAAACACTGATATGCACAGCTAGAAAAAATTTTATTAGACAAGCAGGATTAATCTTTGCTGTGCTTGAGCAAAATTTACAAGAGGTACCGAATTTACTACAATGGCTATAGAAATAACAATAAAGGCATTCAGTTTTTTTTAACATGCGGTAGGATTTTGGAGTTGGTCAGACTCTAGCAGGGCACCAGGCATATGAGCAGAGATACACAGATCAGACAGGATCACTGCCTTCATATGATCTGCAGCAGAGATCAACAAGCTCTTTGTGTAAAGTGTCAAATAGTAAATATTTTCAGCTTTGAAGGCCACTCTGTTGCATCTACCCAACTTTACCCAACTTAGCACACATCTAGCTTACATGTTCTATGAATGAGCATGGCTGTGTTCCATGGAAATACCATTTACAAAAACAGGCAAAGGGCCAATTTCATCCATGTGTCTTGGTTTGCTGGCCCCCAGTCTAAAGTATTATGGAGAAAATATAAAAATGATACTGTGTTACAAAAACAACGCTATTCTATAAAGTAAAACAAAATAAAAGTATCACTCAAAACCCAACAAAAACTTAAGAGTTTAAATACGTGCTTCATATATGGAAATGAAGATACAGAATAGTTGGAAAAACACATGATTAGTTATATTAGCTATTCACAAGTTTCAATGTGATCTTATAAACTATTTTATTAAAATAGCTTTTGGAGCTTTTGATCTTTACTTGCAAAGTGTATAGCTGCAAAATCCTATCTTCTAACACTTTTACACAGACTATAAACACCTAAAACAAAAACCTTTTTCAAATAGATATTTGTACTCTTGAGCAACACACTAAATGCTGTATTTCTACTATATTCTCCTAATATGATCAATAATTCTGCTGAATTACGGAGAATCAGAACTTTAAGATGCATAATTAATTAAATATATTAACAGTGAGAAGGAATCCAGAATACAAATCCACAAAGAGCCAACAGCTTTAGATTTGTTACACTGAAATTAATTAGCCCTCCTCCCTTGAGAGATTTTCCCTTCCTTTGTATGTGCGGTCAAAAAGTTGGATGTCAATCTCTTGATGTGTTATTTATTTCTTCCATTTCAAAAGTGAGTTAATTTTAGCCAAGAAATTTTAGCCAAGTCAATTTTAGCCAAGAAACCTCAACAGAGAACAGGTAGCTATTTCGTGTCATGTCTTACAGAAGCAAGACTAAAGCAAGCTCTGGCCTTCAATTTGTCTTCACTCATTCATTCTCCCAACAAATATTTATAGAGTGCCTCCTATACATTGTACTCTGTGCTAGGAACTAGGTTGCCATATTGAAAAAAATAGCCATGGTCTCTGTCTTCAAGGAACTTCCATTATGACCAGGAATGAATAAATCTATACGTTAAAGATTTATAAGTCATAATGATATAAGGAAAAACTGGATTGTTGACATGGGAGACACCTATATTACACAGGGGTGTCAAGGAATGCCTCTCAAACATGTTAGACATTCAAGCTGCGAACTGAGACCTCCAGGATGGCAGGAATCTAGTCATTCACAGAGCACTCACTGGAGAGAGTGCTGACGAGCAGCATGCAGGCAGGGAGACACATGCTGAAAGGCCCTTCGACAGCAAAGAGCTTGGCTTGAATGAGAGACCGAGACATGACGACAGTGAGTTAAAGAAGAATAAAAATAAACAAATGAGGACATGGGAGGGCAGTAGTCAACTCATTCTGGCCATTATAAGATGTGTGAATTTATTCTAAGTGTAACAGACACCACTCAGGAACTTTATGCTGGTTGAGTACATTGATTTATCCAAATTGGAACCTTTTGTTACCATGAGGGCATTATGAATAATTGCCCTGGATAACTGACTCAAATGAGATTGTCCTAAACAGAACAGCTACCAGATCTGCCCACATCTGAAGAACTCTTGCTGCTGTGAGGAGAAGGGATGGCAGGCGCGCAGAGGTAAAGCCAGGAGGCGCTGGCTCCAGGCAGTCCTCTANCCTGGATAACTGACTCAAATGAGATTGTCCTAAACAGAACAGCTACCAGATCTGCCCACATCTGAAGAACTCTTGCTGCTGTGAGGAGAAGGGATGGCAGGCGCGCAGAGGTAAAGCCAGGAGGCGCTGGCTCCAGGCAGTCCTCTAAGGCCGGGTCGGGAGTGACGACGGCACTGGGAGTGGAAGCAGCACATGGGTATTTTGGAGGAAGACTCAACAGAACTTCTTGATGTCTCATCAATAAGTTTATTCAAGGATAAAACTGGCAAAATGTGAAGTACTACTGATGGGGATGAAGTAATATGTGGGGTATACCAATGACTAAACAATACTTTAGAACTTTTAAAGATACAATGATTCTACCACATAATATAAAACATTATAAAACTATAAACCAGTATGTGCATACCATCTTCAGTAATTTTCCTTTTAACTAACTCCTTGAATACCCAAAGTAAACATTTATGCAAAGTACTAGCAAATGTTGATATTAAAAACAATTTTAAGGAAAAGTGATATCCTTATGTAAAGCTAAATTCAGGTTTCCGGATCTCTACTTTCTTAATCTACAATGATAAATGTCCTCAAAAACAGATAGGTTTTCTTAGATTTGCAATACTTCATTAATTTACAAGTCTGTAAGTTCAAAGTTTAACTCAGATGCATTTCTTTATAAAACTTAAAAACTAATAAATTAAAAATGGCAAACTTTCCAAAACAGAAAGATGGTTATGAAATGGAAATTTCAGAGAACACAAAATGCAAGGAGAAAACACTGTCCTTTCACTATTAAAAGACTTTTAAAAAGTCAAACTTACTTAAAAATTTGTTTGGTCTAAGTCACCCTTATGGTGGTAACACAAGTAGAATGCCTAGGACATGGTTACTGCTTACTATCTGCCGAGAATAGGGAAGGCACTCTCTGTAAGGTATTATTAGGGAAAACTCACCTTTAGTGCTTAAGAAACTGCTAGTACTAAGTTATATACATGTAACTATTTTTATTAAAGAATTATCCCATATTCAACATTTTGTGCTAAAAAGGACTTTACCAAACGGTATGATTTACGTTATCCTCTTACGTATCTCTACCATTTAATATTAGAACAGACCTTCAAAATATTTTTGCTGAATGAATGAATGAATGTGTACAGCATTATTCTAGAATTATTTCAACATGGTATAATAAATACGTCAACATTTTACAAGTAACTTCAGAGTTGGAAAATAACTTGATTAAAGTCTCACAGTTACTAGGTGATGCATCAGTAATAAATCCAGGCCTGCTGCTGGGTTGTAGGCCAGATTATCCTACACTGTCAACTGAAAGTATTAGCTTAGGTTCTCAGATGTGATTTCTCCAGTATGAAAACAGAGGCACCACCCTCTACCCAGATGAAGAGTTCTTATAAAGCATGTAAATTGGCATTTCACTTAAAAAAATTATTTTAGTGTTTCAAATGGCTAGTGAAGGATTTCTCAAAGCTTTAATAATCATAGAGCTTGCTATCTCTAAGGTAGCCATTCTCAGTTTCACTCTGTGGATTATTTCATGAGAGAAAAAAAGAATGCATGGGCCACCAACCCTACCTATACTAACTTGCCACTGAAAAGAAACCTCATCATTACTCATGGGAAGAATGGCATCTGAGAAAATACTTAAGAAATGTCATTAAGTAAATTATTAATCCAGGCCATAAAACAGGCTAGAGACACTGTCATATTACAAGCCTTGGAAGAAACCAGCTGGCAGACCACCCAGAGACTTCGAGGAGCCCATCAGCGGTCTGTGGGGACCACACTTTAAGAACCAGTGTTACAAGAAATGAAACTGCTTCCTCTTCAGTAATTCAGGAACTCAGTTTTTTCCCCCCTTAGGGGAACACACTGTCCTTGTATGCCAAAAACATCAAAGTACTAAAGACCTCTAAATTCTTCTAAAATACTGTCATAACCCCAAACTACCTTGTTTATGGGATGTAGTTATACAGTTGTAATTAATAAGGCAGTGAACTTCTAATACGTGTGAACATGTATATCTGTATAGAGCACATACACATAAATGCAGTTCTTACTTAGCTTTTTAGATTTCTGCTTTAACACTGGAACCATCATCATTCTGAAAAAACAGAACTTACTATCTAATAAATGAATTTTATTAGATATACCTAACAGAGTCATTTTCAGGATATAGTGCTAAATATGAAAAAACAACAACAAAAACGGGCCAGAAGTATATAAGAATACTATCTTTGTGGAGATATCTATATTATTTATATACTATACATACATATGTGCTGCTGCTGCTGCTAAGTTGCTTCAGTCATATGTGTGTGTATATAAACACATATATATATCCGTCTATGAATATGTGCTGGGGAAGGCAATGGCACCCCACCCCAGTACTCTTGCCTGGAAAATCCAATGGACGGAGTAGCCTGGTGGGCTGCAGTCCATGGGGTCGCTAACAGTCGGACAGACTGAGCGACTTCACTTTCACTTTTCTCTTTCATGCACTGGAGAAGGAAATGGCAACCCACTCCAGTATTCTTGCCTGGAGAATCCCAGGGATGGGGGAGCCTGGTGGGCTGCCGTCTATGGGGTCACACAGAGTCGGACACGACTGAAGTGACTTAGCAGCAGCAGCAGCATGAATATGTGCATACGTATGCATTATATACAGGCTTCTCAGGTGGCTCAGTGGTAAAGAATCTGCCTGCCAATGCAGGAGACACAGGTTCCATCCCTGGGTTGGAAAGATCCCCTGGAGGACAAAATAGCAATCCACTTCAGTATGCTTGCCTGGAAAAATCCCACGGACAGAGGCGCCCGGCAGGCTACAGTCCATGGGGGTCACAAAGAGTTACAACTGAGTGATTAAGGACACACATACAATAGAGATGTATCAGTATCACATTATATTTTTAATTTGCATTTCCTTAATGACTAATGATGTTGTGTACCTTTCCATGTGCTTACTGGTCCTTCACAAATACAAGTGTTCTTTCGTGAAGTGTCTTCATGAGTTTTCTGGTCCACTTTTCATTGGATTGTCTGAATTTGTTTGAAGAAAAGGAAAATGTCTTAGAACACAAAGGGGAATTAACACACATGCACGGAAATGATTACCGTGAAATCCAAAAACAGGTCAGGGATAAAGGCAGGTGTTGACTGGAGAGCAGAAGAGTTTAAAGTGAAATCGTAGAGGGGGTTCAGTTATTGTTCACAAGGTCCCAGGTACGGCCATGGGAATTCTGGCTGAAGCAGGCTGGAGGGACAGCAGCATCAGAGGAGAGGAAATGAAAGCGAAAGACCGGGTACGGGAAGGATCATGCATATAACTACTGAAACAACCAAGAATTATAAGAGGAGTATGATGGACAGAAGGAAAATGAACCAGATCTTTTAATATATCAGAGGGAAGAACCTAGGTGTCAGGGATAAAGGCAGGTGTTGACTGGAGAGCAGAAGAGTTTAAAGTGAAATCGTAGAGGGGGTTCAGTTATTGTTCACAAGGTCCCAGGTACGGCCATGGGAATTCTGGCTGAAGCAGGCCGGAGGGACAGCAGCATCAGAGGAGAGGAAATGAAAGTGAAAGACCGGGTACGGGAAGGATCATGCATATAACTACTGAAACAACCAAGAATTATAAGAGGAGTGTGATGGATAGAAGGAAAATGAACCAGATCTTTTAATATATCAGAGGGAAGAACCTAGGTGTTTTTTTTTATGGAATAATATTTTAGTCATAATAAGGAGGTGAAAAAAAGAAGGTTTTTTGAGGTGAGTCAGTGAGAGAAGATTTAAAACACATTTTCTGAAATGGGATAATTAACAGGGTGGGAGAATTATGTCATTGTGGAATTCTGAGTTTAAAAAAGTGTACTGAAAATAAGGTTGTTATGTTTTGCTTTGTCATATTTGATTCATTCAGAAATTTAAATTAATATTTTAAAAGATTTGGTTTCTCAGAGGTGTTAAGAGCTAAGAAAGATTGTTAAACAGAGAGACGTTCATACCAAGTTTCCCTGAAAGGTTGTTTAGAAACGTGCTGAATATAATTCCCAAATTATGGCATGAATATCCTTCAGTGGCTCTGCAAAAATTCAGTCATCCAAATGGCAGAATTCTGTATAGACTGCATTTCTCAGGAGATGATGACCGTCAATATAATTAAACACCGTTGACGCAGACACTCTTATTTAACCAAGTTTAAAGCAATAGCAAAACAAAAACCTCTGCATAAATACAGCTCTTAGAAAATGCCCCATTATTACTAACAGACATTACCTTAGTCCTGCTGTCAGGAGAAACAGACCCATAGACTGGCTGTACTTACCTCACGCTCCTGAGGAGACCTCCAGTGTACTGGACACGACACCAGAGGCTGGGACTGCAGAGGCAACTGAAATGTGGTCCTCATCCTTAGAGGTCATGTTTTGATGTGCAGGACAGGCCAGAAAAGGAGGGGTGGGAGAAGAGAACGAAGAAGAAGAGTGCTCTAGGCCGAAGAAAGTATAAGCAAGGCACAAGACCGAAGTGTGTGTGGGGGTGAGTGTGGTGCAGGCAGAGCAAGGTGGGAGTCAGAGGGAGGGGAACGGGGAGAGAGAGGTGGAGAAAATGAGAAGTCAAGGATGACTTTACGGTTTGCAGTCTTATTGACTTGGTAAGAGGCAGTATCCTCACGTGAGAAATTAAACATCTATAGGCAAAGAGGAATGTGAAGGATAAGCTAAGGAATTTGGTTTCGGATGCATATGTGAAGTGCTCATAAGTGTCTAAGACCAGAGACCGGACTCAGACACATCATAACACAGATGGTAGTAGGAGCAGTGCCTGACGTCAAGCATTTAGGGCCTATACAGTGCTCGACCTTAGGGAGCAAATATATCTGAAAGGCCACGTTAGAAGCACCTGCGGAGATCTTTGAAATCTCACACACACATACACACTTCTTTTATTTAATCCTAAAGTCCAAACCCTTCCGACTAAAATTAGGGCATAACTGTCACTGAGAAACATGGAGA
>SJYX01009938.1:0-52932 GCA_006410675.1 Oreotragus oreotragus
TGCGTTTGTAAATACATTCATTTTGTGATAAGAAATGTGAAATACTCTTCAGCACTTATGAAGTAGGTCCTGCCTTATGACTCAATTTTGTGACTTTTACAGCACAGAGAGATTCCTGGTTAACATTAGAAATATGTGTATACTGATAGTCATGCAAGTTTTAGATAAAATTTTCAAGTGGAAATCTGGTTCTGTAAAAACAGAGACGAGACATTCTATGTTTGCTGAGCAAGAATAATGGTCTTGTAACATGGAACATATGGATATTTAAACAAACACATTTTTATGCTTAGAAATAAAATATGCTCACTGGGAAATTCACATCTTAAAATGTACTCTCCTCTTATAGTCTCATAACTGTATATCAAGAAGTCTTATTCATGCAAATGACTACAACTCCTAGAGAATTGGACACCTCAAGCCAGGTGTCAACCGGTTCTAGTGGTTGTGATGACAGGGAAGCTATTTATGTTCTTTATAATAGTAAATGAATGGGACAAAATTAGAAATCTACAATTAGCCAAGTCTTCTCTTCTTAATAAAAAAGGCAAAGCAGAGTCTTTGATGTGTTTTCTGCTGTTTCATAATATACAATATAATAACCACATATATGTTTGTGCACATGTGTGCATGTATATATATATATATGTATAGTTTACTCTTCAGCATATGATGGATTTCATGTGTGAGTCTGGCAGGCTACTTTAGCCCTTTTGAGGTTCAAATTCCCACATCTATGAAATAAAAATAATAATGCCTTCCTCATAACGTTGTTATGGTGATTATGAGACAAGATTTACCAACACCTAATAACAAAACCTGGCACATAGCATTATGTTTGACAGACTACAACTTAAAAAAAATTTTTTTTAACATTCTTTGTACAAACTGTACCCAGCCAAAGCTAAATGAATTTCTTAGGGATACATGGCTTCGTAATAATCAGATGACGACTACTTTAAGATTGCCGTGTTCAGATCCCAGTGACTAATTCTCTTGTGAAGAAGAATTTAAAATAATTTATAGATGCTTCTCCCTCAAGGAGGTAGGACATAACTCCACTTCTCAAGTGTGGGCTGTGCACAGTGTCTTTTTTATAAAGAGTACGGCATGCAAGGGGGAAAAGAGAGTAACTTTACAGTGGAGAAACCTGACGAATGCTATCTCATCCAGGTGATGAAAATCAGTGTCAACAATAGTAAGTCATGCTGACAGTGTGTCTGCTTATCAGTGCCATAAAAATAACACAGAATGGCACTGTCCTCTGTGGTCTCCTCCTCAAACCCTACAACCTCAGTCTAACTGTGACAGAAGCACCAGAAACTCTCACTTTAGGGATGGTCAACAAAATATATGATAGGCACTCTTCAAGAGTGTCAAAGTTATCAAAGTACCAGGAGCCCAAGGAGACATGATGAATAAATGTCATATGACATCCTGAATGGGATTCTGGACCAAATTAAGGAAATCTGTCTGAACGAAATGTGGAGTTTAGTTTAACAAAAAAAGAAAAAAAAGAAAGAGACAGACAAGCAGAAACACATCCTAGGAAAAATGTGTACTGTTTTGGATTTGATAGACTTTTGTGATTATACCATGTGATGGATTTCTCTAGACTTCAAGAAGACATATCAGATAATTCTGTAGTACTATGAATAATTCTCTCAGCAAGAATCTGAGAACAGTTTTGGTACACAGTGACTCCTCTTTACAGTTACTTGAAAAGCAAAAACCTGCAAAATAATATATTTCAACTTCTCAGATCTCAAGAATCTTTTAAAAGCTTCCTAAAATAAGAGCGATCAGGCTTTCCCTACCTGGCATAGAAACCTATGACACATGCTAATGTTTATGGGTAATATGATAGTTAGGTGCGGAAAATATTATACTTGTGAAAAACAAAGTCCTATATGAACATATAAAAATGAATTTACTAGGCCACAAAGGATGCATTAAGTGCAATCTGATGTATTTTGTTACCCTCCTACAATAATGCAAATGAAAAAAATTAGTAAACTTGCTAATAAGCACATACTTGACAAAACATTACAATCTCTATGAATGTCTTTCTTCCATGCTCTTGAGGCTTATACCTTTAGTAGAAAAAACTAGGATATAATTTTTCTTCCAAAAATGTTATTAATTTCCTTTTTTCTATCATTAGAAAGGCTATGAGTTGTAACAGAACAAGAAATCAGAGCTATATCATTTTATCGAAATACTTCCTGTAAAAATACCCATAAAATTTTATTACATTAATTCAGATCTGAAAGTATTCTAGTTTGTAAATATGGATATGGTTTTAACTCCTCTATTTTGTAACATTTGTAATGAGCATCACAGATGCTTGTAATTATAGATTGCCTACAAATGAAGGATGAAATATTCCCTGCTTATTTTAGCTTACAGAAAATGGTTAAGGGCACCACTCAAGCAAGCCAACAAAATCTGCATCATGTTATTCTTTTGTATGCCTCATGAAAAGGTATTTTTAAGATGTGGTATGGTGTTATCTGTGTTGCCTGATGTCAGATCTCATTACTTGGTCACTCAAGATAAATCTGTTGTGTGTTAGCTAGGAGTTTATGAAGTATAATTTGAAAAGTCAGAAATCTGACTTGGTTTTCCAAAAAAAAAAAAAGATTGCCGTGATAAAATCTCATAAATTAGGGATGGAAAAACATTCTAGAGCTTGGCCAATTTAAGGCTGATTTGTGGACTGTCTTTATTGCCCTTTTTATTCTTTAGAGATGACACAATTAATGGTAGTGTTCTTTAACAGTGTAAAAATGGCTTTTGTCTTAAACTTTTCTGCAGATGCATTCTTTGTAATAAAGT
Organism: Oreotragus oreotragus; assembly: GCA_006410675.1. NCBI lineage: Eukaryota > Metazoa > Chordata > Mammalia > Artiodactyla > Bovidae > Oreotragus > Oreotragus oreotragus. Next base: position 2,839 of record SJYX01009938.1, read on the forward strand.
CTGTCCTGGAATCTGTGCAGATGGTTTATAGAGCCTGAGATTAATCAAAATGTGTTCTCCACAGTTACATTTATTAATTTGTTCATTCACTAAATATTTATTGACTAGTATCATTTGTGCCAACTTTGTCCTGAAACTCTGGGGACAGAAGTGAGCAAAAAAATAGATATCATATCTAACTTCACAGGATGTACAGTCTAGGAGGACATGGATATTAATCAAATTAATATTTTAAGCTAACACAATAAAGAAGAGATACAGAAGAGACAAAGACAGTGAGAATATAAAATAAAGAATTGGACTTGGTCAGGATTTGACCTGTTCAGCTACTGATGCACTATAGATATTATAAACATTTATCTTAAAAAAATAGGGATTTCCCTTGTGGTCCAGTGGTTAAGACATTGCACTCCCAGTGCATGGGGCACTGGTTTGATATCTGGTTGGGGAACTAAGATCCCACAGACCATACAGTGTGCCCTAAAAAAATTCAGAAAAGAAAAGAACTAAATGAATGAACCCAATTTGTCTATATTCTCTGACTATCTCTGTATTTGTATCAGGGAAACCCTAGAGTTTTGTGGTTCTACTTCCTTAATCAGCAAGTATTTGCTCTCAGTTCTCCCAATCTCTCTATTGTTGCTCCATGCATACAATCCATGATTAGTTTTTTGGTTTTTTTTTTTTTTTGATCACCTGAATTTGACTCTGAAACAACTTGACAAAAACGGGGAGAAGAAGGAAGAAAGGAAACTAGCTGTGTATGCAGAGCCACATGGGCTAATTTAATATGTATCATTCTCTCCTGAAGACCTTGTAATTTGATCTCAGTTGGAAGGTTTCCCTCCACTTACCAGGGCACTCTGGTAGGATCTGAGGAGTTTACATTCATGGAGGGTGCAGGCTCAAGAAATGGAATAAGACTTTTATTTTCCAGTGTCAAACTTGGGCTGAGAGTTTCTCTGTTATGACACCAATACATATTCAAAAGTAGCTTTGTTAGATGCTCATTCCATCCAGCATTATCAATCTTCTGCATATATCTAGAGAGGGGACTGAGAGATTTTGAAGTAACTATATTCTATAACCTTGTGAATAAGGACCTTGTTACTAGTCTTGCTTTTAATACGATGTATAGGTGATATTTGTAAGCTTGCTTTTAAAAATAGAAAACCCAAATGAAATGTGACCAATTAAAAAAAACAGATTAACGAGTATGTCTACACAGATAAACTGGAACAGCTATTTGATTGAAGAGATCTGTCAGTTCAGCATAAAACTGGTTTGAATGACTTTTTCTATTAGTTTGATTTGACCTACAAGGTAGTCATAGTATTATAATACCAAGACAACAGAAGTACCCCATTTCTTAGAATCAGGTTCATGAAACCTGAAGGTTACCTAACCCCACCTTCCAGCCAACACAGGAATATTTTTTTAATACAAATTATGTTTCCTAAATTTCCCCTCAGCTTGATCACATGTAGCAAAGAAGAACTTGCTCGTAGGCAAGCAGATAATTCCATTCTAATGTAGTTATAACTACCTGGACTTTTTCTTTTGTATCAGGTTGTAGCTTCTATTCATTTCCCTTTGGAAAAAAACAAGTGTTTCTCACTTCTGCACAAATGCCTTCAAAGAGTTAACATGAAAGTAATCTTAGACATCTTACTTTTTCTGAACATCACATTCCTCACCTGAAAAAGGAAGCTAATAACATTACCTATTAGGATTTATGCAGGAGTCAAAGCAGACTTGTTTTAAGTGGACTCCAGCACATTGAAAGCACTACTTTATCAGTGTTGCAGTTGTTATAGTATTGTTGTTGTTAGACTGTTATTTTGCCTCCCTAAATGTTTGTGAAGCTATGCATTCTTTCCTTCCTCCTTTGTTCATAATAGTCTTCTGTCTATTTTACCTTCAAATATAGGCTAAACACAGTGCCACACATGGTCCTAACATACAGAAAAGCATGTGCTGTATGTGCTTAGTCACTCAGTCATGTCCAACTTTTGCGACCCCATAGATTGTAGCCTGCCAGGTTCCTCTGTCCATGGGATTCTCCGGGCAAGAATACTGGAGTGGGTTGCCATTTCCTTCTCCAAAGGATCTTCCTGACCTAGGAATCGAACCCAGGTCTCCTACATTGCAGGCCGACTTTTTACCAACAAGGGAAGCCCACTATTGCCACCATAAATAGGACTTCATTTCCTCTGCAGGATTATAAATACAGATGTGCAGATGACCAAAAGTTATGAAAACCTTAGGACGGTTTTGTTCATTTTTCTGAACATTCTCTTTTTTTCAACCCAAAGATTATTCATTCTTAGTATCTTTATTACACCATTGGTCACACTATCAAATAATTCTTCAGATTTTTGTTATGCAAACAGTTTTGCATCTGTCCTTCCTCATATTTGTTTGTTTGTTTCATCTTAACCCAAACATCAAACTTTCCATTTATCTACATTAAACTGTATTTTTCTCTGGGTGAGCTTTTTGGTTTAGCCCATTAAGAATCCTTAACTTCTTATCCAACAAATTATGCTTTAATCATAACTTTGGTCTTCTGCACATCTGACAAATCTGTGTTCTAAATCTTCAGACAAGCCATGATTGTTAACTAAGGCATGGTGAGGATTAGTATTTCAACATTATATTTATAATCCTGCAGAGGAAATGAAGTCCTATTTATGGTAGTAATGGTGGGGCTGGAAAATAAGGGATTGAATCTGGGTATGATTCCTCAATTTTAATTTTTAACATCCAGTGTTCAGGTAAAGCTTAAATGTTTTGGTCTTCCTTGATTTTAGGCATGATTTTCTTTTCTTAATTTTTTTTCTCACTCTCACCTACATAGAATGTATATGACACATCAGGCCTGATAGGCTTAATGTTGTAGCTGAGAGGAACAATAGATGACACTAGCATTTAGTGTAGTAAAACTCTACTTTAGTAAGAAAAAGAGATTATTCTTTTCAGACATAGACTCCAGCTTGTCAGTCTCCATGGGACTTGTTGACCGACTCTTGGAGGCATATCACTTTAAAAAGGACTTAATAGTCTCTCGTGACAATGGACAATTTTGAAATTCAAGGCTGGTCTATTGATAATTTCAACAAGTCAGTACACATAAACAGGACTGTAAAGGAAATCCTCATTTTCCCAACTCATTTTTTCTCAATAAAATGGATACTCAAGTAATTGAGTTGCACTTTAGGGTTGAGTGGAAATTTGGAAGTCATTTAGTTTATCCTCTCTCTCCATACAAAACCTGTCTGAGGCTGACCTCTCAAATATGTGTCATTACACCCCTGAACTGATGATTTTTTCTTTTCCTGAAATGAATGCTCCTGGAGCCTGGGATGATACTAAGGAGTTAGAAGGGTAGCATAAAAGCTCCCAGAGGGTCAGCAGTTCTAACCATTAGATAGTTCTCCTAGATAGAAGTCCTTCCCGGGACTTGTTCTTAGTAGTTCACCTCCTAACAATATGTATGTTAAATTGGTGTGCACTTTGTAGCTGAAGTCTCACCCATGGAGTGAACATGCTGCCTGGGACCCTTTCCTTATCGGGACTCCAGATGTGCTGTGACACGGGACTTCGCTGCACTGTTTTAAGTCTGAATGTTGGTCAAAACCCAATTTGGTGATGTACTCTCTGCTCTTTCTGTTTCTCTTCTTTTAATGTTAGTATATTGAAAGTAAGCTAGATAATTCTCTAATAAATATCTGTACTATTTATTTGTCTGTAATGAGTGGCTTATTTTGTTAACAAATCCTTCGAACCTGAGATGAAAGTGAAAACTTTCTGCTAAACGTTAATTGGCTCTGTGACCAGGATTTGTGAGACAAAATGCCACTCTTAAAGAAAAAAGAGATTAAGGTTGATGAAGTTTTTATTCCCAGATGGGAAGATTCACCTTATTGCTCATTAGCTACTGAATGGGACATATTCACTGAATTATGTGAGAATTGGAACCTTAAATTAAATCGGGCCAAACCTTTAGAGGGCTTCCCTGATAGCTGGTAAAGCATCTGCCTGCAATGTAAGAGACCCCGGTTTGATTCCTGGATTGGGACATTGTGCTGGAGAAGGGATAGGCTACCCATTCCAGTATCGTTAGGTTTCCCTTGTGGCTCAGCTGGTAAAGAATCCAGCTGCAATGTGGGAGACCTGAGTTCGATCTTTGGGTTGGGAAGATCCCCTGGAGAAGGGAAAGGCTACCCACTTCAGTGTTCTGGCCTGGGTATAGTCCATGGGGACACAGAGAGTCGGACACTACTGAGTGACTTTCACTTTCACTTTTCACTTGCAGCTTCCCAGCTATTTGAAGACAGTTATCATGTGGGAAAAGTTAAATGAGTGATGTGATGGCATGAATACCACAGCAGACCCTTGCCCTAAATTCCTTTTAAAATGCTACCAGTTGGAGAGGCATTTGTATTTAGGATCATGTTCCCCTAGAGGAGTAATACGGTTATCTGGATTGTTTTTCCTGGCATATGACATCTATTGATGACCTCAGTGAATGCTATATTGCATTTATTTAGAAATGAATATGTATGTGAATGGACAGAATGTGAACCAAAACCCCTCAGTCAATGTATATTGAAGTGGAGTAAATCTTATTTACTTGCTCATTTTTTGATGAAATTTTGTTACTTAAAAAATATTTCACATTGAAATACTTAACTGTGCTATACTTTCTTCAACCGCTTCTCTCAATTCTTTAACATGAGATCAAATATTGCCTCCTCTGGGAAACTTTCTTGAGGTCTCTATACTGTTTTGCGTCCTCGTTTATTTAGCTTCACTGATAGCTCAGTTGGTAAAGAATCCCCTCCGCAATGTGGGAGACCCCGGTTTGATTCCTGAGTCAGGGAAGATCCCCTGGAGAAGGAATAAGCTACCCTCTCCAGTGTTCTTGGACTTCCCTTGTGGCTCAGCTGGTAAAGAACTTGACTGCAATGCAGGAGACCTCGGTCTGATCCCTGGGTTGGAAAGATCCCCTGGAGAAGGGAAAGGCCACCCACTCCAGTATTCTGGCCTGGAGAATCCCATGGACAGTCTGTGGGGTTGCAGAGAGTCAGACACGGCTGAGCACCTTTCACTTTGCTTATTTGCTGTCTAGCTCACTGTGCGTGTGTTTTGCCACTCCCGTTGTCATACTCACCACACTGTTTGTTTTCTTATTCTCACCTCCTGATAATACTGGCATTTATTGAGTACTTATAATGTTCTGGATATTCCTGGTGGCTCACACGGTAAAGCGTCTGTCTACAATGCAGGAGACCCGGGTTTGATCCCTGGGTTGGGAAGATCCCCTGGAGAAGGAAATGGCAATCCACTCCAGGACTATTGCCTGGAAAATCCCATGGACAGAGGAGCCTGGTAGGCTACAGCCCATGGGGTCGCAAAGAGTCGGACACAGCTGAGCGACTTCACTTCACTTCTATAATGTTCTGAGTTCTGTCTACAAGGTTTACCTGTATTGGCTATGTTGATCCTCAAAACAAACTTGCAAAACTGTTATCATTCCCATTTCAAAGGAGAGGAAATTAGTGCATGGAGAGTTAAGGAAATTGTCCAAAATCATAAAAGCTTAAGTCCCAGAAAGTCTGATTCCAGAGCTTGGGCTCCTAACTGTTACCCTGTACTGCTTCTCTAGGTCAGCTCCTAGAAGTCAGGAGTAGGCTTTTATCTTAGTATCGTTAACATCTGGTACACTGTCTAGAACATGGTAGGGATTTGATAAATAGTATTACTTGAATGAATAAATGAATGTTTTCTACTTAAGTATTTTGAGTGATAGAAGACAAAAATCCTCATAGGACTATAAAAGCTTGTCTTATTCAATCTCTTATTTTATAACTGGAAAAGCCATGATTCACAGGGGTAAGTTCCACCTATAAGATCACTTACATAGTTTAGCTGACATTTTTTAACCTTTTATCATATCCCAGAAACTGTTTCAGATTCCTTACATGTATAATCCTATCTGATCCTCATCTGAGTAAATATTATCTCCATTTTAGAGATGAGGAAATAGGCATAAAGAGGTTGTCCAGTGTCTCATAGTTGTTAAGTGGCAAATCTATGAATTCAGTTAACTGGCTTCAGAATTCATGTTCTTGCCTGTATACTAAATTGACTCTCAGATATTTAATATTGTCAGATCTAGTCCCAAGTGAATGCTAATTTCCAAAGTACACTGTATCCATATCCTGTACATATAGTTCAAAAAATACACTTATTTTAACTTATTCTCAATCTTTGTCTAAATTTTTATAATGCACTTAGTATGTTTTATTTTATTCGAGCATCTTGATCTTTAGAATATATTTTACATGTCCAAAATGTTATTGAGACAAATACTTATGTAGCTGTTAAAGCAATCCTTTAATTTATCCTAGAGAACTTTCAACCTTTTAAAAAAGGTCATTTATGAGCCACTGAAATTGTCAGTGGCTGTACATAGAATTTGAAATGTGTGTGTGTGTATACACATAGGTATTACAATTTTAGAATGGAGGGAAGATTGGGAGCCATCATAGAGGGCTGCTAAGGAGCGGAGAGATAAGTGTAGCTTATGTTTAATGTTTGTTTTTCTGTACTCAGGATATGGCTTTTTTACTCTATAGATTTTATTTTAGGGGGAGCATTAGTTGTTTGATTACTTGTTTGTGTTATGCTTGCAATTAGTTTACAGATTGTAAAAAATAAAAATTCCTTTAGAAGTTTTGTACTTTTTACTGAGGCTGTATTAAATGTATAGTTGAACAACTATACATTTTTGTTGGTCTTGGCTTGTGATTCATAAGCTTTTACTACTAAATGGACCTCCAAACCCAGGAGTCACATTTTATTCCTTTATCTAGGGATAAAGGAATACATAGAATACATAGAAAACAGGAATACATAGAATTTGAAATGTGACTGTTACGTAATAGTCTGATGATCATCTGTGAGATGGGCCATGTGAGCCAGCAACTTCAGGTGTAAAAATCTTATGCATTTAACCCCTCAATTTCTAAAGCCCCCTATCTGCTATCTGCTCCAAAGACTGTCATCTCTGAATGTTTATTTTAGATACTAATAGTATAACCCAGTGTTTTTTTGTGTAGCTGAAACAAATTATCTAGTCAATAATGCTTTTATTTACACATTTTTAAATAAAATTCATTTTCAAAAAGAGGTTCTGTATTCTTCCTGATGCTTTGTGTGTTCTAGACTTGCTCCAATATGCCTCTCAAGCCCAAAATACCTGGGGAGACTCAGGCAACCTGAGGCAATATATAGACCTAGCAAAGGATTTTCATCATTTTTGATTATTCCCCCCACCCCTAATCTGACAGAAGACCAAATGTAAATTACTGAATCTTATTATAGAGTATTAGCATAACTTTCTTGCATTAGACCCAATCCAGGCAATGCCTTCCTGTGAAGAGTTACTGCCTGTTAGGATTTAACTGAAAATCACATCTAAATGAGAGAAAACTAGAATTGCTTTGCTTGATCATAGAATTTATAATTGAGTTGAATGTTAGTTTTCCACCCTACCTCCATGTGCATTAATCTTGCAGCAAGTTGACTAGTACATAGTGTTCTCTGCTTATCTTTTGTATATGTGTTGCAGAAATCCTTCTTTAGAAAGGCCTTCATTTTCTAGCAAGGATTTAAACTGACACTAGGTGAAAACAGTGGCGTAGTTACATCAAGATCTGCAGTTGTTCATGTGTCCAACAGCAGAGAAGTGTTCACTCTTCATGCACAAATGTTTGAGTCATAATTTCCTGGTTCAATCTATTTTGTAAAATTTAATCCTGTTTCATTTTTAGTTTTATTCACAACATCCAAGTAGGCAAGCGCTAGTCCTTTTATATGCATCGAAAGACATGTTCTGTACATGCATGTCCTACTTAAATTTTTTAAACTCTGATCCCACCTCCAACCTGATTCCTGCTCCTCAGCCTTCAAGCCCCTCCAATGCCTGCCCCTGCCCCCCCAAAAAAACAAGTTTGGAAATCTCTACAAGCTGTAGAATGTGCTTCTAGATACACAGAATTGAAAATAATCCCGTTACATTCCACCACATGTTGGAATTGTTGAACAAATCTACTTAGAGGATCCCTGGTGTGTTTTATCACACTCATACTGTGAAAGACTCACATGTGTCTTGTCCCTTGAATGGAAGCCTAACACAGAGACTCAAATGTCCAAAATGAACTAGTGAAATTGTGATGATTCTTTCTGTGTGTTTTCATAGGGCAGGTCGAATCTGCTGAAAATTACTTGGATTCCATGAAATTTATGATAGGCATTTTTAGCGTTTACCCAACAAACAGTGCTTTGTTCTTAGTTCATCTATTTTTAAAGCAAAGGACAGAAAGTTGAAAATGAGTTTTAGAGTAAATTTCCACTTTGATTCAGTTGTACAGTTTATTCGGTGTTTTTTTCTCCTAATACAGTGGCATTCTGGAAAGGCAGTTGAGCATGTTCTAAAAGGTCTAAGACTATGTAAGACTATATACTAGAAATAACTTATGTTATGTGAACTGGTTTGACCATGCATCCAAATAGCATAAAGCTTGTGTTAGCAAAAATAACAGTGATCTTCCCTAAGTTTTGACTACTGAAGCTGTTATAATCATTGGTAGTAGGGCACAGTGGATTTTCTTATTCATGCCCAGTTCCCACATACTATGAGTTGAATCCTAATCAACTTTTCATTTTGCTCTACTGGCTTAAAATGTTTTACTTAATTAAAATGTTTTATTGTGTATCCCCATCTAGTCGCTGGAAATGTGGACAAGTTTGCTCTTTGAATATGAAATGAAGCCAAAGTTTACTTCATGTGAGATGTTAAAAAAAAAAAAAAAGAGTGAAAAACCAGAACACAAAAGGTTACATATCTAGAGCTCTTAGAATTAATACTAATAATAAATGCTGGGAATGAATGCTCTGAGCATTCAAAAAAAAAAAAAATAGAAACCTTTTTTCCTGACTAGAGGGCAGATTTTCTTGTAGTTATGNAAAAAAAAAAAAAAGAGTGAAAAACCAGAACACAAAAGGTTACATATCTAGAGCTCTTAGAATTAATACTAATAATAAATGCTGGGAATGAATGCTCTGAGCATTAAAAAAAAAAAAAAATAGAAACCTTTTTTCCTGACTAGAGGGCAGATTTTCTTGTAGTTATGAGAAATAACTTTAAAGTTTGACTATCCCAGGTTTGAACTGCTAACTATGTGACTTTCTGCTAGTTACTTAAGCTTTGGGGCCTTAATTTTGTCATGTGTAACACATAAAGAGAGTATAATAGAATTTATTTGATAGGATTATTGGGAAAATTAAGTAAGACAATACATGTGAGGCAATTAGCGTAATATTTGACCTCTTGGACCCATGTGCAATGTGTTCAATATTTAATTAGTGAGAAAGCAGAGAAATTGAAATTTTATTTAAAAAATTCACTTTTTAAAATTTGAAATAAGGAATATATTGCTGCATGAAACATAACATTTTGATTTTTATTTTAATACTTTCTCACTCCTTAGATACAATTATTCATTTTCACTCACCAGATTATCTGCTAGATATAGTTGCAAAGACTCGTTCAAAATGTTTTAAAATTAGTTTTTTCATTGTTATACTTTAGAAAATTTATACTTTATGATACTTCTACTTTTTGATTAGAGGCATTTCCAACCTGTAACTGGATCAGAGAACTCAGACTTTCTTTTAATATGGACAGTTCTAAGAGCATTTGATGAGTTTATTAAAGTTATAATGCAAATTCACAAGTCAGATATTTTATTAGCAGTTTTTCTGTAATACATTGAAACAGACAATGGAAGTTAATGGAATCTCAAAGATAAACTCATTGTTTATTCTTGTTTACATCTTGCATGTTAGAATTCAACATAAAATACTCCAGTCACAAAGACCAATTAGCAGACCACTGTAATTAATGGCAGACATCAGTCAATTCTTGTTTATCAGTGCATACTGGAATTTCAGTATGTCTTTCCGTATTTCAAAAACTGTCTTAATCCCAACTTGGCCTTCAGTTGCAGAAACTTGCAAGTAATTATTGGATAAAAAGATTGTTGTATTGATTCTCTATTTTATTTTTGTTTTCATGTTCAGTATGAACATAACTTTCTGTTAAAAAATAGCTTTTATAGGTAGAGAAAGAGCTGAAATAGTTTTAATAACTAGTTCACTTCCACCTACAGTTATTGTCCTAAAAAATTCCCTTAGGTATATTTTCACCTTTTTGGGGTGTGTGTCTGTATATATGTGTGTGTATGTAATTTCCTAAATCAAGCTTCTTGGGAGGCATACTGAATGGTTTAAATTTCAGACAATGACATAAATAACTTTCTTCTGGTAAAGAGACTTATCCACATATTAATAGTTTCAGTTGACTAAGACTGTGAGATATAAACAACTCAGCTGGCTGCTTTTAGGTTTAGTGGCAGTTCTGGCAGTTATACATGGCAACTTACCTCTTGGAAAAGAGAGATTGGGGTTAGCAAAAATATATTTATTATTTTAAATTTTGTTTACTGGAACAAATTTAGAGTAAGTAGGCTCAATTTTCACCTTAGCAACCACAAAACAGTCTCATGTGGAAATCTGAGTTAATTGATAATCATATTACAGTGTATTCCAGGGATGTTTAATTCCCCATAAAGTGTCCATTTGATTAGTTGGTTAACTACTTCACCCATTAGCATAAATTGAGTCGATGATGCCATCCAACCATCTCATTCTCTGTTGTCCCCTTCTCCTCCCATCTTCAATCTTTCCCAGCATCAGGGTCTTTTCCAATGAGTCAGCTGTTTGTATCAGGTGGCTAAAGTATCAGAGCTTCAGCTTCAGCATCAGTCTTTGCAATGAATATTTAGGATTGATGTCCTTTAGGATTGATTGGTTTGATCTCCTTGTAGTCCAAGGGACTCTGAAGAGTCTTCTCTAGCACTACAGTTTGAAAGCATCAATTCTTCAGTGCTCAGCCTTAATTATTACTGTTTATCACTTCTTTATTACCATTTTATTATTATTATTATTATTATGGTCATTATCATTATATCCAAGTAAGAGTAAGACACATCATGCATGTGACAGTTATATTCTTCTGCCATCTCTACATTATACTTTTGGGAGCATCTTACTCAGGGATTTCAGACTTGTGAACTCAACTTTATGGACTGCTGTTGTGAAATCGAAAAAAAAAAAGTAATACCTAACAGTTGAGAGCTAGGTTTATTTGATGGGAATTATGGGAAGGCAATGGCACCCCACCCCAGTACTCTTGCCTGGAAAATCCAATGGACGGAGTAGCCTGGTGGGCTGCAGTCCATGGGGTCGCTAACAGTCGGACAGACTGAGCGACTTCACTTTCACTTTTCTCTTTCATGCATTGGAGAAGGCAATGGCAACCCACTCCAGTGTTCTTGCCTGGAGAGTCCCAGGGACGAGGGAGCCTGCTGGGCTGCCGTCTATGGGGTCACACAGAGTCGGACACGACTGAAGTGACTTAGCAGCAGCAGCATGAGGACTTCAAGTCTGGGAAACAGCATCCCAGGTGACCCTGAGAGAACTGTTTCTGAGGAGGTGGGGGGAGGAGCCATGCTATAAGTTTTCAACAGGGGACAGGTAATCTGAATATTAAAAGATAATTGTTAATTTAGGAAAACCAGATATCTCACATAAGGGGTTTAGCACTCTTCCATGTATGGGAAAATGCAAGTGTCTGGCATCATTGAATTTGTTACATTTATATGCATCTCAGCTATCTGGAGGAGAAGGCAATGGCAACCCACTGCAGTACTCTTGCCTGGAAAATCCCATGGATGGAGGAGCCTGGTGGGCTGCAGTCCATGGGGTCGCGAAGTCAGGCACGACTAAGCAACTTCACTTTCACTTTTCACTTTCCTGCATTGGAGAAGGAAATGGCAACCCACTCCAGTGTTCTTGCCTGGAGAATCCCAGGGACAGGGGAGCCTGGTGGGCTGACGTCTGTGGGGTCACACAGAGTTGGATGTGACTGAAGTGACTTAGCAGCAGCAGCAGCTCAGCATCCTGCTTCTTGATTTTTTACATCCTTAATTCTTCCTTCACCATACAGGGTGGTGGATGTGGTAGATGGCTGACTCTTGCACTTTCTTTTCTGACTTACTGGGGTAAGTGGCTAATGGCTGTTGTATAGCAAGTATTATTCTACCTGGGCTCAGAAATTTACATTTGGAAGGCTGGAGTCCCTGATGACTGTGACATTCTTATTTGCTGAAACATCAGGAAATATTTCATTTCACACTATGTATGTATGTATTACTATATAATAATTTAGTAAATGTACAACCTAATACCTAATATAGAATAGACGTGATATCATTGAGTAGACACTGTTATTTGTCACAGGAGTAAAGTTATGATACCAGCCATATAGTTAGATTCATAAAAATAAAGTATCATATGATACAACTCAATTATATTGAAGAAAAATTATAATTTGAGGCATGCCTCCCATTGACTACAAACCAAAATAATTTTAAACATAAAAATATTGCTCTATTCTGTCTTGACCATATTTCTGAAAAAGTAAGATGTTCAAGATAAGTATAATTCAGAGATTTGCTTTTTATTTTTTACATTTGGGTCTCTAGGTTTTATATTTCCATTAAAAAATTAAATGTGGTATCATAATAAACTGAGATTTATAGTTTGGAAAAATGCAATGAAAATGGTTCAGCTCAGTTCAGTCGCTCAGTCATGTCCGACTCTTTGCGAGCCCACGAACTGCAGCACGCCAGGCCACTCTGTCCATCACCAATTCCCGGAGCCTACCCAAACTCATTCATTGAGTTGATGATGCCATCCAACCATCTCATCCTTTGTCGTCCCCTTCTCCTCCTGCTCTCAATCTTTCCCAGCATAAGGGTCTTTTCAAATGAGTCAGCTCTTCGCATCAGGTGGCCAAAGTATTAGAGTTTCAGCTTCGACATCAGTCCTTCCAATGAATAACAAGGACTGATCTCCTTTAGGATGGACTGGTTGGATCTCCTTGCAGTCCAAGGGACTCTCAAGAGTCTTCTCCAATACCACAGTACAAAAGCATCAATTATTTGACGCTCAGCCTTCTTTCAAACTCTCACATCCCATGATCACTGGAAAAACCATAGCCTTGACTAGACAGACCTTTGTTGGCAAAGTAATGTCTCTGCTTTTGAATATGCTGTCTAGGTTGGTCATGACTTTCCTTCCAAGAAGTAAGCGGCTTTTAATTTCATGTCTGCAGTCACCATCTGCAGTGATTTTGGAGTCCGAAATACAGTCAGCCACTGTTTCCCCATCTATTTGGCATGAAGTGATGGGACTGAATGCCATCATCTTAGTTTTCTAAATGTTGAGCTTTAAGCCAACTTTTTCACTCTCCTCTTTCACTTTCATCAAGAAGCTCTTTAGTTCTTCTTCATTTTCTGCCATAATGGTGGTGTCATCCGCATATCTGAGGTTATTGATATTTCTCCCAACAATCTTTATTCCAGCTTGTGCTTCATCTAGCCCAGCACGTCTCATGATTTACTCTGCATATAAGTTAAATAAGCAGGTGACATGAGAATGGTAGGCCACATTTAACATTTCTTTTTACTTCCAGGATTTGAGAAAACTTTTTATTTCCGGGCCTTAAGAAAACTTATACAAACTGGTTTGCTGTGCATTTCACTTTCTTCTCTGCTCAGTATTGTGTATGTTGATTTATCTTGTTTATAGATATTGTAAACATTTGGAAAGGTTTAGGGGAAGATATTGGGCAAAATAGCTAGAAGTTCAAGTTCACAGATTTAAGTAAACCTGTATTTTGAGTCAATATATGACTTTAAGTCATCCCTAAATGATTTAAAAGAGAAGTCAAAACACTTGTGACCTTCTCTACAGCTTAATTTTTAGATCAGGCTGTTTGACTTGAGAAGCTTTTATTCAAGCCTTGAACCCAGAATGCCACTGAGCATGGAGTTTCTTTTTAAAGAGAAATATGCATGTGGAATGTTGTTGCTACAGAGAAGATTATGCAAACATCTCAACTTTGCTCAAGAAATCCAAGTTCACAGAAGACTATTTGTAACTTCAACTGCTACCCAGCTTTCAGTTTTACTGTTGATCAAATGATGTTTGATTGACCTACTTATAATATCACAAAGAACATTTCTGAACCTAAGATTTTTTGCTTTTGTGCGTTTGAAGGAAAAGCATAATGAACTCCATTTTGATATAATGACAGTGCTGTCCCATCAGTTGATGTGCTGAGGCCTCAGGTCTCAGGAATACTTTCCACATGGTAGAAAACCAGTGAAGATCAACTTTCTAACTTCTTGTTCTTATTAAAAAAATGCTTTTTATGGCTTCATTCCAATCTCAAAGTCGCTATACTTTGGATGTTTCTAAGACTATTTCTATGTTTGAAAATGTTGACAAAAGAAACTAATGCGGAGGGATGTTCTTCAAACAGGTTCATTCTTAAAGATAAAAGCCTTGATTGAGAGTTTAGTCAGGCCCCACTGCCTGTCTTATTAGAGATATTTTATTGTAGTTTTGGCCACAGGTAAGGGATATTTAACATCAACCATACTAAATAGGAAAGTTTACCTACAATGATTCATGAAGACAGGTCAGGAATTGCAATAAATATCAATTTTGTTATTAATGAACTTTCCTTTTGAAATATTGTGCCCCATTCAAAACATAAACTGGTTCACCAAGGTACATGATGCAAACACTTTTGTATTAATTTGACTTTCATTCCTAGAATGGAAGACCAGAATTAAACCACTTACCTACCTTGGGAATTTGGTAATAGTTGTTAACCATAAGATGTGGGAAAACAGGAGATACTTCCTGGAAATGTGAGCAGAGAATTCAATTTGGACCTTTAGCAAGTGACTCAGTATGTTAGAGTTTGTCACTTATTAGTTGGATATATGGGACAGCTCCTTGTAAAATTATATAGAAAAAAAATAGAAATATAAACCAAGGAAGTATGCTAAAACTTCAAATTTTTATTTATTTATACATAAAGTTACAGAAAACAGTTTTCTATATTTCTGAGCTATTCATATAGAGACAAAGAAAGGACTGCTATGCAATGAACTTATTTTGAACCAAATCTAAGTCCTTTGTTAAACCCATTCTGCTGTCTTTTCTAACCATATAACCTTAGTAAAGGGAAGAGAGGCTACACAGTGAGGTCGCAAGACATCTGGAAGCTATTTTTAGGTTGAGTAAAAGCTTTGGAGAGAGGATTTTGAGAAGGTGGGTAGAGAGGATGACATATGGGAGCCAAAGGTCACTAGAGGCCAGCAGAAGCTGTTTACAGACCACTTCATTTTACAAGCACAGACAGTGTTTTGGGAAAGGACACGTAGACATTTACACCTCTTAGATAGGGCTCCTATTGTATATTCTTTGCCTTCTCAACAAAAACACACAAATGTATTTTACAGGCCACTTTAACAGTAGCATAGATGTATTTGTTTGTTTTAAAGGCAGAAAAATAAATGTTACGTTGAATTAAAGAGCCAGGAACAATGTTAGGTACAAGAGATTTGTCAGAGAAACCTGAAATTTCCATCCTGAATTCAAACCTCTCCAGAGTATTAAATTAGATACTTAGAGTTGTACACTATATCTCAATTCATTAGCATGCCACTTAGATTTGTTAATAATATATGTAGTACTTTTGAGTAGAAAATGCACTGCTTTCTACTTGGTGTGTACTTCTCGTATATTCCTATACATGTAGAAAGACATCAGTTTACTCTAGTGACTAAAAAGTAGTTGAAACATTATATCGAAGTATCTATAATACTAACAGATACTCAAAAGTGAGGGAAAACTGGCCCCAAACTTGCTCTAAATGATTTGTCTTGAAATTGAATTCTATTGTAACAAGTAAACAGAATATTCAGTCCTGTCCACCACAAAAGAGACATGTCTTGAGCTAGAAAAGAGAATCTAAATGGTGCTGATAACATCCCACAAACCTAGTCACTCTCCCTACAAAACTTATTCTCAACTATTTTATTATTTAGGCTATTCAAGGTCACATCTATTTTTTTAAAAAAGTAAAGGATGGGATTATAAACCATACTGTATAAATAACATGTTATGCTCTGTTCTTTCAAATATACCACCACTGAAGCAAAGAACAGAAGGGAAATGAAGAGGAGTTGAACTTTAAGCAGTTGTTTTTATTTTCCAGTTAATGACTCAGAGTTCCTCATTGGAAAATTAGAAAATATACACATAGACTAAAGTAAACGCAAATCACCTGCCTTGCTGTAGAGTCGACCACAGTCATTCTTCACATTGTTTGATTAAACTCCCTCAGATTTTCTGTCTTTAGAAAAATATGAATTTATTCAAAAAATAGGATGATTCCATATATGGCATTTCAAGATGCTTTTTTGTCACAACAGTATATAATATGTACATATTTTCATATCAAGAAATGTACTTTGCCATCTCATCATAATAGGAAGAGTTTAGTTATTTAAATGTATTCCACTTTGCCTAGTCATTTACTATTGAACATATAGATTTCTAACCATGTTTATATAGTAATTATAATTGCAGTGAACATCTTTCTAAATACATTTCTGTGCGTATTCCTATTTGTTTTTTGTCAAAATTTTTGGAGGTTGAATTTCTAGATCAAAGGTAACATACAGAGATCCAGTGACAATCTCTAGCAAATTAATGTATATTCATGTTAGCATTCTGTGAGAATAACCATTTCTCAACAAGTAGAAACACACTATACAGTTTTCCAAGCATTGGGCACCATTATTTAAAAAATGCACCAAGCATTTGTCCTTCTGGGATGTAAAGTTATAGTCAGTTTCTCCCTATGCAGACAATTCCAGTAATGAAAAATAGGCTCATAATTCCTTATCATAGTTCACTTATTAAACATTTTCAGAATGTCTAGTATGTGTTTAGGGAAGATTTTGGTGAGTGGAGATTTCTGCCAGAAAGGCTTAAGAACAAGACCAATATTTACCGAGTCTGAGTCTGTATTATGTGCCAAATTCATTTAATCTCATTTAATTCTAACAAACGTATGACAAATAAAAAATATCCTCTCCATTTTTGAGATAGAAAGCTAAAACTCTTGGGGGTTGGGAAGTTTGTGCAAGTTCACAGAGTTAGCCCAAGCTAAGAAGGAATAGGAATCAAAATCTCTTTAGCTTGATTGTCCATGGTTTATCCACAATACCTTAATTGTTAAGGACAGGAGCAAATTTTGTTGCTCATTGCATGCATGTGTGCTAAGTTGCTTCAGTCTTTCCCAGCATCAGGGTGTTTTCCAATGAGTTGGCCCTTCATACCAGGTGGCCTAAGTATTGGAGCTTCTGCTTCAGCAACAGTCCTTTCAATGAATATTCAAGGTTGATTTCCTTTAGGATTGACTGGTTTGATCTCCTTTCTGTCCAGGGGACTCTTAAAGATCTTCTCCAGCAACACAGTTCGAAAGCATCGATTCTTCAGCGCTCAGCTTTCTTTATGATCCAACTTTCACATCTGTACATGACTACTGGAAAAACCATAGCTTTGATTGTATGGACCTTTGTCGGCAAAGTTATATCTTTGCTTTTTGATACACTGTCTAGGTTTGTCATAGCTTTCCTTCCAAAGAGCAAGCATCTTTTAATGTCATGACTGCAATCACCTCCCACAGGGTTTTTGTCACTGCTTCCTCTTTTTCCCCTTCTGTTTGCCAGAATGCTGAGTTTTAAACCAGCTTTTTCACTCACCTCTTTCACTCTCATCAAGAGGCTCTTTAGTTCCTCTTCACTTTCTGCTATCAGGGTGGTATCATCTGTGTATCTGAGGTTGTTGATATTTCTCCTGACAATCTTGATTTCAGTTTGTGATTCTTCCAGCCCAGCATTTCACACGATGTACTCTGCATATAAGTTAAATAAATAGGGTGACAATAGATAGCCTGGTCATATTCCTTTCCCAATTTGGAACCAGTCAATTGTTCCATGTAAGGTTCTAACTATTGCTTCTTGACCCACATACAGATTTCTCAGGAGACAGGTAAGGTGATCTGGTATTCCCATCTCTAAGAATTTTCCAGTTTGTTGTGATCCACACAGTCTAAGGCTTTCACGTAGTTGAAGCAGAAGAAGTTTTTCTGGAATTCCCTTGCTTTCTCTATGATCCAGTGAATGTTCACCATTTGATCTCTTGGTCCACTGCCTTTTGTAAACTCAACTTGTATATCTGGAAGTTCTCAGTTCACATACTACTGAAGAGTAACTTGACGGATTTTGAGCATAACCTTACTAGCATGGAAAATGAGTGCAATTGCACTGCCCTTCTTTGGAATTGGAATGAAAGCTGACCTTTTCCAATCCTGGGGCCACTGCTCTTTTCCAAAATTGCTGACATACTGAGTGCAACACTTTAACAGCATCATCTTTTAGGATTTTAAATAGTTCAACTGGAATTCCATCTGCTACACTGGCTTTGTTTGTGATAATGCTTTCTAAGGCCCACTTGACCTCGCACTCCTGGATGTCTGGCTCTAGGTGAATGACCACACCCTCGTGATTATCCCTGTCATTAAGACTTTTTTAGTATAGTTCTTCTGTGTATTCTTCTTAATCTCCTCTTTTTAAACTCTTCTGCCTCTGTAGGTCCTTACTGTTTTCGTTCTTTTTGTTTTTTGCCCATCCTTGTGTTGCACTCATCTCACATGCTAGTAAAGTAATGCTCAAAATTCTCCAAGCCAGGCTTCAGCAATACGTGAACCATGAACTTCTTGATGTTCAAGCTGGTTTTAGAAAAGGCAGAGGAACCAGAGATCAAATTGCCAACATCCGCTGGATCATGGAAAAAGCAAAAGAGTTCCAGAAAAACATCTATTTCTGTTTTATTGACTATGACAAAGCCTTTCACTGTGTGGATCACAATAAACTGTGGAAAATTCTGAAAGAGATGGGAATACCAGACCACTTGACCTGCCGCTTGAGAAATCTGTATGCAGATCAATCAAGAAGCAGCAGTTAGAACTGGACATGGACCAACAGACTGGTTCCAAATAGGAAAAGAAGTACGTCAAGGCTGTATATTGTCACCCTGCTTATTTAACTTCTATGCGGAGTACATCATGAGAAACGCTGGACTGGAAGAAACACAAGCTGGAATCAAGATTGCTGGGAGAAATATCAATAACCTCAGATATGCAGATGACACCACCCTTATGGCAGAAAGTGAAGAAGATCTAAAAAGCCTCTTGATGAAAGTGAAAGAAGAGAGTGAAAAAGTTGGCTTAAAGCTCACGTTCAGAAAATGAAGATCATGGCATCCGGTCCCATCACTTCATGGGAAATAGATGGGGAAACAGTGGAAACAGTGGCAGACTTTATTTTTTGGGGCTCCAAAATTGCTGCAAATGGTGACTGCAGCCATGAAATTAAAAGACACTTACTCCTTGTAAGATAAGTTATGATCAACCTAGAAAGTATATTTAAAAGCAGAGACATTATTTTGTCGACTAAGGTCCGTCTAGTCAAGGCTATGGTTTTTCCTGTGGTCATGTATGGATGTGAAAATTGGACTGTGAAGAAGGCAGAGTGCCGAGGAATTGATGCTTTTGAACTGTGGTGTTGGAGAAGACTCTTGAGAGTCCCTTGGACTACAAGGAGATCCAACCAGTCCATTCTGAAGGAGATCAACCCTGGATTTCTTTGGAAGAAATGATGCTAAAGCTGAAACTCCAGTACTTTGGCCACCTCATGCGAAGAGTTGACTCATTGGAAAAGACTCTGATGCTGGGAGGGATTGGGGGCAGGAGGAGAAGGGAATGACCAAGGATGAGATGGCTGGAAGGCATCACCGACTCGATGGACGTGAGTCTGAGTGAACTCCGGGAGTTGGTGATGGACAGGGAGGCCTGGCATGCTGTGATTCATGGGGTCGCAAAGAGTCAGACACGACTGAGCGACTGAACTGAACTGAACTGTGTGACATGTTCCCTTGACATCTCCAGCTTTCTTGAGGAGATCTCTAGTCTTTCTCATTCTATTGTTATCCTCTACTTCTTTGCATTGTTCATTGAAGAACGCTTTCTTATTGATATCTTCTGGCTACTCTCTGGAACTCTGCATTCAGCTGGATGTATCTTTCCAGGTCTCCCTTGCTTTTGCTTCTCTCCTTTCCTCAACTATGTGTAAACTCGCCTCAGGCAACCATTTTGCCTTCTTGCATTTCTTTTTCTTTGGGATGGTTTTGGTCACTGAATCCTATACAATGTTACCAACCTCTGTCCATAGTTCTTCAGATGCAATGTCTACCAGATTTAATCCTCTGATTCTGTTTATTACCTTCACTTTATAATCATAAGAGATTTGATTTAGGTCATACCTGAATGGCCTACTGGACTTTCTTCAAATTAAGCCTGAATTTTGCAGTGGGGAGCTGATGATCTGAGCCACATTCAGTTCCTGGTCTTGTTTTTGCTGACTGTATAGGGCTTCTCTACCTTTGGCTGAAAAGAATATAATCAATCTGATTTCAGTATCGACCATCTGGTGATGTCCATGTGTAGAGTCATCTCTCGTGTTGTTGGAAAAGCGTGTTTGCTATGACCAGTGTGTTCTCTTGACAAAACTCTGTTAGCCTTTGCCCTGGTTCATTTTGTACTCCATGGCCAAACTTGCCTGTTACTCCAGGTATCTCTTGACTTCCTACATTTTCATTCCAGTCCCCTATGATGAAAAGCACATCTTTCTTTGGTTTAGTTCTAAAACGTCTTATATGTCTTCATAGAACCAGTCAGATTCAGCATCAGTGGTTGAGGCATAGACTTGAATTACTGTGATGTTGAATGGTTTGTCTTGGAAATGAACCAAGATCATTCTGTCATTTTTAAGATTGCACCTAACTACTGCATTTCAAGCTCTTTTGTTGACCGTGAGGCCTAATTAGTTTCTTCAAAGGGATTCTTTGCCCACAGTAATAGATATAATGGTCTTCTGAATTATATTCACCCATTCCTGTCCATTTTAGTTCACTGATTCCTAAGATGTTGATGTTTACTCTTGTTAGTTCCTCTTTGACCACATCTTGATTCATGGACCTAACATTCCAGGTTCCTATGCAATATGGTTCTTTACAGCATCAGACTTAACTTTCACCACCAGACACATGCATAGCTGAGTGTCATTTCCGTTTTGGCCCAGCCACTTCATTTTTCTGAAGTGAAGTGAAGTGAAGTCGCTTAGTCGTGTCCAACTCTTTGCGACCCCATGGACTGTAGCCTACTAGGCTCTTCTGTCCATGGGATTTTCCAGGCAATAGTCCTGGAGTGGATTGCCATTTCCTTCTCCAGGGGATCTTCCCAACCCAGGGATCGAACCCAGGTCTCCTGCATTGTAGACAGGAGCCACCATCTGAGCCACCAGCTATTAGTAATTGCCCTCTACTCTTCCCCAGTAGCATACAGGACATTTTCCCACCTGGGCCATTCATCTTCTGGTGTCATATCTTTTTGCCTTTTCATATTGTTCATGTTCATGGGTTTTCACGGCTAGAATACTGGCATGATTTGCCTTTCATTTCTCCAGTGGACCACATTTTGTTAGAATTCTTCACCATGACCCATCTGTCATTTGTGGCCCTGCACGGCATGGCTCATAGCTTCATTGAATTATGCAAGCCCCTTTGCCATGACAAGGCTGTGATCCATGAAAAGGATTTCCTGGTTAGAATACCCTAATCAGAAGCTCTCACAAATCGTTGTTCAAATAACTGATAAAATAGCAAGTTCCATGTTTAAAGGAATCATCCATTTTAGTCACTTTGAGAAAATGTGAAAAGAATAAATGTTATCATATATAGATCTGCTTCTGTAGGTATTTACAGTGTTGTTAACAATGAACCAGAATTTTCTATTGATAAAAGTTCTCTTCTCACTATAAATAAAGTTCAATATCTGTTAAAACTCAACTCTTGTAAGGTACTGTGTTCTTTGAAAGGTATTGTGTCTAATATCATAAGGTTAAAAAAAGTGTGTGTGTACTTTCAACTGTTAAGTGTTGGGAGAGCACTTTCTCATTTTTAGTGGCTTTAATACACCTGTACTTTGTGTACAGTCAGTACTCAATTGATATCTACTGTTGGCAATTATTATTTTGGAAAGAGATGGTAGGAAACAGTTAATGCAAACCCTAGAGTTTTTTTTTTTCTTTTCTTTTTTTAAGAAATATACGTATGAGGACACCTTCCTTTGCCAAACTAGAGATAAAACCGTAAAAAGTGAGGACAGCAATTATACTGTCAAATATTTTTTACCTAAAAGAGGTATTGTTTGAAATAAAATATCATAGGGCATTTGCACAATATTCTAGCAAATACATAAAAGAGGCTGTTAATTTACTCATCTGTAACATGATATTAACTGCATACTGTGATTGTGGTGATTTAAACAAAGTAAATGAAGGAAAAGCAATTAATGGAGTATCACAAATACGATTTGTTTTCCTGTTACTGGTATTACTATAGCTGTAATGTATTTCTATAATTTTCTGATTTTAAATAGGAGAACATATATAACCTATTCTTATTTTCATGTTCTTGGCAACACTCCTGGAAATACTTCAATTGTGTTGAGCAATTTTTCAAGATTTTTTTAAAAAATAATATTAGACTTTGTTTTGTTTGTTTTGGGTGCTTTCACTTTCTTTTTGGATGTTCTTGGCAATTTCATGTGTGCTTATTATTCTGATCCAAACCTGTGAGGAAAATATCCCACAACACTGCCCAGTTTACAAGACCACACATTGATTTATAAGGGTTCCTCCCCCACAGAGCTTTTAATGGGGAAAAACTCATCTATACTGCTGTGTCAAGAAATCACCACCTTTATCACATACCACAGACATAAATGAACCATATAAAAGCAAATAATCCTTAACTCCTCTACAGGAAGCGAGAGCAGAATTTGAACTTTAGCAGATGCTTAGAATGTTTAACTAGTTGTAGAGACCATGTAATATGGATACTAACAAGTAGTTACAGATAGTTTATCTAGTGCAATGGATTTTAAATCACTTTTGAAAAACTGAAATCTTTTAAACATATACAATATGCCATACTATACTATATAATTCTTCTAAGAACTCAAGTAATTTTTATTTCTATATCAATTTTCGGGGAAGGCAATGGCACCCCACCCCAGTACTCTTGCCTGGAAAATCCAATGGATGGAGTAGCCNGCATTCCAGTCCCCTATAATGAAAAGGACATCTTTTTTGGGTGTTAGTTCTAAAAGATCTTGTAAGTCTTCACAGAACTGTTCAACTTCAGCTTCTTCATCGTTACTGGTTGGGGCATAGACTTGGATAACCGTGATATTGAATGGGTTGCCTTGGAGATGAACAGAGATCATTCTGTCGTTTTTGAGACTGCATCCAAGTGCTGCATTTTGGACTCTTCTGTTGACCATGATGGCTACTCCATTTCTTCTGAGGGATTCCTGCCCACAGTAGTAGATATAATGATCATCTGAGTTTAATTCACCCATTCCAGTCCATTTTAGTTCGCTGATTCCTAGAATGTCGACGTTCACCCTTGCCATCTCTTGTTTGACCACTTCCAATTTGCCTTGATTCATGGACCTGACATTCCAGGTTCCTATGCAATATTGTTCTTTACAGCATCGGATCTTGCTTCTATCACCAGTCACATGCACAACTGGGTATTGTTTTTGCTTTGGCTCCATCCCTTCATTCTTTCTGGAGTTATTTCTCCACTGATCTCCAGTAGCATGTTGGGCACCTACTGACCTGGGGAGTTCCTCTTTCAGTATCCTATCATTTTGCCTTTTCATACTGTTCATGGGGTTCTCAAGGCAAGAATACTGAAGTGGCTTGCCATTCCCTTCTCCAGTGGACCACGTTCTGTCAGACCTCTCCACCATGACCCGCCCGCCTTGGGTTGCCCTGCAGGCATGGCTTGGTTTCATTGAGTTAGACAAGGCCCTGGTCCTAGTGTGATTAGATTGACTAGTTTTCTGTGAGTATGGTTTCAGTGTGTCTGCCCTCTGATGCCCTCTTGCAACACCTACCATCTTACTTGGGTTTCTCTTACCTTGGGCTTGGGGTATCTCTTCACGGCTGCTCCAGCAAGTACCTAGTAACAAAGACAAATGAGGTTTTCTGAATATATTCTCTGGCAGGAGTTGAGAAAATACAAAAGCTCTTGTAGGCACTACTATCTCTGGATTTATTAGTTGAAGGGTCTAGGAAATGAGCAGCAGGTGCTTCACTTGCTCCTTTTAGCCATCTGAGGCTCATCAGGGGGGACTGCACTGTCCCCCTTTCCTCGTCTGTCCTGTTAGGAGGCCAGCATGTGCGTTCACCGAAGATGTCTGTGCATCCTTCCACCAGAGCTGTCTTAAACACGGTGCTAACAAGTTTACTGCTTTGTCTAGGAACATGATTCAGTCTCCATGCAGGAAGCCCAGGTCAGGCCAAGAAAGAAAAGCCCCTGAGTTCCTCAGGCTCCACTGTAGGAAAAGGGTCCCCAGAGCAGCCAGTGTTGAGCACCAGCCACAGGGACAGAGGTCAGGTTTTGTCCCCTTCTGAGTTGAGGTTTCACAAAGAACTAGTTCATAGCTATCTGTCTTCTCACATGTCTCATCTTTATTACTGTCATTCACAGCAAATTCTTCTTTATTCTTATCATACAGCCAAGATTCTGACTTCAGAAACAGAACTGAGTTCCAGGATGGAGGAAAATGAGCAGTTTCTGCAGAAGCTGGGCAGAAAGGCTGTCAACAAGTGTCTGGATCTGAACAACTGCAGACTGACCGCAGCGGATGTGAGGGAGACAGGTCTGTATGGAGTCAACCTTATCCAGAGGCACAGAGGGCACAGAGGGCTGAGAGGAGCAGGCAAAGCGCTCCATCCTCACTTGGTAACCCGAAGTCTAGAGAATTCGGGAAGAGCAGCTACATCGCTATTATTAAAAAAAAAAAAGTCAATTGATTCTTCCTCAAGTTTCAAAGATTTGAGCCCAAATTTAGGAGGGAGGTTTGTTTTTTCCTGAGCAATTTTACCTCTCTACTAATTGCCTCTAACTCTCTGAAACTCATCTCCTCCTGTATATGACATAAACTCATCCATACAAGTAAGCCCTGCTGAGAATTTAAAGGGGCATCATGTTGTTGTCTGTGGGATGAAAAGTATCAGTCCTAGTGATTATTGCTCACACCTTTTTTTACACAAAAGAACAGCTACTGTTTGTGACACTCCAGCAGGAGTTTGACTGCAGAGAACCTTCTCCTCCACACCATCATCACCTTCTTAAAGATTCTCTTTTTTCGGACATCTTAAATCAAGTATTTAATCACATTAAATGTGTCTACCAACAGAGGAATCAGAAGAACTGCATTTTGAGTGAGGCGGGGTGGGGGTGGGAGGCTGTCCTTGACTATTTTAATTAAAACCCATGCCATTACATTTGAGACAGATCTCTTAACAGGAAACTGTAACCATGCCTGTGATTCTCAAATGCCTGTGTACAGGTCAGAATCTTGCAGAACCTGTGGAAATGCATACACTTGAGTCCAACCCAAACCCACTGAACTGAAATCTTCCAGAGCGCGTCTCAGGAATCCTAGTTTTTTGCCTTCTAATGTGTTCAATAGACTTTCATACCTTGTAAAGTTAAGATCATGGTAAACAAAATTAAATTGCTGAAGTGCTTTGGGCTTCCCTGATCATGGAAAAAGCAAGAGAGTTCCAGGAAAACACTTATTTCTGCTTTATTGACTATGCCAAAACCTTTGACTGTGTGGATCACAATAAACTGTGGAAAATTCTGAAAGAGATGGGAATACCAGACCACCTGACCTGCCTCTTGAGAAATCTGTATGCAGGTCAGGAAGCAACAGTTAGAACTGAACATGGAACAACAGACAGTTCCAAATAGGAGAAGGAGTACGTCAAGGCTGTATATTGTCTCCCTGCTTATTTAACTTCTATGCAGAGTACATCATGAGAAACGCTGGGCTGGAAGAAGCACAAGCTGGAATCAAGATTGCCAGGAGAAATAATATCAATCACCTCAGATATGCAGATGACACCACCCTTAGGGCAGAAAATGAAGAGGAACTAAAATGCCTCTTGATAAAAGTGAAAGAGGAGAGTGAAAAAGTTGGCTTAAAGCTCAACATTCAGAAAACGAAGATCATGGCATCCAGTCCCATCACTTCATGGCAAATAGATGGGGAAACAGTGGAAACAGTGTCAGACTTTATTTTTTGGGGCTCCAAAATCATTGCAGATGGTGACTGCAGCCATGAAGTTAAAAGACGCTTACTCCTTGGAAGAAAAGTTATGACCAACCTAGATAGCATATTCAAAAGCAGAGACATTACTTTGCCAACAAAGGTCCANTTGGAAGAAATGATGCTAAAGCTGAAACTCCAGTACTTTGGCCACCTCATGCGAAGAGTTGACTCATTGGAAAAGACTCTGATGCTGGGAGGGATTGGGGGCAGGAGGAGAAGGGAATGACCAAGGATGAGATGGCTGGAAGGCATCACCGACTCGATGGACGTGAGTCTGAGTGAACTCCGGGAGTTGGTGATGGACAGGGAGGCCTGGCATGCTGTGATTCATGGGGTCGCAAAGAGTCAGACACGACTGAGCGACTGAACTGAACTGAACTGTGTGACATGTTCCCTTGACATCTCCAGCTTTCTTGAGGAGATCTCTAGTCTTTCTCATTCTATTGTTATCCTCTACTTCTTTGCATTGTTCATTGAAGAACGCTTTCTTATTGATATCTTCTGGCTACTCTCTGGAACTCTGCATTCAGCTGGATGTATCTTTCCAGGTCTCCCTTGCTTTTGCTTCTCTCCTTTCCTCAACTATGTGTAAACTCGCCTCAGGCAACCATTTTGCCTTCTTGCATTTCTTTTTCTTTGGGATGGTTTTGGTCACTGAATCCTATACAATGTTACCAACCTCTGTCCATAGTTCTTCAGATGCAATGTCTACCAGATTTAATCCTCTGATTCTGTTTATTACCTTCACTTTATAATCATAAGAGATTTGATTTAGGTCATACCTGAATGGCCTACTGGACTTTCTTCAAATTAAGCCTGAATTTTGCAGTGGGGAGCTGATGATCTGAGCCACATTCAGTTCCTGGTCTTGTTTTTGCTGACTGTATAGGGCTTCTCTACCTTTGGCTGAAAAGAATATAATCAATCTGATTTCAGTATCGACCATCTGGTGATGTCCATGTGTAGAGTCATCTCTCGTGTTGTTGGAAAAGCGTGTTTGCTATGACCAGTGTGTTCTCTTGACAAAACTCTGTTAGCCTTTGCCCTGGTTCATTTTGTACTCCATGGCCAAACTTGCCTGTTACTCCAGGTATCTCTTGACTTCCTACATTTTCATTCCAGTCCCCTATGATGAAAAGCACATCTTTCTTTGGTTTAGTTCTAAAACGTCTTATATGTCTTCATAGAACCAGTCAGATTCAGCATCAGTGGTTGAGGCATAGACTTGAATTACTGTGATGTTGAATGGTTTGTCTTGGAAATGAACCAAGATCATTCTGTCATTTTTAAGATTGCACCTAACTACTGCATTTCAAGCTCTTTTGTTGACCGTGAGGCCTAATTAGTTTCTTCAAAGGGATTCTTTGCCCACAGTAATAGATATAATGGTCTTCTGAATTATATTCACCCATTCCTGTCCATTTTAGTTCACTGATTCCTAAGATGTTGATGTTTACTCTTGTTAGTTCCTCTTTGACCACATCTTGATTCATGGACCTAACATTCCAGGTTCCTATGCAATATGGTTCTTTACAGCATCAGACTTAACTTTCACCACCAGACACATGCATAGCTGAGTGTCATTTCCGTTTTGGCCCAGCCACTTCATTTTTCTGAAGTGAAGTGAAGTGAAGTCGCTTAGTCGTGTCCAACTCTTTGCGACCCCATGGACTGTAGCCTACTAGGCTCTTCTGTCCATGGGATTTTCCAGGCAATAGTCCTGGAGTGGATTGCCATTTCCTTCTCCAGGGGATCTTCCCAACCCAGGGATCGAACCCAGGTCTCCTGCATTGTAGACAGGAGCCACCATCTGAGCCACCAGCTATTAGTAATTGCCCTCTACTCTTCCCCAGTAGCATACAGGACATTTTCCCACCTGGGCCATTCATCTTCTGGTGTCATATCTTTTTGCCTTTTCATATTGTTCATGTTCATGGGTTTTCACGGCTAGAATACTGGCATGATTTGCCTTTCATTTCTCCAGTGGACCACATTTTGTTAGAATTCTTCACCATGACCCATCTGTCATTTGTGGCCCTGCACGGCATGGCTCATAGCTTCATTGAATTATGCAAGCCCCTTTGCCATGACAAGGCTGTGATCCATGAAAAGGATTTCCTGGTTAGAATACCCTAATCAGAAGCTCTCACAAATCGTTGTTCAAATAACTGATAAAATAGCAAGTTCCATGTTTAAAGGAATCATCCATTTTAGTCACTTTGAGAAAATGTGAAAAGAATAAATGTTATCATATATAGATCTGCTTCTGTAGGTATTTACAGTGTTGTTAACAATGAACCAGAATTTTCTATTGATAAAAGTTCTCTTCTCACTATAAATAAAGTTCAATATCTGTTAAAACTCAACTCTTGTAAGGTACTGTGTTCTTTGAAAGGTATTGTGTCTAATATCATAAGGTTAAAAAAAGTGTGTGTGTACTTTCAACTGTTAAGTGTTGGGAGAGCACTTTCTCATTTTTAGTGGCTTTAATACACCTGTACTTTGTGTACAGTCAGTACTCAATTGATATCTACTGTTGGCAATTATTATTTTGGAAAGAGATGGTAGGAAACAGTTAATGCAAACCCTAGAGTTTTTTTTTTTCTTTTCTTTTTTTAAGAAATATACGTATGAGGACACCTTCCTTTGCCAAACTAGAGATAAAACCGTAAAAAGTGAGGACAGCAATTATACTGTCAAATATTTTTTACCTAAAAGAGGTATTGTTTGAAATAAAATATCATAGGGCATTTGCACAATATTCTAGCAAATACATAAAAGAGGCTGTTAATTTACTCATCTGTAACATGATATTAACTGCATACTGTGATTGTGGTGATTTAAACAAAGTAAATGAAGGAAAAGCAATTAATGGAGTATCACAAATACGATTTGTTTTCCTGTTACTGGTATTACTATAGCTGTAATGTATTTCTATAATTTTCTGATTTTAAATAGGAGAACATATATAACCTATTCTTATTTTCATGTTCTTGGCAACACTCCTGGAAATACTTCAATTGTGTTGAGCAATTTTTCAAGATTTTTTTAAAAAATAATATTAGACTTTGTTTTGTTTGTTTTGGGTGCTTTCACTTTCTTTTTGGATGTTCTTGGCAATTTCATGTGTGCTTATTATTCTGATCCAAACCTGTGAGGAAAATATCCCACAACACTGCCCAGTTTACAAGACCACACATTGATTTATAAGGGTTCCTCCCCCACAGAGCTTTTAATGGGGAAAAACTCATCTATACTGCTGTGTCAAGAAATCACCACCTTTATCACATACCACAGACATAAATGAACCATATAAAAGCAAATAATCCTTAACTCCTCTACAGGAAGCGAGAGCAGAATTTGAACTTTAGCAGATGCTTAGAATGTTTAACTAGTTGTAGAGACCATGTAATATGGATACTAACAAGTAGTTACAGATAGTTTATCTAGTGCAATGGATTTTAAATCACTTTTGAAAAACTGAAATCTTTTAAACATATACAATATGCCATACTATACTATATAATTCTTCTAAGAACTCAAGTAATTTTTATTTCTATATCAATTTTCGGGGAAGGCAATGGCACCCCACCCCAGTACTCTTGCCTGGAAAATCCAATGGATGGAGTAGCCTGGTGGGCTGCAGTCCATGGGGTCACTAACAGTCGGACAGACTGAGCGACTTCACTTTCACTTTTCTCTTTCATGCACTGGAGAAGGAAATGGCAACCCACTCCAGTATTCTTGCCTGGAGAATCCCAGGGATGGGGGAGCCTGGTGGGCTGCCGTCTATGGGGTCACACAGAGTCAGACACGACTGAAGTGACTTAGCAGCAGCAGCAGCAGTAGCAGCAGCATATCAATTTTACATGGATTTAGATAGAGTACTTTTACCAAACTCTGTTGGGCTTTTAACAAAAATACTAATACATTTTCACATTTTAAACATTCTATCAATGATTGATCATTGAATTTACTCTTAAAACCTGAACTTTAAAATCAGATATACTTAGCTACTTCTAAGCTTTGTTATGGGAAATACATGGGGAAACAGTGGAAACAGTGTCAGATTTTATTTTGGGGGGGGCTCCAAAATCACTGCAGATGGTGATTGCAACCATGAAATTAAACGACGGTTACTCCTTGGAAGGAAAGTTATGACCAACCTAGACAACATATTGAAAAGCAGAGACATTACTTTGCCAACAAAGGTCCATCTAGTCAAGGCTATGGTTTTTCCTGTGGTCATGTATGGATGTGAAAGTTGGACTGTGAAGAAAGCTGAGCGCCAGAGAATTGATGCTTTTGAACTGTGGTGTTGGAGAAGACTCTTGAGAGTCCCTTGGACTGCAAGAGATCCAGCCAGTCCATTCTGAAGGAGATCAGTCCGGGTGTTCTTTGGAAGGAATGATGCTAAAGCTGAAACTCCAATACTTTGGCCACCTGATGCGAAGAGTTGACTCATTGGAAAAGACCCTGATGCTGGGAGGGATTAGGTGCAGGAGGAGAAGGGAATGACAGAGGATGAGAAGGCTGGATGGCATCACCAACTCGATGAACTTGAGTTTAGGTGAACTCTGGGAGTTGGTGATGGACAGGGAGGCCTGGTGTGCTGCGATTCATGGGGTCGCAAAGAGTCGGACACGAGTGAGCGACTGAACTGAACTGAACTGAAGCTTTGTTAAGTGTATCTACATTATAACAAATTGAAACAAAGGAAGCCGATCACAAATTATTTCAGGGTAAATTTCATGTAATCTGAACTCATTATTCATGATAAATATACAAAGAAATACACCTAATGTCACTAGACTTATGTGAGCTAATATGTAAATGACTACAGATAGTGCTTTGTTCAAGCTAATATATTAAATATTACAACATGGCCTCAATTCAAAACACATTTTGCCTAATGCAAGAAGTCACACAAGACTTGAAAACATGTTGATTCCAGACTAAGGTACATCTGGTTACATTATTTGATGCAGAGGTAAAAAAATAAATCTCATTTATATTATGTAATAGGTAAAGACATTCCCCATATGAGTAAATATTGTTCAGGTACCAGTCTCTAAACACTGATAATTACCTGTTCTGTCATCTTTGAGTCCCAGAGTCTCAAGTGAAATTGTTGATTTGGAATCTTGTTTTTCTGATATATTTTTTCTCTCAAGAACATCAGAATTTTTGTTTCCTTTTGCTTTATTAGTAAGATATTGATAAAGGCAGCAAAAACTCTACCTATATTCTAGATTATGATACATAGTTCACTAACTAGTAATTACTATGTCATATATGCAAAGAATAGACCTAATAGAGTGAGTCTGTGGTGACCTAAGTAAAACAATAATCATTATTGACATTTTAATTGTTATACTGAGTAGGGGTAACATTATATGTTAATAATTCATAAAATCATAACAGTACAAAGGGCATGATATAGTCATGTAGCCTGTAGACATATTCACTTCTCTGACTCTTTCCCATTTACAACTCTCTTCATGGAAGAAATATACTTTGTTTTCATTCCCCCCTCATTTGGAAATCCCCAGATCTCTCTCATTTCAAGAACAGACCGAGAGTAATCCTCTTCAAATTTAATTTATGCTGCACTTGGATATTTTGTTTCCAGTGTAGACTATCCTCAAATGGTAAATCTGCCTATACCATAAAGGTATGAAGTACATGGAACACTGGGTCAAACCATGAGCAGAGAAAATGTGTCTACTAATGCTAGAGACAATGGCACCCCACTCCAGTACTCCTGCCTGGAAAATCCCATGGATGGAGGAGCCTGGAAGGCTGCAGTCCATAGGGTCACTGAGGATCGGACATGACTGAGAGACTTCACTTTCACTTTTCACTTTCATGCACTGGAGAAGGAAATGGCAACCCACTCCAATGTTCTTGCCTGGAGAACCCCAGGGACGGGGGAGCCTTGGTGGGCTGACGTTTACGGGGTCGAACAGAGTCGGACACGACTGAAGTGACTTAGCAATGCTAGAGACAGAGCATTGAAAAGGCAAGAGAGTTCCAGAAAAACATCTATTTCTGCTTTATTGACTATGCCAAAACCTTTGACTGTGTGGATCACAATAAACTGTGGAAAATTCTGAAAGAGATGAGAATACCAGACCAGCTGACCTGCCTCTTGAGAAATCTGTATGCAGGTCAGGAAGCAACAGTTAGAACTGAACATGGACCAACAGACTGGTTCCAAATAGGAAAAGGAGTACATCAAGGCTGTATATTGTTACCCTGCTTATTTAACTTCTATCCAGAGTACATCATGAGAAATGCTTGAAACACAAGCTGGAATCAAGATTTCCAGGAGAAATATCAATAACCTCAGATTATGCAGATGACACCACCCTTATGGCAGAAAGTAAAGAGGAAGTAAAGAGCCTCTTGATGAAAGTGAAAGAAGAGAGTGAAAAAGTTGGCTTAAAGCTCAATGTTCAGAAAACGAAGATCATGGCATCTGGTCCCATCACTTCATGGGAAATAGATGGGGAAACAGTAGAAACAGTGTCAGACTTTATTTTTCAACTTCTCATCCTCTGTCATTCCCTTCTCCTCCTGCGAAGAGTTGACTCATTGGAAAAGACCCTGATGCTGGGAGGGATTGGGGGCAGGAGGAAAAGGGGATGGCAGAAGATGAGATGGCTGGATGGCATCACTGACTCGATGCACATGAGTTTGCGTAAGCTCTGGGAGTTGGTGATGGNCTCTTGATGAAAGTGAAAGAAGAGAGTGAAAAAGTTGGCTTAAAGCTCAATGTTCAGAAAACGAAGATCATGGCATCTGGTCCCATCACTTCATGGGAAATAGATGGGGAAACAGTAGAAACAGTGTCAGACTTTATTTTTCAACTTCTCATCCTCTGTCATTCCCTTCTCCTCCTGCGAAGAGTTGACTCATTGGAAAAGACCCTGATGCTGGGAGGGATTGGGGGCAGGAGGAAAAGGGGATGGCAGAAGATGAGATGGCTGGATGGCATCACTGACTCGATGCACATGAGTTTGCGTAAGCTCTGGGAGTTGGTGATGGACAGGGAGGCCTGGCGTGCTGCAATTCATGGGGTCGCAAAGAGTCAGACACGACTAAGTGACTGAACTGAACTGAATGCTAGAGACCAAACAGTGAGTGATATAGAAATTGACCATGGTTTGCATTGTTCTCTAGCTTATTCAATAATATCACCACCTAGTAAGCCAACCTAAAAAAACAACAACCACAGCAATAAATAGTCACTCACTTGAAGGAGGGTAAGTCTAATAATGATTAAGTATAATTTTTCCAGGCACTTTCAGGTACTTTTTCTCATTTATCTCATTTAAGCCTCATATTTCTATATAGTAGATGTCATGTTCATCTTTTGAAATTAGAAAACTTGATAACAGAATAACTAATTACTTTTTCAAAATGACCCTTATGGCAGAAAGTGAAGAAGACCTAAAGAGCCTCTTGATGAAAGTAAAAGCAGAGAGTGAAAAAGTTNCTCATTTATCTCATTTAAGCCTCATATTTCTATATAGTAGATGTCATGTTCATCTTTTGAAATTAGAAAACTTGATAACAGAATAACTAATTACTTTTTCAAAATGACCCTTATGGCAGAAAGTGAAGAAGACCTAAAGAGCCTCTTGATGAAAGTAAAAGCAGAGAGTGAAAAAGTTGGCTTAAAACTCAACATTCAGAAACCTAAGATCATGGCATCTGGTTCCATCACTTCATGACAAATAGCTGGGGAAGCAATGGAAATAGTGTCAGACTTTATTTTCTTGGGCTCCAAAATCACTGCAGATGGTGACTGCAGACATGAAATTAAAACACGCTTACTCCTTGGAAGGAAAGTTATGACCAACCTAGAGAGCATATTGGGGCTTCCCTGGTAGCTCAGAGGTCAAAGCGTCTGCCTCCAATGCGGGAGACCTGGGTTCGATCCCTGGGTTGGGAAGGTCCCCTGGAGAAGGAAATGACAACCCACTCCAGTATTCTTCCCTGGAGCATCCCATGGATGGAGGAGCCTGGTAGGCTACAGTCCACAGGGTCGCAAAGAGTCGGACACGACTGAGCGAGGTGTGCTGCAATTCATGGGGTCGCAAAGAGTCGGACACGACTGAGCAACTGAACTGAACTGAACTGATGACTCAGACAGTAAAGAATCTGCCTGTAATGTGGGAGACCTGGGTTCCATCCCTGGGCTGGGAAGATTCTGTGGAGAAGGAAATGGCAATCCACTCCAGTATTCTTGCCTGGAAAATTCCAAGGACAGAGGAGCCTGGTGGACTATAGTACATGTAGTCACAAAGAGTAGGACATGGCTGAGTGACTAACACTTTGAACGCTGGTAAAAAATAATAATAATAATAAATAAACATAGTTTTTTGCCCCTAAGTGTGTCTTCGGAATTTCTTCAGAACGGTGGAAGGTCAGGAATTGCTGTGCCTGTAACTCTAGAAGCTCACTGTGTGACGTCTAACTGCTGCCACTATTTTGACATCCCAGACAACCATTTAAAAGCAAGCAAGCAAAGACACCTTCCAGCCTTGACTTTGGCATTTCCACTCAAGTCTTGTTGCCGCAGGAGATAAAGATAACCTTGGAAAATTTTGTTCACAGACAGTCACTTCATTTTTCGTGAGCAATGGAGGAGACTCAGAGAAGGTTCTGGTCAGGCTTTGTGCCTGTCTAAACCGCCACATGTTGGCCCATGTAGGTATAAATGGAGGTTTGTAAGATGGTGATACCCAGGTGATCTAGATAAGAAAAAATAGTTAACGGGCGCTGTCTGAGCAGTCCTGGCCAAAGGAGTGTTCCCCGGGCCTTCGGCCTGAGGGTCCAATAGAATGACGGAGTGATGCTTGTCAGAGGGTTTGCAAAATAAAAGGACCCGGATACACGCTGCAGTGGCAGCGGCAGTAACAGTTGTAGCTGAACTGCCGTTTCCACTACAGTAAAGGAATTCCTAGGAAATCTCACAGAAACACCACTGCCTTTTCAAGATGCAGTTATTTGGCAGAAATAAAAAAGGTCCCAAGAAATAGGATATGTAACGTCACGACGTCTCCAGTCGCATACCTGAGGGAGCCCTGCTGTGCGGAAAGTCAGCCCGTCCATCCTTCTATCCTGTTACAGAGCAACAGGCCGTAAATGAATCCTGTCTACTACAAATCACAAATTCCACGTGTAAACCTGTCTTTTCTTGTGTTCACTTCTAGTTGCTTTGCTGCCTTCTCTCCCAGGCTTGGAAAAACTGGATATTTCCTGGAATGATGTCATAGGTGGAAACCTCCATGTACTCACCCAGCAAATGCATCTTGTCAGCAAGTTAAAAGTCCTGAGGCTGAGTAGTTGCAGACTTACCGCTGATGATGTTCAGGCACTGGGTATGATGAATGCTTCCCTTGAGAGAGTGCTTGCCTGGAAGGATCTCTGCAATCCAGACCCTCAAGGGCAAATCACCTGGGTGCCCACTCCCCTTGGATTCCCGTGGACGAGGATGAGAGTGCTGTCCGTACATGATGCAATGCTGTGTTGAGTATTTGCATACTTTCTAGAGAACTGTATAACCTGTACCCAGCATTGCGCTAAGCCCTGGGATAAAGAGGGGAACAGGCTGACCAGGCCTCTGGTCTCAGGGAGTTTAAATGGAAATAATAATTGCAAAATTTGCTCTCTCTGAATCTGTTACCTCATCTGGAACACAGAGAAGTTGGGATAGATAAATTAAGATCCTTTCCAATCTCAAAATACTTTTCTCTTTTCCCATTCCTATTTTTTTTAAATTGATCAAAACAAGATTTTTCAAGTAAAAGCAATGGTTTAAGTAGAACCAGAACCTCAATTAAGTTAGTTTTGTATGTTGAACGTTGAATAACCTAAAATGTAGGCTAAAATTTGTCATGCTGCTAACCCAGCTGCTTTACTGGAATGCTTGCTGATTTTAGATGCCAGACATACTTTTTTAGTCTTCTTTTCATCTCAAGTCTTTATTTCAATTATGTATTTTGATCATTTACATCTCGGCAAAGATTTCTGTAAAAGCAGCAAAATTTATGCCAATGTCTTTTCTCTAAACTGGAGGAAGAAATGGCAATCCACCCCAGTATTGTCAGAAATATCCCATGGACAGAGGAGCGTGGTGGGCTACAATCCATGGGTGTCACCGAGTCAGACATGACTGAGTGTGCACAGATGCACTTCTCTCTAATCATTCCCTAGAAAAATGGCCAGATGCTAGTTCAAATCCTGGTCCCACTTCGAAATATTTTTGTGACCATGGACAAAACAACCTTTCCGAGCCTCTGTTTTATTATCTCTGAAATGGGGATGATATTCACCTCAAAAAATTATGAGGATTAAATAATTTTTTTAAAGTACCTACTACATGCTTGACATATAGTAGGCACTCAATAATCGATAATTCCTTCTTTCCCTACTTCCCCATCCAAAATTACCTTTCTGTGGTTTTCTATGATCAATTTAGCCTCACAGGTTAGCAGCTGGTTATCATGTAGCAGAGTCTCAAATTTAACATACTGTTACTCAGGCATGAAAAGAAGTATAGTTTCTTTATTTTTGACTAATCTTTTACATGATCCTCCAACCTTAAGGAACCAGAAATTAAATTTTCTCTTTTTAATGTTTAAATACATTTATTTTAATTTTGTGTAGGCACTGGTCTTCGTTGCACAGACTTTCCTCTAGTTGCGGCAAGCAGGGTCTACTGTCTAGTTGCAGTGTGAGTTTCTCACTGTGGTGGCTTCTCTCGTTGAGGAGCCCAGGCTTTAGGGCACTCAGGCTTCAGTAGTTGTGGCACAGGAGCTTAGCTGCCCCGAGGCATGTGGAATCTTCCCTGACTAGGAATCGAACAAGGGTCCCCTGCATTTCAAGGAAGATTCTTTACCACAGTTCACAAGGGAAAACCAGCAAGTGGAATTTCTACCCTGGGACTCACTCCAAACTCATCTCGTCCAGGAGAGTCTGCAGCCTTGTCACTGATGTTTTGTGTCCTTTTCCCTCTCCTCAAGAATGTATCCTCTCTGGAAGGACTTCTATATCCTCTTTACCAGGAGGAGCTTTCTTATCATCCATACTCTACTTAGCCTTAATGACAGATGGGGCATAAGAAAAGTAGAAGAGTAAATGGTTTATCGTTCAGTTCAGTTCAGTCGCTCAGTCGAGTCCGACTCTTTGCGACCCCATGAATCGCAGCACGCCAGGCCTCCCTGTCCATCACCAACTCCTGGAGTTCACGCAGACTCACGTCCATTGAGTCAGTGATGCCATCCAGCCATCTCATCCTCTGTTGTCCCCTTCTCCTCCTGCCCCCAATCCCTCCCAGCATCAGAGTCTTTTCCAATGAGTCAACTCTTTGCATGAGGTGACCAAAGTACTGGAGTTTCAGCTTTACAATCATTCCTTCCAAAGAAATCCCAGGGCCGATCTCCTTCAGACTGCACTGGTTGGATCTCCTTGCAGTCCAAGGGACTCTCAAGAGTCTTCTCCAACATCACAGTTCAAAAGCATCAATTCTTCAGTGCTCAGCTTTCTATATTGTTAAGAAAGCATAAATCAGGAGTCATTCCAACATTATTACACCTGTTACAATTGCTTAGTGCAGGATGGCAAGTGTATAGTGCTCCAATATTAGATGTACTACAGACAATCATGCCCTTTCTCCCTGATCCTGGGCATGCCTCAGGGCTATTCAAAGCCACACCCCATTGACTGGCAATGGCATACAAAATGATACCTGTTTATCGGCTTATTTTGTTAAACTTCCTGAAGAATTTGTGTTTCTAAGTGGGGCTCGTGGACTCCAAAAACCTTAAAGTGAAA
The DNA here is from genome assembly GCA_006410675.1 of Oreotragus oreotragus. NCBI lineage: Eukaryota > Metazoa > Chordata > Mammalia > Artiodactyla > Bovidae > Oreotragus > Oreotragus oreotragus. Next base: position 41,063 of record SJYX01009938.1, read on the forward strand.
GTTGCTCAGTCATGTCCAACTCTTTGCAACCCCATGGACTGTATAGTCCATGGAATTCTCCAGGCCAGAATACTAGAGTGGATAGCCTTTTCCTTCTCCAGGAGATCTTCCCAACCCAGGGATCGAACCCAGGTATCCCGCACTGCAGGTGAATTCTTTACCAGCTGAGCCACAAGGGAAGCCCGAAAAACCTTAAACCATAGAATAAATAATCAGTGGCAGAAGTTCACACCCAGTATCCAGCAGTAGAATAGAGGTTTCTGGAATCAGTGGACCTTCCAACACTCTTAATTGATGTTCAGATTGACTCCACATGTTGAGAAAGTACATTTTCCATGTGTGCAACTCACCATTCTGTTCTGCCCCTAAAGCAATGACAATCATTCATAAGGGCTGACCCCCCATTCTCTCCCAGCTTCCACTCTGTAGCCCTTAAGTGTTTCCTGTGTGAAGTGGTCCCAGAAAGGTTAAGTTTCATCCCTGCTCACTGTATCCTTCTTTACCCCAGGGGTGTCATAAGCTGCTTGCATCCCAAGGCATTATGAGCTGCTAATGCCTGGTGCTGTCTTACTCATTCCTCCCTGCCGTGGTTGGGTCAGTTGTATGTGATATTCTTGATGTCAGAGTGAGCTTTTCCGCTGTGATGGCCAGTGCCCTGCATTTGCTTCTACCTCTGGCTGAAATGTAACAGTGGTTATGTTGGGGAATAAAATTATGGGTGATTTAAATCTTCATGTTTTATTTTCTAAATCTTAATTTCTACCTCTGGACAAGCTTCTCAGCAATAATGATCCCTAAAGAGGGTGGATGAGAGAAAGTAGATGGACTGGTAGAAATATTTACTACCATAAAAATGATTTGGTAAAATCATGGTGGCTCAGGTAAAGAATCTGTCTGCAATGCAGGAGACCTGGGTTTGATTCCTGGGTCAGGAAGATCCCCTGGAGAAGGGAATGGCAACCTACTACAATATTCTTGCCTGGAGAATCCAACAGACAGGAGTCTGGCGGGCTACAGTCCATAGGGTTGCAAAGAGTTGGATACAACTGAGTGACTAAGACAGACACACACCCCTTACCAACAAGTGGATTTTTTTTTTTTTTCCACAATTTTTGCTTATGAGCGTGGCTTCAGAACTCTGGCTGTGCCTAGAAGCTCACCCTGGTGGTCGTGGGTAGGAACTGGGTCCTTTTCTCCTCCCCGTTCCCCTGCATCTAACCGGGACCTGGCCCGGGCTTCATACTTTGTAAATGATGGTTGTATTGACTTTGAAATGAACTCCCTGCTTTGTGAACCTGGCAACCAACCTGATCTTTGGACCTTTTTTTTTTTTTTTTCCAAACAGGAGAAGCACTTAAAGTGCTGCCTGAACTTGAAGAGTTGAATTTGTCCTGGAACAGGAACGTGGGAGGAAACTTGCCTCTGATCCTCCACACGTTGCAAGAAGGGAGCAAGATACAAACACTTGAGCTCGTGGACTGTACACTCACATCAGAAGATGGGGTGTTTGTGGGTAAGTAGAATTTGGTAGAGTCTTTCCCAGCAAAAATGTGAAGATGCCCATAATGGGAGAGCTTGGGAGTTGACATTGGCTGTGTTTCCTCTAACCCTGAATTGAAAAAGAAGCTCACTATATCCAGGTCACATGAAGATGTAACACTCCCCCCACCACACCCCCCGCCCGCCCCAACTTTCATGCCCACATCTGTCTTTTTGGCTGTGCTGGGTCTTCATTGCTGCAAGTGAGCTTCCTCTAGTTGCGGTGGGTGGGGCTACTCTTTTTACAGAGCACGGCTCTACGGTGTATGGGCTCAGTAGTTACAGCCTGTGGGCTCCAGAGCACCGGCTTTAGTATTAATAGTTGCAGCTTGCAAGCTTAGTTGCCCTGTGGCATATGAAACGGTGGAGAAGGGAATGAAATCTTCCCAGACCGGGGGTGGAACTCGTGTCCCCTGCATTGCTGACAGATTCTTAACCACTGAACCACCAGACAAGTCCCACACTCTGCATCTTTACTGAGTTGTTCTTTGGATTTCTTTCCTTCCAGGTCAGTTGCTACCTAGACTGCAAAACCTTGAAGTACTAGATCTTTCTATTAACAGAAACATCGGTGGCAGTCTCAGTAGTATTGCTCATGGACTAAAAAGTACCTCAAACCTGAAAGTCTTGAAGTTACATTCATGTGGATTGTCACAAAAGAGTGTCAAGCTACTGGGTGAGTTAGCAATGACTGAAGCTTCTATATAATTTTATTTTATGTTTAATTTTTTTTAAGCTGTTAGGAAATATAACAAAATAGAAACAGAGGTTAGGTTGGGGAATGAGGTCATGGGTAATTTCCAAGTCTTTTACAGTGAGCATGTATTTTTACAATTACAAAACTAAATGGCCAGCTCCGAAAAGGCCAGGGTATTTTAGATTTGAGAGAGACAGTGAGCAAAATAAAAGTGTGCTACTAAAGCTCTCCATTTCTTTCTTACTTTTGAAAGTGCCAGCATTGTTTTATACTAAATAGTAGGAAGGAGTTGGTGCTGATAAAAACAACGTCAGTGACATCCGTAGTTAAAATTTACTCTGCTATATAGAGTACTCCCATTACATGAGAATATAAAGTGAAATGTATTTTTATCCTTGCATCTTCTAGAGCCTGTCCTATCCTCCTCCTTGGCAGTTTAAGTCTAGAATGCTGCTAATGTACCAATGCTCAAGGGTAGTAGAGGAAGAACCATTAGTTGCAGAAATCTGAGCAAAAGCACTAGCAATCAATGCAGGTCACAGGGAGAGTGTTCAAAGCCATTTTCAGGTCCAAAGGCGTTAGTGGTACAAAGCAGGCAGTTATCCCTCCATTTGGGGTTTTGTCATCACAGTGTATGTATTTTCTTAGTCTCCCTTCTCCACGCCTTCCCCCCTGCCCTGCTCCACTCCTGCTGACTGTCCTGTAATATGTCAGAGTGGGATTTTGACCTTCTTTGTAGATGCTTCCTTTAGATATTTGTGTGAGCTGAGGACACTAGACCTTTCCTGCAACAAGGAGCTGGGTGGAGGGTTTGAAGACACGGCAGGGCTGGCCATGCTGGAGCACCTGGAGGGGCTGGATCTTCGCCAGTGCTCGCTGACGGCTGACGACGTGTTGTCCCTGAGTGAGTGGGTGCTGAGGGAGGGCTCTCAGAGCCTTGGCAAATGTGTGAAGTGAAGTGAAGTCACTCAGTCATGTCCGACTCTTTGCGACCCCATGGACTGTAGCCTACCAGGCTCCTCCATCCATGGGATTTTCCAGGCAAGAGTACTGGAGTGGGTTGCCCTTTGGGAAACTGGCAAATCTGAGATGTACTGTTTATGAAGTTACTGGGAGGATCGCATCATAAAAGTTCTGTGAATATCCCAACATAGAATTCGGCAAATATTAGGTGCCCAATAAATGTTGTTGTTGTCCAGTTGCCAAGTCATGTCCGACTCTTTGCAGCCCCGTGGACTGCAGCACGCCAGGCTTCCCTGTCCTTCACTACCTCCTGGAATTTGCTCAGACTCATGTCCACTGAGTTGGTGAATGTTAGTGAATCTAAACTCCTACACACATCTGTGAAGGATAGACGTGGCACTCGAGGAAGAAATTTTGAATTCCTGCGGCTGTATAGAAATGAATCTGTTAGTGTCACAAAGCATATTACAAAGAAGGATGTAGAGGGAAAGCCAAAACGAAGGGTGTTGAGGCACTCTCTCTCACAAGTTATGCCAAGGCACTTAGATAAGGTGAAGTTACAGAAAGTCAGTGGATAGTGCATAATTACAATTTTAGGTCACTACCTTTACTTTCCTACCACAGATATAGTCCTGTAACAGGTAATGTATATGCAATTTCCCCGAACAAACAGCAAGCATAGCCATAGAGATTAAGGGTTTTATTCCATCTGCAGCCACAATAAACCTTCAGAATACGCCCTGAATCTGACCGTGGCTCACTGTTTAGACCTCTACTATCCTGCTCCAGCCCAGTGTCAGTTCATGCCCAGATTATTGCAAGAGTCTAGACGGCTTTCCTGCTCCTCTGTCACTCTGACTGCGTTCTCTATTTCTTTCCCTCATCAACTTCTCCAGCTACACTGTGCTGACTCCCATGCACACCAGCCATGCTCTGCTTTCTCTCTGAACTATGGGCTCCTCCTAGATAGGGATGGTTTTCTTCAGTATCCCTCTTTCGCTTGTGCACAAGATCTGGCACATAGTTGGCACCCAGCAAATGCTTGTTGAATGTGTGATTGAATGAATCAATCAATAAAAAATGAGAAAAAGAAATTTTTGTATTTTTTGTATAATTGGGGGAAGAAAACAGCAAAATAGGTCTTTGGGTCTAATATCGATCTTTTAGCCCTGCTAACGGAGAAGGCAATGGCACCCCACTCCAGTACTCTTGCCTGGAAAATCCTATGGACGGAGGAGCCTGGAAGGCTGCAGTCCATGGGGTCACTGAGAGTCGGACATGACTGAGCGACTTCACTTTCACTTTTCACTTTCCTGCATTGGAGAAGGAAATGGCAACCCACTCCAGTGTTCTTGCCTGGAGAATCCCAGGGACGGGGGAGCCTGGTGGGCTGCCATCTATGGGGTCTCACAGAGTCGGACATGACTGAAGTGACTTAACAGCAGCCCTGCTAATTTGTTTCTTAGACTCTCATCCCTCAATTTGGGAAAATGAGGTGAGTTCAAGTCTTTCATGAAGATTTTAAAATAGTAAATAATACCTTTTTGAGCTTCAAATGGAAATTGTGATGGGATCAGCATCTCTTTTACTTATGAGTGTCATACCTGTGGAGACACTCTTGAATTATCAGTCCATCGGATTCCAAATAATGAATTTCTCCTGCTGCAACTGAATAACACAAACCTCACATCTCATCTTGCTGCTCAGATGAAGATTAAAGTGCTAGAGGACTTGAATTGTCACCACTAGTGCAACCAAGAGATTAGCCTCTATTATCTGGATTCACAGCCACCAACAGGAATAAATGGCCCCAGAAAGGTAATGGTTATTTACTAAGAATTGCATGGTCCTCTTGCTTAATTTTAAAAAGGCAGAATTGAAAACACATCTTGTTTTCTACCTTGTGATATTAAAGAATTGAACATTCTTTTATCTGATCATTCTCAATGGCTTCAAAGAAAGGGAATTATGGATCACTTAGCCAATGACATCTGATTAATCATCTAATTGTTTGAGGCCCTGTGCTGCAGGCTAAGGGAAATTCAGAGTCAGGAGCTTCAGTTTGTGGGGGCGGAAATAAACCAAAGAAATGGTGAGGATCCCCTGGAGAAGGAAATGGCAACCCACTTCAGTTTTCTTGCCTGGGAAATCTCATGGACAGAGGAGCCTGGCAGGCTACAGTTCATGGGGTCACAAAGAGTCGGACGCGACTGAAGTGGCTTAGTACACATGGTGAATACAGCGTGCTGGGGCATCAGACGAGGGAGAAATGGTTGCATCTGCAGGGATCACAAGTACCTGCCCACTTTTCTCCTTTCCTTCCCCTTCCCTTCTCCTGTCCTTCTCTCCTTCCACTAACATTTGTGCCTCAGATTTCCAGACTCTGAGGCACAGTCTGGGCAGGAAGCAGCCTCTACACACAGAGCTCACCTTCAGTGAGGGAGGGCAGAAGATCTGCGAATGAACGACAGATACACAAACAAGTCACGTAATAGGGGTGCTGGGAGGAAAAGAGAATAGGGCGGTGTGATTGTGACCGCAGGATTCCTGTGGCTTTGGTGGCCCTGGAAGGCTCTGCGGAGGTGAGTCAGCCCCACAGGGGTCCCAGGAAACTATATTTCCCACACTGGGAAGAACTAGGGCAAAGGCCTGAAAGCGTGAAAAGCAGCAGAAAGACAGGGAAACAGGGGTCCCTCCTGGCACAGCAGGGGCCCTCAGGACCCCACTCTGGTGCTGTTACCAATAATAACCAGATATCTGGTTATAATAATGATTTTCTAACCAATGTGCATACCTGAACGAGGGCCCCCTGCTGTGGAAGCGTGCAGTCCTGACTACTGGGCTGCCACGGAAGTCCCAACAGACCTGTTCTGATTGCTTCCTGGTACTTCTGACTTATGTTCTGAGGAAAGTATGATCATATCAAACACTAACTGAGCGGTTAATGTGTGCCAGGCACTGTACCAGGCACTTTATATAGACCAAGTCACNGTGCAGTCCTGACTACTGGGCTGCCACGGAAGTCCCAACAGACCTGTTCTGATTGCTTCCTGGTACTTCTGACTTATGTTCTGAGGAAAGTATGATCATATCAAACACTAACTGAGCGGTTAATGTGTGCCAGGCACTGTACCAGGCACTTTATATAGACCAAGTCACTTTATCTTCCCGTTGTCTCTATGGAGTAGTTATTGTTATTATCATCGAGAAAACTGAGGCTCAGAGAAGTTAAGCAATTTACCCAAAGTCACACTGTTCTTTAGCAACAAACAGGATGAGAACCCAGTTTCCTCAGTCTCCGAAGTCTTTGCTCTTTACTTCCGGCCTGGAGAGAGGCTTAGAGAAGAGCCCAAGCTGCATGCTGGGGAAAGTGGCTGGCGTGTGTGGGGAGGAATGGTGTGTAAGGAAGGGCAGGGGTCACAGAGGCAAGAGCCATGCTCGTTGATCAAGAAGACTGTGGCACCTCCCGAGACCCTTTGTGAGATGCTGCCTAAGCCATGTCACTCTTGATGTTTCAACAGCTCAGGTTATCCCTTTACTCACGAGTCTTGAGGAACTGGATTTATCTGCCAACAAAAAGATGGGCAGCCATTCTGAAAACCTACTCAGCAGGCTCCGATTTTTACCAGTGTTGAAGTCATTGATAATCAGCAACTGTGCTTTGGAGAGTGAGACTTTTACTGCCCTGGGTAAGTGATTCTCCAGGTCCCTGCAGACACTGGCACAGTAACACCCGAGAGGGAGGCCTCTGTTTCCCTCTAAGTGAATTTCATTCCAAGGCTCAGCCACAGGCATATCAAAGTATCGATCTGTCTTCTTTTCAGGAAACATGCTCTTTTAAAAGTGACTTTCAAGGCCACATGGATGATTTCTGGCTTTTGCAAATTTAACCTTTAACATTTAAAGTGTGCAGAGTTGACCCTTTGCATCCAGGGGTTCCAAATCCGTGGATTCAACCAACAGCAGGTCAAAAATAATTTGGAAAAAATTTCTGGAAAAAAATTTCCAGAAAGCTCCAAAAAGCAAAACTTGAATTTGCCTCATTCAGGCAACTGTTTATATAGATAGAATTTATATTGTGTTAGGTATTATATAGGTGGTCCTAGTGGTAAAGAACCCACCGGCCAATGCAGGAGATATAAGAGTTGTGAGTTCAGTCTCTAGGTCAGGAAGATACCCTGCAGGAGGTCATGGCAACCCACTCCAGTGTTCTTGCCTGGAGAATCCCATGGACAGAGGAGCCTGGCGGGCTACAGTCCATAGGGTTGAAAAGAGTTGGACACAACTGAAGCGACTTAGCACAGCACAGAGATGATTTAAAGTATATATATGGGAGGATGTGCACATATTATGTGCAAATACTATGCCACTTTACATANCACTCCAGTGTTCTTGCCTGGAGAATCCCATGGACAGAGGAGCCTGGCGGGCTACAGTCCATAGGGTTGAAAAGAGTTGGACACAACTGAAGCGACTTAGCACAGCACAGAGATGATTTAAAGTATATATATGGGAGGATGTGCACATATTATGTGCAAATACTATGCCACTTTACATAAGGGACTTCAGTATGGAGGGATTCTGGAAACAATATCCCTGTCTATATGGAGGGCTGGCTGTATAACCAACTTTGGAGGTTCACATTTGTAGTACCTTGTAATTCCACTGAGGTCAATATAAATTGGGATTGCTGTGAGTCTGATGGGCCATCAGAAGGCATATCTCTTTTCAATTATAGCTACACAATCAAAGAATCATAATCAAGTAGATATTACACTAAATTGCATCATGTGACATGAATCCACAGATAGTCCGACTTACAATGGTTTAACTTAAGAGTTTTTGACTTTAAGATGATGTAAGGGCTTATCTCGGAGAAGGCAATGGCACCCCACTCCAGTACTCTTGCCTGAAAAATTCCACAGACAGAGGAGCCTGGTGGGCTGCAGTCCATGGGGTCACAAAGAGTCAGACACGACTGAGCGACTTCACTTTCACTTTTCACTTTCATGCATTGGAGAAGGAAATGGCAACCCACTCCAGTGTTCTTGTCTGGAGAATCCCAGGGATGGGGGAGCCTGCTGGTCTGCCGTCTATGGGGCTGCACAGAGTCGGACACGACTGAAGCGACTTAGCAGCAGCAGCAGTAAAGGCTTCTCTAGTAGCTCAGCTGGTAAAAATTCCGCCTGCAATGTGGGAGACCTGGGTTTGATCTCTGGGTTGGGAAGATCCCCTGGAGAAGGGAACAGTCACCCACTCCAGTATCCTTGCCTGGAGAATTCCATGGACTGTATAGTTTATGGGGTTGCAAAGAGTCGTACACGACTGAGTGACTTTTACTTTCTAAAAGCAATATACGTTCAGTAGAAATCACACTTAGAATTTTGATCTTCCCCTGGGCTAGTGATACATAATGTGGTATGATACTCTCTCATGCCATCATAAAGGCGAACTTAACAACCACTCTGTACCCAGACAACTCTGTTTTTCACTTTCAGTATAGCATTCAATAAATTACATGAAATATCCAACACTTAAGTATAAAATAGGGTTTGTGTAAGATGATTTTGCCCAACTGTGGATGAATATAAGTGTTCCGAGAATGTTTAGGTAGGTTGTGTGCGTGTTTGCTAAGTCACTTCAGTTGTGTCCAACTCTTTGCAACCCCATGGACTGTTGTAGCCCACCAGGTTAGGCAAAACTATACTGATGACCTAGGTGTATTAAATTCATTTTTCACTTAAGATATTTTCAACTTATCAGGATTCTGCTGCTGCTGCTAAGTCTCTTTAGTCGTGTCCAACTCTTAGCGACCCCATGGACTGCAGCCTACCAGGCTCTGCCGTCCATGGGATTTTCCAGGCAAGAGTACTGGAGTGGGGTGCCATTGCCTTCTCCGTATCAAGATGCAATCCCACCATAAGTCTAGGAAGATCTGTTTTATTTCATTTGAATTAAGAAGTAAACCAACAATAAAAAAGAAGTAAATCAAGGAAATATATACATATTTCTCTATATCATTTTAGAAGAAAAAGTTCAATTTCTTATTGATAGATCTCTGTATCATATGAGTGGGAGGGGTGTTCTTATTAGATATTATAAAAAGAATATATATCTACCCTTCAAACAGTTCTTAGAAAGAAAATGTAAAATGTAATTAATGCTATACCTTGTGAATAAGTTTCTCTGGTTAGTTTTAATGTTAGGGGAAAAAAATCTTTCAATTTCCTTTAAACATCTTTCCAAGACACACTATTTCCCTTCCTTGTTTCTGTAACTACAGTTAAATAAACACAATACATTTTGGTGTTTCAGAGTTCTAGGAAGGTTTGGCCTTGTCTGTTTCAGAAACCACTGGGTTATGTAAAACCAGGACACACTCTGGAAATCTTGACTAGATGAGAAAACTGTTTCTCTCTCTCTCTTTCTTAAACGCGAGATGAAGGAAAGAAATGCCAGTTGATAGTGAATTAACCATTTAACCAAGTTTTACTTTTCTTAAGTTTCCAAATTTTCTTCCAAATGAAAATAGATGACATAAATTGAATCCATGGATTTCAGGCAGAAGAAACAAGGAATTGTGGAGGGTACTGCCCACACCCAGAAATGATTTCCCTCTTTCACCCAATTTAATTCAAAGACTGCTGGATCTCAGGACTCCCCTAGTGGTCCCTGGGCTAAAATTCCACACTCCAATGCAGCGGACCCAGGATCGATCCCTAGTCAGGAACTAGATCCCACATGCTGCAACTAAGACGTCTCTAAAAGTGAAAGTGCTAGCTGCTCAATCGTGTCTGACTCTTTGTGACCCCATGGACATAGCTCACTAGGTTCCTCTGTCCATGGGGATCCTCCAGGCAAGAATACAGGAGTGGGTCTTCCAGGGGATCTTCTCAACCCAGGGACTGAACCCAGGTCTCCTGCACTGCAGGCGGTTTCTTTACCATCTGAGCCACCAGGGAAGCCCACAACTGTCTTAACTCAGTGATAATATGTTGCCCTAGCCTAGGTTGCTCATGTTCAAAGTTTATGACCTCTAAGGAAGTCTAAGTTATTGCTATTCTTATTGCTGTCAATTTCAGCTGAAGCCTCCATTCACCTCCCTGCTCTGAAAATAGTCAACCTTTCTTGGAATAAGTGTATTGGCGGCAACCTGAAGCTGCTCCTGGAGATGCTAAAGCTTTCAGTGTCTCTTCAAGTGCTGAGGCTGAGCAGCTGTTCCCTGGTGACAGAGGACATGGCTCTCTTGGGTTTGTATCTTCTGGTTCCAAAGCTGTCCTGATACTCAGAGCCCAGTGTGCCTGCCCTGCCAGCCTAGGGGAAGGCAGGTGGAGGAGGCAGTGAGGGCTGCAGTTAAGCCCTCTGTGCGCCTTCCCTGCTCCCTGACATCTGCTTGGGAGAAAGCTGTTTTGTGCTCAGTACCTTCAGTCATGTTCAACTATTTGCAACCCTGTGGACTGTAGCCCAACAGGCTCCTCTGTACATGGCATTCTCCAGCAAGAACACTGCAGTGGGTTCCCATGCCCTCTTGCAGGGGATCGTCCCAACCCAGGGATCGAAACTGCATCTCCTGTATCTCCTGCATTGCAGGTGGATTCTTTATCCACTGAGCCACCTGGGAAGCCCTAAAATAGACACAGGCAATTCTAAAACCAAATACACAGTAGAGACTGGTTCATAAAATGAGATGGAGGAATTCCTTGTGGTCCAGTGACTAGGACTTCATGCTTTCACTTCTGAGTGTGCAGGTTCCATTCCTAGTTGGGGAACTAAGATCCTGCAAGCCACCAGGTGCAGCCAACCACTAAAAAAAAAGAAAAAGGAGATAGATACAGATATGGTGGTGGAAGAAGGAGGATTACCTGACATAGAACAGAAAGTTGGAACTGGATGTGGATGGGCAAGGCTCCTTGTCCTTGGGAGGGCTGTGCATGTGCGGATTTTGTTTACGCCTATTCCTGGCTTTCCTCAGCTGGGTGTAGTTTTTTCTGTTCACCTGGTGTTTCCTGTAGATGAATTATGTGTAAGCAAATGAGAAATTCGTGTTACGTTCACACTGTTCTCTGATATTTCAATCTAGTTGGAATAAATACGTGTTTTCAAAACAAGTGTTATGGCCAAACACTGTAATTAGAAGATAGGGTCAAATCACTGTGATTTTATTTTGGATTTCCCTAATGACTAATATATATCAGTTCAGTTCAGTCGCTCAGTCATGTCTGACTCTTTGCGACCCCATGAATCGCAGCACGCCAGGCCTCCCTGCCCATCACCAACTCCCGGAGTTCACTCAGACTCGCATCCATTGAGTCAATGATGCCATCCAGCCATCTCATCCTCGGTCGTCCCCTTCTTCTCCTGCCCCCAATCCCTCCCAGCACCAGAGTCTTTTCCAGTGAGTCAACTCTTTGCATGAGGTGGCCAAAGTACTGGAGTTTCAGCTTTAGCATCATTCCTTCCAAAGAAATACCAGGGTTGATCTCCTTCAGAATGGACTGGTTGGAACTCCTTGCAGTCCAAGGGACTCTCAAGAGTCTTCTCCAACACCACAGTTCAAAAGCATCAATTCTTCAGCACTCAGCCTTCTTCACAGTCCAACTCTCACATCCATACATGACCACAGGAAAAACCATAGCCTTGACTAGACGGACCTTAGTCGGCAAAGTAATGT